>OZ025255.1:9078120-9144769 GCA_964019135.1 Arenicola marina
CCCACCCCACCCCACCTCCCCCTCCCCCCCCCCTCACGCTTACCGACGTCCTGGAGACGGCACCCCCCGGCGCTTGGTTCCCCGCGTTCCCCTGTTATCGCCCACCCACCCACCGTGGCCGCTAGAGAACGCGTCAAGGACAACGTATATGATGGTGTCAAGGTCATTGGAGCAAGTTTTTTTTGGCGAGCAGCCTGACTGAACGGGCTACGCTGCCATTCGCTATGGTACACTATGGTACACTATGCTACACTGCTACAAGACGATTCACTGTTGTACACTTCGGTATACAACGATATATTATGGACACTATGCTACAAAGACTCACTATTCAAATCTATGTGCACGTATCTATGTCAAAGTCGCCGGAGCTGCCTGACTGAACTGAACGGGCTCCACTGCGATTCACTATGGTACATATGTAGCTAATCGCCCCAAATAAAGGGTGTGTTCTATTATAATGGTCCGAAATTGTCGCCTATTTATATAAAACATAATATTTACGGATATTTTTCTAGCCTTGAAAACCCAATGCCACGTTGCTCAACATTGCCAGAAATCAGTGTTGCCGTGAAATAAGTATGCATTACAAATTCCCTAAACATTAGAATTATATGTGAAATACAAGTCAATAGCTTTGTTCACAAAAACTTAAATTTAATTAAACGTAATTAATGAACTAATCCCTTTGTTCATATACCACTCAGACAAGTGGCAGCAAATAATACATATGCTTATGTAGCATTATATATTTTCCATTTTTCAGTTATTAATGTACATTACTGTCTAGTGGTCAATAATACTTTTAAATTACTTGTGTTACACGCACTGTATCTGTGACTGATCCCATGGAGACGCGATCCACCCAGAACGTCACTTGTCTAGAGATACCTAGAGGTAACTCACTGTAATATTTCCTCATATAGATCATGTGAAGTGATTTATTTGTCGTTTCTACTATGATGTTCAAATCTGTCCGTGTCGGCGAGATTCTCTTTAGACGAGGGTTATGGGTACAACTAGTCCGTTACAACTAGCCCCCCCCCCCTCCCTCCCCTCCTGCCCCATCACCCCCCCCCCCGCCCTCTCCACCCCCCCCCTCTCACCGCGCCCATTCCATTGAGTCTGCAGCGACCCTGGGTGGCACATTGTGTGATATGACAAGTGGCTGGGTCCCTGCCGCCATGTATGTTGAACACAGACAGCCCGCTACGGTGGCGCCCTCAGGGGACCAGGGTGAGATTGGAGATCGCGCCAGCCGCAAGGTTCACATCCGGGTAGTCACGCCCGAGGGATGCCCTTCAGCAGACCCTCCCTGTGACCTTTAGGACCTCTCTACAACCCTGGTGGCACGCCTCATCTCCCCATCCCCTCCCCCCCCCCTCCCCCGAGAAACCCTCACACCTACTGCGCGCCACCAAACTTGAGCCCCGCGGTCTGGCTCCGGTTTCAGAACGAGAACAGCGAAGAAGCGCTAATAGAGTCGGTTGGTTTAAAGTAAGAAGCTTTAACTATGCAGGTCATATGGTGGCAATGGGAAGGATCAAGGGTAGATAGGAGCAATGTCTCCTGGGAGGAACCTCCTTGTGGCTGCGACGAAAATACATGGAG
Organism: Arenicola marina; assembly: GCA_964019135.1. NCBI lineage: Eukaryota > Metazoa > Annelida > Polychaeta > Arenicolidae > Arenicola > Arenicola marina. The sequence continues at coordinate 9,079,732 of OZ025255.1, forward strand.
TCTTTATATGGTCATGTTATGGGGAATGGTCATCTGCCCTGAACCCTGGGACTGTAGCCCAATCCACAGCCCCGGCACAGGCTGTCACATTCACCCGTTATCCTTTACACTTTATGACAGATGTTTTCTCCAACGGTAAGTATCAGTCCCCTCCGCCCCCCCCCCCCCCGTCCTCAATCTGTCACCGTGCACTCACTCGTCCACCCTCTGTTATGGGGATTATAATGAAGATTGAAAGGGTGGACGTCAAATAAGTCCAGATGTCCCCATTGCCATGACCTTCATACATCAAGAACAGAGAACCCCATCCTGCATCTTGCCATAGTGACGGGAGGGTAAGAGGGGACGGCGGCGGGTGGGGGTTAAGCGATAACCGATTCCCTGGTGGGTCACCCCCCCCCCCTCCACCCAGGCCGCGGCCCACCCACAACTCGTTATCCGCCAAACATCGGCCATGACTGACTGTCAAGGTCATGACCTTGCAGGTTGGCCTTGCCCGAGGTTCCGGTGCCACGCCACCGATTTCTTCCGCCTGGTGGCGCCACCACTCGCCGACTATACCGACTGTCGCTCTCCCAGACTGAGGTGTCTCCACCTAGCGGCGGGAGACAACTCCTAACTTCAAATCTGTCTTCCTGTTTATATACCGCGTTAAGTACAGTCAATTTAATGGTCTGATAGCCTGAAGGTATCGATCACGCTACGGACTGCGAATCTGCGGAAGTCAGACAGAATTCCGACCCAGCCACAAGCCACAATAGGTAATTGGTAAACAGTTTTGCTTACGGTTTTAGTGCCACTGATTGAACCCAAATGTTGATAAAACAGCTTTATTGTTACACCAACACCAAGTCGATGTTCTTGAGACAAGCACCGCTTTGCAAACCCATCAAGCTCACTTTTACAGCTGAGTGGTGCTTTGTCATCCTACAAGACCTGGGTTTGTTGAGAGAGAAACCCGTCTCGCGGATTGATTCTTTAGGAATTCGGGGCGAGCTTCCGACGGCACTGATGTTGAGGATGCCCTGTTCCATTATAAAGGTCCAATACAATTGACAATAGGTATGAAGCATAGCGGCCCGGGGCGTTTCAGACAAATCCAGACACCTTGGTCTGTGCATTGAAAGCGACTGTAGCCCCACCCCTCCTCCTCCAACCCCAACCCCTCCTCCTCCAACTCCCACCTCCCTACCTTGCTGTCCTGACCACCCCCCCTCCCCTCCAGACGCCCCAAGCTCGCCGCATTTAATTGGATGGAGAATTGACGTAATGTCGTTCCATTACAATCCAGTCTGGTATTTTTATATGACTTTACAGCCCATAAGGGCAGGTCAATAGATAGAATGGCGATAGATAAGCATATATATATATATTCTCATTTCTCTCTATTGACCTGCGGTAAAAATTGTATTTGACAAAAATATATAATAAAACTTACGAATGGGGCTAATACCACATTCTGAGTTACGACATCCGTCGTTTGCAAATCCATTGAATCGTATTTGTTAACTTAAGAATGGTACGAAGTCACTATTTTCCTATTAAGCAAAGGTAATGAGGTTCGCATTGGCGACTCTAACGGGTGATTACAGTTTATCAACACAGGTAAAAAGAGTCCCTCTCTCATGGCCCTCTCCGACTCTCCGGCTGTGACTCATATTTCCCTGATATTAACTCTGCTGGACTCACTCCTCCTCGCTGGACTCATTCTGTCTCACTTTGTTATTAAACTTCCGTGCACAGTTAGCCCACTTTTTTCCCATGGCCCGTTAGATACTGTGAGGAGCGAGGGACAGTCCTCAGAAATGGACTAATGCCAACCTAGGCCTTTAGTTTTGCCAATTACTGGTTCACTCTCTTCCGAGCGGAGTGTCTTTCTTCGGTAACCGGTGCCATATGACAGCGGGGTGGCCGTGGGCGTGGCGAAGGCTCAGGTACGAGGAAGTATGGCGGGGACGGGGGGGGGGGAAGAGAGATGGAGATGGCCAGGATACATACACCCCGTCTTCAGGCATCGGGATTATTCCCGTTCAGACATATCACTCAAAGGCAAAATAAGGCAAAACCCCGTATCTGTGGCTCCAGTTGTTCCCACGCTCCGGGGCATGGATTCCCTGCTACCTGACCCTCATTCTCCCAACTAGTGGCTCACAGACATCTGTGTGATATACATGGATGTGGAGTGCTAAATTAAAATTAAAAGTTTGGTTTGCTCAGCTAGCTTTAGACTTCTCGAGATTCAAATATTGTTGATTGACTTAAGTGGGAAGCTTTACCTGTGTTACAGAGGAGAGAGGAGCCATGTCTCCGTGAATAACCTCTACTCTTTGCGAAAGAAAGACGTGCGATTTGTATCTTGCACAAAGATAGGCCTAGACATCTGCGCAGATTCAGATTCAGCATCATATTTGTTAGCAAAAATCAAACCACTTACCAAATAGCCGAACACGTATTGTAGTTCACTGGTGATTCAAATAATTCTTAGTGTTTTGTGCATGATCTAGTGTTTTGTTTCCAATTAATAGGATTTTGTGATCTTGGCTGTTTTATTATTTTTTATAATTTGTACTAACCGGAACTGCACCAAACCATTTATTTCAATATACATTATATTTTTATGCCGCTTTTCGTCACTTTTGTCCATTGTTAACGTGGTCACCCTGGGCGGGTTCCATGGCATGGAGTTGGCCTATCTCCTGGACACTTGGAATGCAAGACGTGGAAGGGATAAATCATTCAGCATAGGTGCCTATACCAATTATAAGCAGGACATGCCTGCAACATTCCGAAACTGATCCTCCCCTTGCACCAAATATTTGTCGAGCGCAATTGATCTAAAACCCAATAAGATGTGAATTATGTTACAGAACCCAGCCATGAGACCGCCATGAGCAATGGGCAACAACAGATTGCAGTGCACTTTAACGGAAACTGTCATCGCAAAGAGAGCGGGAGAGAAATGGAGAAGGGGGGGGGGGGTACATTGAGGTGGAGGTTGTGGCATTCTATTCGTTGGTTGGTTGTATATTCAGGACGCTTTAACCACTTTTGGTCATATCGCGCCAATGGGAGAAAGACGGAAGAGTGGAGCCATGTCCCCGGGGGTAACCCCCTACTCTTTGCGAAGAAGGACATGCGATGTTTATCCTGCAACCACACAGACATGGCCACAGCGTGGCGCGAACCACCGACCCACGCGCCGTTAGGCTCTTAGGTGGCTAGAGCACTCAATGCGAGCGCTCTAGCCCACTGAGCTACCGGGCCGGCCCCCCATTGTATTGGATTGGACACGTTGTGTCAGCCATCTCATCCCAATGAACGGCCTTTACCACCCATCAAATAATGTATCGCAGATACTTACACTCAATGGTAGTCATCATTTAATATATACCACATAGTCCAATATCTTTCTGAATGCATCGCGTCATTATCACAGTACGTATGCAGAATCCGTAAATCAGTATTAATCATGGAGGGGAGGTGGTAGCGTAGAATGTATGGAGTACAGCATACACAATACAGCATACGAAAAACAGTACATGCATAAATTATAGAATACCAAATGAGTGCAGTAACGGCAAGTCAATAGGGGAGATTATTACGTGAAAGTAAATTGACCGAAAACAGACTATATGATCGAGGCAAATATCTATGATGTCACAATGAATTCAGTTTTTATTTTCATGCCATTCTTCCTTGTAGTTACACGCATTTATTGACGACACGTTATTTTCTGAAGTGTGTTCCCATATCTGAGGGGTAGTTTTGGGTATTGGTCGTTAAGCTTAAGCCAATGTGCGTTCAGATTGGGAAGTTCGGTTCGAAAATGCATGAAGTTGTGGCCCCTTCCATTCCTGGCTTCTATAACTCACTTGGGAGGCCATCCATCTCTTGCAAGGTAATACTTCTACCGTTTTGGGCAATATGACGGAGTCAATGAGTGAACAGTTCAACTTCAGCTCCATCGGTGTACAACCCACAGTTTTAATTATGCACTATATTCGACACACTCTGACAATGACGTGCGACTCAAAAGGTAAAACACGTCTTAAATTCGACTTAAATCATAAATGATTTATTGGAATACCATTATTATTACCAAAGGCAAAACTGTTGCGATTTTGCTTATAGCAATTCAGCCATTAATCGTAATATACAAAGGGTGAGGTTTCTCGTCGAGGATCGATTTGCTGAGTATGGCGTAAATTAGACAGGGACAGCGTTGTCACGAAGGTAGTCACTGTTAGTTAGACTGGCTTTGCATCAGGTGGCGCTGCTGTCCGGCAGACGTTGACCGTGATGTCATGCCATAAGACCAGGAAGGCTCTCCCCAGACAAGCGTGTATCACGCAAAGATGTATACTCAGTTAGCTTCATGAAACTCTGCCTTCTAAATATCCAGGCCTATTATAGTTTGCAAAGTATGGTATGTTTTTTTCTTTCTGCGCCAATTTTGTTAATTATTGTTGTATTTGTGTGGTTGGCTTGATCATATTTGTGCTGCTACTTCCAAAATTTCAATTTTTATTCTAAATGGTACGTATTCTGTTGTTTAAAATTTAGTCACGGCAAATTTGATATAGTTGGTTTTAACATATCTGTATTTTTGTGTCCAAAAGCTGAATTTCCATGCGAGTTTTTTTTTCGTTTGCATTAATTCCACTAATTAAAGCGATGACAATTGCTGCGCCTTGAGCCGGAATACAGCTAAGTACGGTAATGAATCACTCTGTTAATGACTGTGTTAAGGACGGGGAATGGTAATTGGCTTGGTACAACGCGGTAACAACGACCTTCATTACATTGGCAGCGCCCCTCGTGGCGGGTAGACGAACTTACTTTGCTTGGCGCGCACTTTGGCGGCCGTGATGTCCGGCCTCGCCGCCAGGAGGACACCGCTAATCCAGCAGAGGAACCCGACCGGACGTAGGACCATCGTGATCTGCGCGTGCGCACTCCCGCCTCCCGGAGCCCCGGAACAATTGCAGGCGACAGTAAAAAGTGAGGAATCCCAGCGTCGCTCCCCGGGAATGGGCGCCAGAAATAGCGGTAAATGTCACCAGCGGGCACCGTCACCAACAGCGCTTTTGCGTGTGTGGCGTTTATTCCGTATCAGCGCATGTCTCCCGGGGTAGGTCAGACAAGCGGGCAGGACGTGGGGAAGCAATTGGCCTCCTATCTCTCTCGCTCTCTCTGTCTTTCTCTCTTTCTGTCTGTATGGCCAGCAGGCCTATTAATGGGGGGCTCTTCCTCAACCGCTGGCAACCCTTGAAGCTGGCCCTCTCGCCCTGATCGTTCGATACACGCGATGACCTCAGCGGTATGTCTGCCGCCGTCTCAGCTTGCCGACCGCGGCCGTATGCCGCCCGCCACCACTCTCACCCGCCAGGTGGAGCCTTCAGGGGGCCATTGATACAACATTTATGTTGGCGGCCCGTCGATCGCCGCTCGGGTTGGCTCGGGGAGGTGGCACCGACCTCCTAGGTGACCTTCACCAGGGCGGCAGGTGGTTCAGACCTCAGCGTACTCTGGCTACCCCCGGGGCCTGCCCCCGCGGACTCCTCGGGGTAAATACGGTAATCTGACCCTTCTAAAAAAAACCAGGCCTGTGATGGACGCAGATTCAAGACGACACGAACCGTATTGCTTGTATTCTACAAGGTTGCTGTTCACCGTGAAATAAGTAATTCCAAAACAACTATTTTTTTACCCTGTCGCCGTGAGTTAATCCACCGAAATACTTTGATATCTGTATCGATGGTTCCTTAGATTTACACTCAAAGTCTCTTTGTTGGCAGAGTGTTGCTTCCGTGATATGCGGCAACAAAGCCGCCGACAAAAAACACACAAGTTTGCGTGTTCTTTCACCCCCATGTAACCGTGATCAGTCCAACAGCGCGAAAAATCGATGTTCCTGTGACTGCGGCGAGGCAATTGGCGGGAAGCGAGGCGGGAGCAAACGAACGGCCTGTGGGCAGACGACTGCGCAACTAATCCAACGTCTGCCTGCGCCCCGCTTGGCGCGAAAAAGTGGCAGTTGCCGAGCGAGCCGTCTGTCAAGGCGTGTAGTGGGCGACACTCTTCGCAGGAAAGCGTTTCCTGTCAGACGGCGCCGGAAAACAGAATCGTTTTGTAAGTTAGCGTAACCACGCTTCATCCTTAACGGCGTTATTTTTTTAGAAGAGTAGAAAGTATGATATGCATATTATAAAACATACTTAAGGAAAATGAAAATGGAAGTTTCATGCGATGTAAATCAAGATAGGATATATGTTAAATGCGTTCGCTGCCGTAAGATATCAACATGGTTTTTTTTTCAAGTATCTGTATACATATCAGGTATTGATGCTTGCCAATACTAATAATGTTATCACAAGTAATTAAGATTTGCCAAGCTTGGTTTTATCGCTAGATTAGTAACATTAATTAATTCCCTTCCTATAAATGAAATTTAAATCTTTAGGTGATCTTTCACATGTGTATTCGTTATTGATAGCCTATATGTATCCTCACTTCAACCCTTGACTGGCAATGAATGAAGTTTACCTGTTCCTCTCTCCGTCCTTTCGCGTCCTAGAAGTGGAATATCATTGTAGCGAGGTTCTCCAACCTGTGTCATTATACACACCCCAACCACCCCCAGTTGAGTAATGCTAGCCTACTGTTGTTCTGTGGTTGCATAATCTTACTCCTGTCATTTTATCATTGTCGGTCAGTAGCACTTGTGTTAATGTTTATTGTTGACTGTTATATACCGACCTTAAATGAAACTTTATCTTGTCTTATCTTATCTGATCTTACTCTGTAATCAGTCTCCGTAATTTATCCTTACTAAGATCAAGCGAAGATCACCCCGGGCATGCGTCAGCAAAGGCATCTGAAACAGATCAATGGTTCTCTGGTTCGAAAACCTGTCTGGACAATCTAAGATGGGGTATATTTGGTCTGTCTGGACGATGTAATCAGTGGTATAGTTGGTCTGTCTGGACGATCTAATCTGGGGCATATTAGGTCTGTCTGGACGATCTAATCTGGGGTATAGTTGGTCTGTCTGGACGATCTAATCTGGGGCATATTTGGTCTGTCTGGACGATCTAATCTGGGGTATAGTTGGTCTGTCTAGACGATCTAATCTGGGGCATATTTGCTATGTCTGGACGATCTAATCTGGGGCATATTTGGTCTGTCTGGACGATCTAATCTGGGGTATAGTTGGTCTGTCTAGACGATCTAATCTGGGGCATATTTGCTATGTCTGGACGATCTAATCTGGGGCATATTTGCTATGTCTGGACGATCTAATCTGGGGTATAGTTGGTCTGTCTGGACGATCTAATCTGGGGCATATTTGGTCTGTCTGGACGATCTAATCTGGGGTATAGTTGGTCTGTCTGGACGATCTAATCTGGGGCATATTTGGTCTGTCTGGACGATCTAATCTGGGGTATAGTTGGTCTGTCTGGACGATCTAATCTGGGGCATATTTGGTCCAAATCGTTCATTGGTCGCTGAGTTTCGGGGAGTTCTCCATTTAATTCATCGTGACTTGGGAATAAAGATTTTTTTCTTCGTGATTTGGGCACACGACTGCCCCTCCCCTCCAACCCCCAGGATTTCACTTCAATACTGACGATTACTACCAACAAGTGTGGTTCATTAGTCAACATGGCAGCCAAAATCATGTTGGCTGTGTTACTTTCACATCACAATTGTTATTAATGACTGTGCAAACCTTGCACCTCCATCGACGTAGGATGCATGTGGATTAATCACAATCATGTTAGATTGTTGTCACGGTCACAGCTGATGCTACGTATAATGCCCGACGCTAAAAGGAAACACACGAGCAACCTATTTGGCATTCACTTTTGGGATTGCGAAACATTCCGAACTAAATATTGTTTAATGATCATTTGTACCAAATCCTTCGATGTAGAGTGAGTAATATATATCATTGACTATCATTTGTTGTTGTTTTTGTCCTTCAGCAATGAAAGATACAGAACAATGTAACGTCACGTGATGCAAATAATCAAATCTATAGATTGTATATGTATATATAGAATGATATAATTGTCTTCACACTAGACTGGAGGTTGGTATTAATTGCTCAGTTGGTACACAGTATATCAACATTGCATCATATTTCGACAGTTTGCCAGCGATGTGATCAGCATAATATTTGATACAAAGCTTCTTTTCAATATATTGTTCTGGATTTAGAATCTTGCCGCTTGGCATTTTGCGTTTATAAATGTACCATTTAACGAACAGTAATAATAAACTTGATATTCCACATGCGGGCTTTCTTTTTCTCGGAGTCAGTGTAACTGTTTATAACAATGTGCCAGATGACCAATGTCATTACATGGAGGCGTGTGTGAGAACCGAAAACGTCTGACTGCCCAAAACGGGCTAGGATCATGACTTTCACACCTATAACAGATTGCAACATAGACGCCGATTTATGCCCTAGCACAACACGAGCATCGAAGAGTGAATATATCCCCAAGATTTGTTTTATACCCTCCCAACCTCTCATAAATACTGTTTTAATGGAGAGATCTAGGTCCAGGGGGTGTGACTAGCCTCATAACGAGCAAAGAGGCCAAGACTGTAAAGTACTGCTAACGCTTTTTCCGTGCCTTGTTATGCACCGTTCCCATGCTTAAGCTCACACGTCCGCCCCCCCTCCCCCTCCTCCCCAGCTTCTCATGAAAACTAAATTGTATTCGTGGATCGCTAAAAAAGAGCTTCAGATCGCACGTATTCATATCAAATAGGCAGATTGTGTAGGATTGCAACGTCAAATGTAACTGTTAGTTTGTTCTTAGTTATGTAGGACGTTTTCGGCAGTCGGACCTTTTTTAGGCCCCAACAGACGTGTGCCACACCACTGTGCATATGTCCAAGGCATGCGAACACCCAATGCTTAGCGTGTCATAGATCTAAATACAATGGTTGCATGGACTAAGTACAAGACAAGTCACAAAAGAAATTGTCTGCGCGTGGAGTGAATTTTATTATCATGTTCCTATTAATGGGTCTGAGATAAGTCAGCAAATAATATGGTTCAATTCAAACATAAAGATTTACAAAAGAGTTCTTTTTTATGATAGCTGGATTGACGCTGGTATAATCTATGTACGAGATTTATCTCTATTTACAATAACTTTTTATCCTATGAAATGATAAAGCGGAAATACAATCTAATAGTTAACATATTACATTACTATGGAATGGTGCAAAGTATCTCTAGTATGTGGAAAGAAATGTTGATAACATCAGACTTTAGACAAACTGTACAACGACCATTATACGAAACTTATTTAGAGACGAAGCAATGTAGTAAATATGTTTATGATAAGCTCATTCAGAGTGTGGCAACGAAACCGGTTACCCCGTATGAAAAATGAAAAATAAGTAAACATCGGTAGCTATCAAGTAGACAGCGTAACGATTTAACAGAGATGGAATTTTTATCTTGTTTTCAACATTTATATAAAATAACAAACACCGACCTATGCGTGTTTTGTGAAGAACACATAGATACAACCATACATAGTGTTACTGAATGTGAAGTAACAAAACAATTTTGGGAAGAAATGTATACTTGGTTAGAATATAAATTAAACACAAAAATGCACTAGGACGCCCATAAACTTTTATTTGGTAGAAACGTCTTCTTATTAGGTAGATACTATATATATTACTGTAAGTGTCAGTGTGTGTTTCCTTAGGTCCTCGAAGTCATAGTAAGGTTGGAGCGCCATCTATGCATAGAACAAAAAATAACACAATTTTGTGGTTAAATGTTCTGTGAATCTCCTCCTTGTATAGCCCTGTATTAATTCTAATTAGCGTACTGTAACTATTATACTCTTATACTGCGCACTTTGTATTTCAGACTATTCTTCGAATGTATGCATTTTTCTGTGAACCAAGAAACTATAATTTAAAAAAAAAAAAAAAAAAAAAAAAAGACAAGTCAGGCATTCTCGGGTTGTTACAATATATCCATGTTTCTTGGCCAGATGTCGTGCGTCGCTGGTTCAGATGGGCATACAGGAACAAACATCGACACTAAAGTTTGGATTGTTTATTTTCCCTATGCTATGACAGTTGGCGGGGCTGGTGCGAGCGTAGCAAGGTTAAGACATCTTCCCCTTCTATCTATCTATATATATACTTCTAAGTCAGTTTGACGCGCCAGGGCAAGGCGAGGGTTGCACAAGTCACAAGTGAATCTTGTCGGTTACATCTCCTGCGGATTCTCCCTTTATAGTTATCACACAACCGGTTGGGCGTATCAATCACACAACTGGTTCCCTGAAGCTATCACGTAACCTGGTTCCGTGTAGCTGTCACACGGCTGGTTCCCTGTAGCTATCTCGCAATCTGGTTTCTTGTAGCTTTCACTCAGTTGGTTCCCTGTCGCTATTTCGTAACCTGGTTTCGCATAAATTTCACACAGCTGGTTCCCTGTAACTATTCGTAACCTGGTTCCTTGTAGCTTTCACTTAGCTGGTATCCTGTAGCTATCTTGTAACCTGGTTCCGCATAGCTCTCACACACCTGCTACCTTGAATTCTGTCGCTCAGTTTTCGGCAGTCTTTACAACTCCAGTTTCACCTAATTAATCTTATCCTTTTCTCACTTGCTCTGTCTTTCACCATTTTCCCTTTCGCAATTTAACTCTGCGCAATTATATCTGTTCATTTATCGTTCATTCTATCCAATTCATTCAGTCTTTTTCTCTTTTGATCGTGTCTTTTGTTTTGGCTTCTTATCGGTTCACTTCACCCTACTATTTTGTATTACCTTGACAAGCACACAAATATGCCCAACACAAAGAAACACGGAATTATACATCTCTTAAAAAAATGGGTTTCAAGCAAACGGTCGCACTGTACATTGAATATTTACACACCTACTACAAACATGAATGAAACAACAATAACACGGTCTATAAGGACATCGGCCCAAGCCCAGGGGCTAGCTTACAGTTATGTATAACTTATTTATCAAACTATACTGCATGACAACGTCCAAAGCGGATTTTAGGCACCACAAGAGAAGCAAGTAATGCTCTTTTTGAACTGGTTAAATGTTAAAAGTCTAAATATGATTTGTAAGTTGTATGAACCACCATATTACGGGGATTACAACAACAAGGGAAAGCGTGTTTTCAAAGCTATAAGAGTCCATGTAAGATCTGACATGTGTCTTCCGATTTTGTACAAAAAATAAAGTGTTCTTGTGAGGTTATTCGCGATATCGCTTATAAAGTGTCACTCACACTCGTAAGTTTATCTATCAATCATAGTTGGAAGTAAGATAACATCATATTTGTAACGTGTAAATTATTGTGGTTATTAAGATGTAGATCATATTCGCACTCAATCAAACGCGTAGGCAAGATGTAAATCATACCAGTTAGTGAAATGTCAATCATACTCGTAAGCAAGACATTAAGACTGGTAAATGGGATGTTGATCATACTCGTAAGATGTCAATCATAATCGTAAGATGTCAATCATAATCGTAAAATGACAATCGTGTTCTTCAGTAATATATCATTCATGTTAGTAAGTAAAGAGGGCAATTATTTCGAAAGTAAGAAGTCATCCATTTTCGTCAGTTGTCAGTTGTCAGTCATGCTCGTTCGTAAGTGTGCATAGGGCCCAGTGCGGGGGGGGGGGCGTGAGGGAGGGGGTTGAGGCCATGGGGTGTGAAGGGTGGGGGGGGGGGGTCAGAGGGCCATGAGGTTTGATAGATTCATGCCGTTACTACCAGATCTATTCTAAACACTGATACCATAGGTCTAAAGCACATTTACAATATTGTCTATCTATAAGTAATATCTGAACCGTTACGTCAACCAGTGTACACTAGTTCCAATCAGTGTCTAAGCCATGTCTAGATTACTGCTGGACCACTGACTAAGTGGTCGTCTAAACCATCGTTTAACCCATGGTCAAAAACCGCCGTTTGTACCAGTGTCAGCTTCATACCACTAACCGAAAAGGTGGTTAATATTAAAAGCCTTATATATACAATACTTTCGATAACATGTTTCGATTAAATTCGTCTGCATGACAGACAGTTTGTCATACAAAGGAATTTGTCGTCGTGGTTTGCAAAGCCATTTCACTTGCCAATGTCTCCGATGCCTGAACGGCTTAGGCTTTGGCTTAGGCGATGCAGTGGGACTTGAGTATCAAACACATCGCTGTAGTCCCTATAATAACCCTTCCGGCACGTGGTTGCCACGTGGTCTGCACGTGGCTGGCATGTGGTCTGCACGTCATCTGTACGTCATCTATACGTGGTTGGCACGTGGTCTGTACGTGGTGACCACGTGGTCTGCACGTGATCTGCACATGGTTGGCACGTAATCTGCACGTGGTCTGCACGTGATCTGCACGTGGTTTACTTGACGTCACTGTGCCAGGACCACGTCGACACTCCTGTGACGCTGTCACTCTCCGGAGTATTCAGACCGACGATTGACTGATCCTTCATCGGGTGCAGTTCCGCAATCAATCTGATTTATGGTCAGTTACTTGTAGTGCAGTTTTAGCGGTAATGCATTTGGTGAACAATTCCGTAACACAAATAACAAAAGAGATTTACGCTTTGGCGCCAATTTTCCCGCCAATCGGGTATGCATATAGATGCAGTCGTCTGCAGTAGCGAGAAAGATACAGCAAAGGTTGCCATCCTTGGAGCCAGGAACCGGGGAGGCAAGCCTCTAATGCAATATATACGTAGTCAACTCCTCGGTATTGTGCGTTCGGCGCCATGCCAGAGCGTTCGTGGCGACCCCTGGTGGCTAATCTAAACAGGTCAAGGCCACCATTACTGGGTCAGGTCCATCGCCTGAAGCCCTAACCCTGGAGGTCGAAAGGTCAGCGTCCCACCATCTGGGTCAGGGCAATGAGTATTAACCCACAGTGATTGTATTAGCCAACTGCATTCTCTTCCGCTAGAGGGAGCCCTGGGTGCTGCCTCGACACGGATATGTGTGACCTTGAAGAGAAGGTCAACCGCTGTCGTATTTGACATGTTCTGGTACCAGAAGAGCCCGTCGGCGTCTCGTAGCCTGGTTCTGGGATCATATGAGCCCGTCGACGTTTCGCAGCCTCGTTCTGAAATCAGTAGAGCCGTCGGCGCCTCGTTGCCTCGTTTTTTGCGAGGTCGCAGGAGTTACAGCAGCGCTGTCTGTACTCGTTGTAACGGCACAACTTCAGCATGGGCACTAGCGTGCAGTACTTGGAGGCATCCTTGCACACCGTGAAAACTGACAACGATATCACAGACTTTATACATTTCATACGCCATTAAACTGAATCTATAAAGTAGCAATAACGATAAATTTCAGACCCCGAAAATTTCCCAGAAATCTTACTTTTCGGGCTTGTTTAAATGGCAGATAAATACACAATGCAAGCGTTTTTTAAGTGTTAACGTTACAGTCAATATGTGCAGTAATTTATTACATTGATAAAGAAATGCTTTAGGTCAAAACGAATTAATTCCTTGTTGTATAAGATCATTCCGAATGCCGAGCACATGTTTCATGAATAATCATTAAAATAAACATTACGCCCCTCTTCCATGAACCTTGATAAACTATGTACATTTAAATGGCCAGGGCATTAGATTCACAACTTACAGAAAACGCACGTTGACTGCTCATGCCATCGCCCTGCCGCGTTATATTCTCAAGCCGGTTAAGATGCGATATGTTTGAACAGTAACACGCGCGCATTAATTACCTAACATGGCAACCGTTACCATGGTGACCAGACGTACCTTTGGAGCAGGCCGGCACCTTACACTTGCGCCTGGTCTTGGGGCGGGGGAGGGTGCGGCAGTTGGCGCCCGCAGGCCGCAGGGTGTGTTTCCAGACACAGCGCAACAACCGAGACTTGAAAGCTTTGTTGCCGCAACTCTTGGAGCACTGTAACGACGGCAGCGGATACTGAATTCACTGTTAACATACCACTGCACGGTCGCTGTATGATATTACTAACTACATGTGTAACGTTAACATATCACTCCACGGTCACCGTGTGATGTTACTAACTACATGTGAAACGTCAACATATCACTGCACGGTCGCTGTATGAAATTACTAACTACATGTGTAACGTCAACATATCACTGCACGGTCACTGTATGAGATTACTAACTACATGTGTAACGTCAACATATCACTGCACGGTCGCTGTATGATCGCTGAATGATATTACTAACTACATGTGTAACGTCAACATATCACTGCACGGTCACTGTATGATCGCTGAATGATATTACTAACTGCATGTGTAACGTCATCATGTCACTGTACGGTCACTCTATGATCGCTGAATGATGTTACTAACTACATGTGTAACGTCATCATGTCACTGCACGATCACTGTATGATCGCTGAATGATATTACTAACTACATGTGTAATGTCAACATATCACTGTATGATCGCTGAATCATAACTATTCAATACTTCATAAGACACGGCCACTGTATGGTGACTGAGAGCGCTTTATAAAACACCACAACATTTTCCCATGCCACAGAAATCCCCATCACATAGCGAAACATAAAACGAGCACGGAACATTTCCCAAATCCAGAGTCGCCCTCTGCACAGCAACCCGGATCTTTACACCAATAACACCCTCAATCCAATCGCAACGACACGGCGTTCGCCCCGCCCGGGGGGTCCGCCCGGCCCGGGGGGTCCGGACAGTCTGGATACGCACCTCGTTCCAGTCGGAGGTGTTCCAGGAGGCGACACAGAAGTCGCTGGAGCAGGGCTGTCCGGCCGGTGGTATCATGGACTGGTCGCAGAAGGTGGTCTCCAGGGTGCTCCCATTGTAGGCCACACACAGGACGTTCCGACGCCGCTCACCCACCCCGTTCTGGACGCAGGACATGCTGGAACACTGGAACCAGCACACGCACAGGGGGTGAGTCCTGGGGTAGCTTACTGGTACTTCTACCATGACACGTGTATGGTAAATACCTAGGGCTTGATTTGTAGTTGACGCTGGTGCTAGCCAGATGGGCAGGGGGTGAGTCCCGGGGTAGCTAACTGGTACTTTTACCACGACATATGTAACAATGGTAAATGCCTAGGTCTTATAATACAGTTGACACTGGTGCTAGCCAGACGGGCAGAGAGTATCTGACTGAGTGATTGTGATACAAGAAAGTGACGGCTTACTTCTATCACTGCCACGCAACAGTTATCAATGGTATATATAATATATGTAAAATAAAATGTTGACACTGGTACTACATAGTAGTGAAGGGGGTTATTAAAATTTTGTAGAATCCGGAGGGGGATATTTTTAGGAAACAAGTTCAGGTAAAGAGGAGTGGCATACATATATCTAGGTGGCATTACTCCAATAAGTATATTAAATGTGTGGAATGACCTTATATGCGATAAAATATAGCCCAGACCAAAACGCCGACCCATGTCACCCGTTCCACCCCTCTCCACCCAGGCACCCGACCCCACCCCACCTTGACACCGACCCCTCCCCACCCTGACACCCTTTTCACCCCGCCCTCACACGTACCCCACCCGAACCCGGACACCTACCCCACCCCACACTGACACCTACCCCACCCCACCCTGACACCTACCCCACCCCACCCTGACACGCGTTACTTGACTGACCTCGGACCACTGGCCGACCTCCCAGTGCGGACAGGTCTCGTAGCCGCAGTCCTTGTTCTGCAGTGGTTTGTCGAGTCCCCGCTGACGGCAGTGCGCCTCGTCCACCATCAGGGTGTAGTCCTCAAACAGCAGCTCACAGGCGACCCGGCGCCGCTTGAGCCCTGCACCGCCACACGTCATGGAGCAGGGCGACCAGCGCCACGCAACGTACACGAAGGGAAGCTCGCTGACGGCGCGCAGCGACGAGAGGAGCTGGAAGGAGTAGTCGTCCCGCTGCCGGGCCGGGAGGGTCTGGCGGGCCAGGCGCATGTCCTCCACGAAGGCGAAGTTATCCGACAGCAGCGCGAGACGCTGGTCCAACATAGCGGCCGCCTCGTGCGTCGAGTGAAAGGTCAAGGTCGTGTTGGCGCTATCCCCGCCGACCACCTCGCACGTGTACGTCCCGGCGTCGGCCAGCTTGGCCTTGCGCAGGCGCAGTACGCCGCTGGTGGAGGAGCGCACCCGTCCCTTCCGGCCGAACACGTGACTGCCGCGACGCCAGACGATGTCGCCCCGTCGGGATCGCGCGACCGGACACCGGATCTTGACCGTCGTTCCCGGGATCACGTAAGCCTTCCCGCCCACCAGCAGGCACACTTTCTTCTTGGGGCGGAGCTGAACGAAGGAGGAACTGTCCGTTTGCTGCAGGAAGTTGCCCTCCGCCGGGTCCTCGCAGGGCCGCACCTGGCATGGCGTCACTTCCGCCGGCTTCGCGTGCCGGTCGCAGAAGGCGGAATGCGGAATGACCTCTGTCCGCCCGGGACCGACGTGCTGTTCACACTGCACCCTACGCCTTCGCAGACCGTTCCCGCACTTTACCGAGCACTGGAGCAGGCAGACAACTCTAGCGGTCAAGACATATACAGCTTAGAGGGCTACGTACAGGGCTGATCGGTCGGGAACAAGGGGATCATTTCAGTTTCAACAACCCGTAATAATTGCTCGTAAAAACCTTTACAAAGTTATCTTGTAAGAGGAACAAATCGTGATGATTGTATCGCACATTGGAATTGGACACATTGATTTGAAGACCATGGCTGGGAAATAATTGCACGATTGCATGGTTAGCTGGTTACGCTGCACGGGTTGCATCACTCAAATGGCTTTAACATATCGGGCGTCTTCACTGAGATCCGACATTGTATTGCTGCGGTCACCATGATAAATATGCCCGTCATGTCCCGCCCTCCATACTGAGACTGACCCACCTCTGACCAGGGCGTGGTGCCCCACTGCGGACGGCACTGCTGGGTGTTACAGATGATCTTCTCCGGGGGTTCAGGCAGGGGGCACAGGGAGTTTGGTACATAGGCCAGCTGGCCAGACTCTCGGCCGTACTGCTGGACACAGAGCCGGCGCCGGTACTGGTGCCCGCCACCACAGGGCATTGAGCAGGGACCCAGTGGACGCACGTCCCAACTGCAGGGAAACATTGATTGAAAATTGATTTAAATTAATGAAAATTAATAAAAATTGAAAATGTTGAAGATTATTGACAAATTACTGAAAAATTACTGAAAAGTCATTAAAATGATTACCATGGATTTGAAAATGTATTCAAAAATGATTAACTTGATCGACAATTGATTAAAAAATTTACTGAAAATGATTGAATTCTACATTGTGGATTTTTACCGTGGTTGACAGGGGCCAGTGTTGCACTCTCGTGGTCCCACGTTAGGTCGCGAGAGGTTGGCACACATAATGCTGCTGACGGCCAGGTGATCCACGCGCCGAGTGCACGTGTACCGAGCATGCTGTTGACCTACAGGGCGACACAAAAGGACCAGTGACAGCCGCGTCACAAGTATCTATGATGAAAGTGGGTGTGTTCTATGCGTTAATAAAAGGGATGTCTTCATAACATGCCATGGCTGTACTTTCTTTGTCTGATATTTGTTCTGATTATAAAACTATTTTAAAACTTCTGGTTTCTTTTGTCTGATATTTGTGGCTGATTATAAAACTATTTTTAAACTTCGGGTTTCTTTTCTCTGATATTTATTTCTGATTATAAAACTATTTTTTTTAAATGTTGATTTTTTTTCACAAAGACGATATGTTCGGACGTGATATCATTGCCAGGTAACATAAGACCACCTAACATCATAACGTCCACATTACAGGCCGGTGGATTGATTGCGTGGTGTAGTTCACACAAACGCCGACCTGTGAGGCATTGGGCGCTGCAGGCGCCGTATCCGTTGTAACGCCACAGGTAGGCGGGGCTGTCGACGGCCGTGGTGACGTCACACGTCCTCTGTAGACACATCTGGGACTCGGTGGGCTTGGGACCTGGCGGCAAGAGGTCAGGGGTCAGCACACAGCGGTTGTACATAGTAAGTGGGTCACAAGTCAGTAAGGGACCGTTATGACGGGATCATGGCACGGCAACGTTATGATGACGCAGCGTTTTGATTGAAGCGCAGTTTCGTCTGAAATGTCTTCCACTTGGAGATATTTTAGGGGTGTTAGACCACAGACACGACGGTGGACAGCCTTTCCACATAGGCTAGAAATTAGTCCAAATATAATTATATATAACTAAAGACCAAGGAAAGTAACATTTGATTACTGTGTCGGTCTACCCGACGTCCACTACAACTGCTGCATGACTACCGACTCTAGATCAAATTCAAATACTATAGAACTATATAAAAGACAAACGATTAAATATTGTTAATAACCAAAACAAATATCAACAAAATGTGTTACAATTCATGGATTTATTTGAGACCCATGTTGTTCTATTATTGAGACATCGGGATATGATATCTATTGACTGACCGTCACACTCCTGGTCGGGCAGATCCTGAAGAGTCCGGGAGAACTCCAGATACACCCGACAGGTTACTTTACGGTTCTGGAATCCCTCCCCACAGGTGGCGCTGCAGGGTCCCCAGGGGTCAGAGGTGAACCTGGAGGTCAAAGTACAAAACGCCTGCTTTAGAGTGAATTACGAGGCCTTGATTTCTTCATTCCGTAGGCCACATCAATGTGGCAGTTTCTCGGGAAAAGGCCACGTTCAATTTTAATCTAATCATCCATAACATGATATGAATTACATGTCATTTATTTCATGGACGGCCACTTTATGTATAATCGAATTAAAAATACATTTTACTGTGTGCAATTAGAGGTTAAAATTGTTTTGATTATACGCATGCGCACCAGACATGTTTATAAATTGGTCAAGAAATATTCATGGATTATTTGTCAACATATTTCCGACGTCTTCGTTACTATGTGTTTCAAAGTAACATGGAGCTACTCGTCTATGATATGGAATATGTCCATATCCTTTACCTAAATAGCTATATATCCCTTACCTAAATAGCTATATATCTCTGACCTAGATAGCTATATACCCCTTACCTAAATAGTTATGTACCCCTTACCTAAATAGCTATATAGCCCTTACCTAAATACCTATATACCCCTTTCACATTCCAGGTTTTCGTGCCATCCAACCTCCCTTGATGAAAGCTGCGCTTTCATTGGCTCTCACATTTTCACTAGTTTTACGACACTTGTCGTTATTGGGTCCGTCGTGGTCGTTAACAAGCTGCAGCGGGCGAGGAGGCTGGGGGTATTGTGGCTATCAAACGGCTAACTGGTAACGGTAATTCAAGCTAATCTCGCCCTAAACCAGTCCTATGGAGCGGTAATCCACGTCTAATCAGAAGTAAATGATTCCATTAAGTTAACATTAGTTACACCGAGGCGCGGATTATACACCAGGGTGCGTGAGAACTGGGACAGCTCCACCTACCGGGGCTGGGTGGAGATAAGCTGACTAGGGTCGCCGGCAGTCGTCACTAGGGTGGCGGGGTCAGGGGGGTCTACCGCGACAGGGGGTGAGGGCAGGGGGCGCGCATCCCCTCCCCCCTCCTCCCCCAGGTAGAGCGCCTCGACCTCGTCACCCTCAAAGGGTATGAAGGTCATGTTCGGTTGCACCAGGTGGCGCAGTCGGCTCTGACCCCCCGGGGGGTATGGGTCGTCAGGGAACTGGGGGTACTCCCCGTGGGGGGACAGGGCCAGTAGGGGGTCCACCACAGGAGGCGGCGGCTGCGTCTCGAACGTGATGCCTGGCCTGACCGCCACCTCGACCCCACCCTGGACCCCGCCACGGTCGGGGTCTCCATGGGGCTCGGCCGGCCTGACCCCCACGTCGACCCCGCCCTGGACACCTCCGTGGTCGGGTTCTCCTGGGGCCTCGGCTGGCCTGACCCCCGCCCGGACCCCGTGGCGGTCGGGGTCCCGGCGTGCCTCGGCCGTCTGTCCCCCCGCCGCGGCCCTCTCATTATCGGCACTGGCTGCAACAACCGGGAAAAAAACACTGAGAACATGCATTCGCCACTGCGAAAGACGGGTTACTGAACTGGAACCAAAAAGTACAGGAATTATTTTTTTTTCCAGAAGAGTGCTTGACATTGATTGATGTTCTCGTGAGATATCGCGAGATGTCACCGTGAAATATGAAATGTCAATCTAATTCAAGTATTAGCTTAAGTGTTTAAGGTAACTTCGCTTTCAGGAGAGATGACAGTTAATTTTTTGTTCAATGACTTTTTATTTACATTTTTAAATGAGATTTATTCTCAAATTCTAATTTGCCTCTTCCGCTTTAAAGTTGAACTAAGCTTCACTTTACGTTGACGAAAGGAATTGATGGGCCCATTAGACACAATTAGTGAGTATCCTGTAAGGAGTGCCGATCGCCTTACATAGCACGAAGATTAGACTTGATAACGTTAATGGCGGAAGTATACAGAACTGAATCCGATTTAAACCAAAACGTGTTTTATGCAGCAGTTTCACTACGAACTGTATCTCATGATAAAGAGCAATGGTTTGCAGCACGAAGAAATGACAAACTTATATACGGCGAACTTAAATCGTGTCAGTTATTAGTTGGAGTCGTATTGTATGTATAAGGTTGCATTGAAGGTTATGCCAAGGTCGTGTCACCACTCGATGGACGGGTAAATCTAAGGCAGCGTTTATCTGGGTTCGTCACGTTACAGAATATGAAATACCTCGGCGGGTCAGGCCGTCACGTGACAAAAGCACATTAGAC
Organism: Arenicola marina; assembly: GCA_964019135.1. Classification (NCBI taxonomy): domain Eukaryota; kingdom Metazoa; phylum Annelida; class Polychaeta; family Arenicolidae; genus Arenicola; species Arenicola marina. The sequence goes on from OZ025255.1 coordinate 9,100,546, forward strand.
GACTATAGGCGCTTGGATGTCCTTGTAATAAGTGTTAGCACTTCACACAATTAGGGACGCCAGCGCACCTCAAGGACAATACCGCATCACGTGACCCGACTGGTACCCCCCACCAAAGATGTCAGCTTGAGAATTAAGCCACTCGTTGGTAGAAAATGCGGCGAGGAGGCAAGTGGAAGAAACTGAACTCCTAGCTTGGCGGAGAGTACAGTAAGAGCAGCGAGATATGAAGACATGGTAGGGGCTGAGAGAGAAGGTGGGGAGGGGGAGGGGGTGAGGGGAGGGGGAAGAGGGGGAGAGGGGAGAGGGGGTGGAAGGGGGAGAGCGGGCGGGGGGGGGGGGGTAGCGCCCAGTATAACACGTTCACAACACCTCGGCAGCCCCACGTCAAGGAAAATGTCTAACCAAACCACTATGGAACAGATAGAAAAGGAAAACAATGGTCAATATAATAATCAGACGGCACCAGAACATACAGTAAAATGAAGCGACAAACGACATTACATGAGAAGAGGAAGCGAAAACACAATTCCCAAGCTCTCTGTGTCTATTTCAATAAAGGGAAGCTTGAGTTGAGACTCACCCCGCTTCATGAAGAGTTCGGCTTAAACGGGCAGAAAGTGAGTCACATGGCAGTTAGACATGTGTTACCTTATCAGTCGTGTCAATGCAAGGACAGCGAGAGAAACGTGACGTGGAATCACACGGTCAGTAAAAGAAATGATTGTACATGTATTATCATTTGATATTCAGCGGCCGTCGAAGCCGTCATGTCGGACGTTTTCTTGTAGTTTAGTGAGGAAAACGTTTTCAAAGTGACCGTTTTTAACAGATTTAACAGCTTTTTGAAGCAGATAATGAGAAGCACTTTTTGGGCTTTTATGATATCAAACATTATAAACATCTCCAAAGAGTTCCACAGAAGGCGAATCACTACAAAGTGACAATCACTAAAGTGACAATCACTAAAGTGACAATCACTAAGTGAAAATCACTAAAAGTGAGAATCACTAAAGTGAGAATCACTAAAGTGAGAATCACTAAAATGAGAATCACGAGAATCACTAAAGTGAGAATCACTAAAGTGAGAATCACTAAAGTGAGAATCACTAAGCAAGGGGAATCACTAAAAAATGAAAATCACCCAAAACTACAATAGGATGTAAGAATAAAGCGTGTGACGTTACGAAACACCATCACATCACGTGACTTGTCTGTTGTATGGGCGCCGTTGACGTCATAAATACTGTGTCAGCGTCTTATGGCGCCACTGCATTAAAATAACCGTTATCCAGCCACCAATCAGTTGACCTAGAAAGCTTATGATGCTCGTGGCATGCGTAAACTTTTTGACTTTAATATTAAACAAATCAGGCGAAAACCAAATGTGATTTATACGTTATTAACTCTGACCCGCAGACGGAGCAACCATAACGCCTTATTATCGCCCTTCTACTGTCGCAACCCGAGGTACGACGACTGTTGTTTCAGTGATGTTTAATTCTGAACTAATATGTCATGAATGCTATCGCATAGGTTCACATACAACCATCTTATTCGGAAACAACCGATGACAGCTTAGCTCAGACGAATTGTGCGTTGTGGTTTGCATGATTTATGATAAAACGCGCAGGATGTATTTACGGTGTATAAGGAATAGCAGCCGGCTGGTGCATTGCATATAAAAGACTAAAGAGTGAAATACGACTCAGTGTTTGAGGGTACACTGCTGGCGGCCTCGGTGTCCTGGTGTGCGGGGTAGCTAGCCTCAGTGTACCCCGAAACCCTGACCTATGTACATTCATGTTTTATCCGAGTACTTACCGGTCTCGCCAAGACACGTGACCCCTGTTCGGCACGAGCGAGATGTTATCGGCATCTCGTCGACTGCGCATGCATGGTCCTTCGTCTTCTTACAGATGACTTCTCTGTATTGGGCGCCGTCGCCACATGTGACTGAACACTGAAAACAGGCGAAGAATGCCAAGTGTGAACCCCCCATTAAAGTACGGCGTCTTGGTATGACAGGTTAATGTTTCCATCATAATTCAACTGAGCAAAGTTTACGTCACAGTTATCTGCAAAACCGTTTGTTGACACACCATTTGGTGGTTGTATTCTCGGAAAAGCGATAACACTGGGCGCATTTCTTTGGCAACCCGGGTATATCCCCAAGGTGGACACAATACACACATGACGGTATACCGCTTACGTGGTTTGTAACCCTCATTAAATGCCCTCAACAAATGCTCCCGTCGGGAATTAAATGCACAGCCCTATGATCAGAAATCTGGCGCTCTAGTATTCATACATACTGCTGGTAATTAAATCGCCTGCTTCTGAACCCTTTTTCCAGTCAATAATGTGTGGCCTCGCTATTCCAATGTCCACTGTTTGCTGAATCGTAATCGATTCCTTTCATATTTCCTGTGATCGTAATCGTAATCGTAATCATGAAATTTCGAAGTAGTCGTAATCATAATCGATTACATTTACAATGTAATCACCCCATGCCTGCCGGCCACCCAGAGCGGGCTGGTTACACTCCTGTGACGTCACGAACTTACCGGCGACCACTGCCCGGCCACCCAGAGCGGGCTGGTTACACTCCTGTGACGTCACGAACTTACCAGCGACCATTGGCCGGCCCCCCAGAGCGGGCTGGTTACACTCCTGTGACGTCACGAACTTACCGGCGACGACTGCCCGGCCACCCAGAGCGGGCTGGCTTCACTCTTGTGACGTCACGGACTTACCAGCGACCACTGGCCGGCCCCCCAGAGTGGGCTGGTTACACTCATGTGACGTCACGAACTTACCAGCGACCACTGGCCGGGCCCCCAGAGCGGGCACTCATGCTGGCTACACTCTTGTGACGTCACGGACTACCCGGGACCATTGCCCGGCCACCCAGAGCGGGCTGGTTACACTCCTGTGACGTCATGGACTTACCGGCGACCACTGCCCGGCCACCCAGAGCGGGCTGGTTACACTCCTGTGACGTCACAAACTTACCAGCGACCATTGGCCGGCCCCCCAGAGCGGGCTGGTTACACTCCTGTGACGTCACGAACTTACCGGCGACCACTGCCCGGCCACCCAGAGCGGGCTGGTTACACTCCTGTGACGTCACGAACTAACCGGCGACCACTGCCCGGCCCCCCAGAGCGGGCTGGTTACACTCCTATGACGTCACGAACTTACCAGCGACCATTGCCCGGCCACCCAGAGCGGGCTGGTTACACTCCTGTGACGTCACGAACTTACCGGCGACCACTGCCCGGCCACCCAGAGCGGGCTGGTTACACTCCTGTGACGTCACGGACTTACCGGCGACCACTGCCCGGCCTCCCAGAGCGGGCTGATTACACTCCTGTGACGTCACGGACTTACCGGCGACCACTGCCCGGCCACCCAGAGCGGGCACTCATGCTGGTTACACTCTTGTGACGTCACGGACTTTGCGGCGCCGCAGTCGGAGTCAGGGATTCTCTGGAAGGCCCCGCCCTCCAACTCCTTCACGCAGTATGTATTCCTCCGCGATATGCCTCCACCGCAAGTCCGCGAGCACGGCAACCATTCCCCAGTGATCCACCTGCGAGACAACATATAGGGCACCCTATACAGTGGACTGATGGGTTGCACTGTGTTAATATGTGTATGAATGGACCACATTCTTATCACAAAAGGAAGACCTATAATGAGCAGGAATGGTGTAATCGATCTTTATCATATTAGATGTTTTAGTTGCAGGTGTCTGACTGCTTGGCTCAAGACTGCTATGATAATTAGTCTAGGACATGTAGTCCAAAACAGAAGCATTTAATATTTTTTAGTTTTATTTATGTTGGCTGTGGTAGTTTGGGTGACGTACACTGGGTGGCAGGCCGGTCGCTTGCAGGTCCTGGCCCTGGATGGCGGCCGCTTGTTCCGGTCACAGTACAGCCGGTAGACGGCGTCACCTGTCCGTGAGTCCACACAGGTCGTTTGGGTCCTCTGCTCCCCTGTAACAACACATGGGGGCACCATCAGGACTCAGGGGCACCATCAGGAATCAGGGGGCACAATCAGGAACCAGGGACACCATCAGGAATAAGGGGGCACCACCAGGAATCAGGGGGCACAATCAGGAATCAGGGACACCATCAGGAATCAGAGGGCACCACCAGGAATCAGGGGGCACCATCAGGAATCAGGGGGCACCATCAGGACTCAGGGGCACCATCAGGACTCAGGGGCACCATCAGGAATCAGGGACACCATCAGGAATCAGAGGGCACCATCAGGAATCAGGGGGCACCATCAGGAATCAGGGGGCACAATCAGGACTCAGGGGCACCATCAGGAATCAGGGACACCACCAAGAATCAGGGGGCACAATCAGGAATCAGGGCACCATCATGAATAGGGGGGCACCATCAGGAATCAGCGGGCACCATCAGGAATCAGGCGGCACCATCAGGAATCAGGGGGCACCATCAGGAACCAGGGGGCAACACCAGGAATCAGGGGGCACAATCAGGAATCAGGGAGCGCCATCAGGAATCAGGGGGCACCATCAGGAATCAGGAAGCAACATCAGAAATCAAGGAGCACCATCAGGAACCAGGGGGCACCACCAGGAATCAGGGAGCTGATTTGTTGGTTGGTTTATGTAGAACGTTTTAACCGCTGTAGTTCATTACACGACAATGTGACGGGTCAAGATTTAGAGAACCAATGTCTCCGGGAGTAATCACCTACTGTTTGGGGGGGACAAGGAAAACACGGGACATAGTGATATTTGTCCCAAGGATAGATGGTTGCTTGGCTGTATATTCTGAATGCCTTAACCACTTTTTGGTTATATCGCGTCAATGGGAGAAGGAAAGGGACAGTGGAGCCATGTCCGGGGGATAGCCCAGTACTCTTTGCGAAGAAGGACATGGGACCTTTATCCTGTGACCACACAGACATGGCCACAGCGGGGCTCGAACTATCGATCCACGTGCCACTAGGCTCTCAGGTGACAAGAGCACTCAATGCGAGCGCTCTAGCTCCATTGAGCTAGCGACCCGCCCCCCAAGGCTAGAAGATAGACGAAAGGTAGATTTGACACAATGCATACGAGGGGTCAGTAATATAGTGATACTAAAAGGATGAGTTACCTACACCGCAGGTGACGGAGCAGTCAGAGAAGTCGCTTTCTGTCCAGACAAACAGTGGTTGTTTCACGTCGGAATCAATTTGTCGTCTGCAACTTGAACCGTTCCCGCCACAGACGCCACATTCGTCGACCTTGACCTCTGAACCCAGCACGTGATCGCACCCGACGGACTGAAAATGGAAACTTTTTTGTAAAAAGAATATTGAATTCAAATTGTAATGATACTCGTTGTGTACCCTATGAACGGCTCGAACGGCGCAGACGGGGACCAATAGAAACACATTATCTATGGCTCTCTTTGAATACCAACAAAATGAAGATCCATTTGCATTCGACATCATGCAAAACACGAATACCACATTTTCAGGGATAAAGATAAAGCTGCCCCGGTCTGACAAAAGACAATTGCCACACGTTCGCGGCATAAACGTACACTTCAAATATGAAACAAATCGAAAACCTAGTTCAAATGTCTAACTTAAAGCAGTTATTTCCCACCCAAACCTTGTATTATGGCCTTATAGTGCAAGAATTATACCTTCTTCGTATCGTTTATTATGTTTTAATTATCACAAAAAAGTATTAATTGTAGCCTCCTCAACATCTCTAACGTGGTCTTATCAACGTGTGAACTACACGCAAATCTCTGACGTAGTGCACATAGCTTCCAACTTCCGGTCAGCTGTCAAGCAAACAATACCTTCTCTGCTTTGTTCAATGTGAATGCTAAGCTTTCATTTCAGCGTTCCACGTGAATTTTTTTTCATTGGCGGGAAACTAATGTTTCAAATAGCTTTAAATACCGAAATCATGAAAACGACGACAAACATCGGACATGAGATCGCCGTGCTAGGAGAGGAGTGTTTCTCCGGGTACGGTCACTGCTGTACGGCGTACGTGCAGCTTTAACGTCACGAGGTGATTCGCGTGCAGTCCATGACGTCATCCATGACGTCATCCAATGGCGGCCTTCTCCTATGACTCACGGTTGTTTTGAAGAATCCGTCTTTGTCACAGGGTGTGTAACTTCAAGGTGCCGGCACCTTAGATCTCCTGTATATATTGTTATTGTCGAGATTCTCAATGACACTTGACGGGCGCTTTAACTGACAGCTTACAGCGAATTGTGACTCAAGTACGTGTAGCCTGGTACCCCAGCAATCCACCAGGACAACTTTTGACAACCTGCGATAAGTACTGCAGGGTATGGGGCAACCACACCCCATGTCCCTCCCCCCCCCCCCCCGGGAAGGCTCTCAATTGACATGGCCTTGTAACTCTCCACCGATGATGTTAACAATATGTTGTAAAAAGTCAGTGTGTTTCGGTGCTTTAGGCACGGGTCATTTGATGCCAAGGGACGGATCTAGGGAGGTGTTTGTGTGTGGGAGGGGAGTATGATTATTATTATTGAAGATATATATGCCATGCTGTTTTCATTTTACTTGTGTGAAAGCTACCATTTATATTTTCATGGTAGCGGCAAGAAAAAACTGTCGTCCCAAGTTACAAATTAATTCACCCCAAGGGCAATTCGTTACCACATGGCTCTCCTCTACCACATATTGCATTGACCTGTGGCTTTTCAACAGAAACAAGAAATATTCCCACGGCCAGATAAGAACATTATAGTGCCTCGTGAGTGACAGGCAGGGTTGGGGCTGGGGGCGGGGGGGGGGGGGGGAGGGGGACGAATGAACCAGAAAACAAAGTGTATGCGAAAAATAATTCTCGCGAGGTGCAAAGATAAAGATTGCGTACAGTAAAATGGACGCGTTTCCGGTGCATTATGTCGGTTATCGAGACACGTGCTTCGGTATAAGATCCAGATAAATGCCATTGGTTAGTTGCGCAAGCATTCACCAGATGGCGCCAGCAACAACCAGACTTGATGGTTCTCAATTTTTTCGGCTATTCAACACAAAACATATTGGTCTATTTCATTATCTGAACACTCAGAATTGAGGTCTGCATTCTTCGAAATCTCACTGCTCTTAAAAGTAAAACATCGCAGCAGGGATATAATCTCAACTCTTGGGTAGGGTACAGCCGGCGTAACACTGTTTGTGTCAGTCTCGCATTACCCATAATGCCTCTTGGCATCCGTTAATATAAGGCCGATATATACCTGCTTTATCGGAGCGCCTGACGAGGCTGTTAACACACATATAGCCCCCCCCTCCCTCCTCCACCCCCACCACCCCTCCCCGCCCCTCATCTCACCGCTGCCAGCCACCACCCCCCACCACCAACACCCCCTCCCCCACCGCCCATTTCTGCGTCCTTGAGACGCGCTAAAAGGTCAGCCACGTGACCGTCTGACAGCCGACGAGATGCCAAAGGATTTATGAGACGTCCGATGACAGTTATTTTAAAGACGGCTGGTGGCTGAGGGGGGAGGGGGCGGGGGGGGGGGGAGTTACACTTTCGCTATCTACCAACGTGTTGTGACAGAGTTCAGCATCTCCATGAAAGAGCCTGACCTTCAGACGCCCTTGGCTGTCACAATTCGTCTACTAGGTGATGATGCCGCTGTCCAGAAGCCAGATACGATCCAGGTTCAAAGAGACCGCGACTGCCGCCCCCTCCCCCCCAATATCTCCAGTACCCCACCCACTGCCCTGCCCCCCCCCCTCCCGGGACAACACGCCCCTCTCTAGAATGCGAAACGAAACAGCCGTGCAGAGTTTTTCTTGCGTGTGCCTGCGCCTTCTCTTGTGCTTTAACTGTCTCGCTTCACTACAGATGTTTTCGTGCCGGGTAATGTATTGAACTGGCTGAAGCACATATTTCATTGGAATCGTTTTGCAGTAGATGCGGACACGTGGTCATGACGTCGTCAGGTTAAGTGTCGCTATAAAGGCTGCGGTGTCCATGGCGATTAAAAGTCGCATCACTCCAGTGGGCTAATGGATAGCTCATTAAGCACCATATGGTTGGTCACACCAGCTGACAGACAACCCTCCTTCATGTCCAGTTATAATCTCGTAAACATGACCCCCCCCCCCACCCCGGTAGCCAACCCCACTCACCCCCAATAGGACGCGGTCAAGGTCACATAATAACAAGATGGTGACCATGCATGCTCTGCAATAAAACTTGCCCTTATGACCTTGACCCTCTGCCACGGGAATGGTGCCACGAGACGCCATGGTCATCGTGGCACCGTGAGAAACTATTCCCCCCCCCCTCCAAACGCCTATCCACACAGACCCCCCCCCCCTCTCCCCACCCTCACCTCAAGTCCGTTCACATACCCACACCTTCTCCCTCCACCCTGGCCACGGGGTCCGCCGAAACCCCCCCCCCTCCCCACCCTCTTAAAAAAAAACCCACCCACCCGACTCTTCATGAGTGCCGGATTTTACTTCAGCGAGCCACACCCAGACATTCCCATACCTCCGCCATGTATTCAATGCCCTCGAGGTATCCACAGGACACCGCGAGGCAGCCCGTTTAATTGGTTTTTTAGTAGTCTAAACACATCTGTGTCCCACATCGGAGCCCGAAAATGAAGGTAGTTTAGTGGAACAACGGAGGATATCTCTGTCCGGGACTGCCACACCGAGAGGGTAATACTTGACCCTCCCACCCCGGGGGGTCTTGTCCCTGGGCGAGGCCGACAAAGTGGAAGCCACGGTGAACACGCTGTGTTAGATAACACAACAATCTCCTGTCTTTAATGACCTTGAGGCAGCGTCCCAACGTCCTTGTGCCCCAGCGGGTCGCGTGGGACCCAGGGGAAGTGATGGCCGTGGCCGCGGGATATGTATCCATATATCCAATTACATATCGCATTATCAGGGTCAATGAAACGGGAGCAAAACGCAAAACTATTATACCTATTATATCTCAAGACAGCCGCATCGAAAACACTTTTATTGATGTTACTTTTCGCTATTTGAATCATGTTACGATGTATCGCTTTAAAGCAACAAATGTCCCAACTCGAACATTTATTTTACTAGTCAAAATTATATAATATTATACCTGATATACACGATATCTGATATTTGTTCCAGTTAAGTCATTTTATTATTATTATTATTATCATTATATGAATCGGCTTTTACTATTCAGTATTAAAATGTTGAGGACGCCTTCGGCTGGTTCGCGACCGGGGGTGGGGAGGGGGGGGCGGTGCCCACCAACATTTTACAACGTGGGAGGGTTTGTTTTTATCCCCTTTAATCATCCCCGTTGGATCCGCCTCTGGGCTGCATCTACCTGCAACTACATGTCTCTTTCCAATGTATTGCGTTGTGAAGCCAGACTTTTACAGTGTATGCTCAACCCCCCTAATCCCCCCCCCCCCCTAGATCCGCCCCTGGCCGCCCTGGCCACGTCGTAGAATGCTCCACTGGAGATCAGTAGGTCCTCGATTCGCAATCCAGTCTTGGCGATCTAAATGATCCAACTCTTTCATTGACCCCGGAGATGTCTTGGCCTAAGTTAGCCACCGTGTGCCAAAAACGTTCTCCTGTCTTAAAACAATAGTTCTTTTCATTTTGTTTCTTGCGCTAAACCTCCTTTTGTCGTTCAATAGTTTATTTTCGAAGTTTTTCCACCTCATTTACGTGCCTACATAGGCCGGGCGACGGTTCTCAGAGGGCGTTCTCAGAGATATAATACAGCGGGTGTATGGATAACAGATCGGATTCTGGAGCAGGAACAGATCGGGAGGGATTCCATACTCACCCCCCCCCCCCCCTCCATTCCCCACCTCCCACTCCCCCTGTCACGATAATGGGCAATAGGTATAATGTAGGTCCTGCAGACGGACAGCACTGGCGGGCGGGAAGGGGGGGGGGCCAGGGGAGGTGGCCCCCCATCCTGCGTTAATAACATATTTTTGGAAAAGTATGTGTTCCGAAGGCGTCGCTATAATTTAAGAAAAAATTATCGATAATAGGTGAAATTTATCCAGCAAAAATCTGCAATCGATGTCTATTACAACGTCGGCCCACGTGGCTCCAATTTCGCTCACTTCCGGTGCTGGTTGTCAAGGGGTCACATGGACACAACCACGGCGACTGCAGCGGATGCACAGAAAACCTAAGTCAGGGAAACCCGGACAGAAAGAGGGCCTCCTCGCTTGTGCCATAATTTTTAAATACTTATATGAAATTATATTTTTGGAAATAAAATAATCCTGCTACATATATATATAATGGTTTTCCGGAAGCCGTACTGTAATTAATAACATTAACGTTATTGTATCTTGTTACCGTCCATGTTGTAAACTCGCTATAGGATCCTCTATATAGAGCACAATGGCATGGATGGCACGAGAAGATAAAGATGAGTTTGTGGCATAATTGTCTATTTTGTGGAGTATTTGGTGCATCCTCAGCATACAGCGATTGTACTAGAGGAACTAGAGGATATTTGAAAGGCAAATAATTATTATTTACCCGATGTCTAGACTGTGCATCGTTTTAGTATCGAGGCTCTGGTCCATTCAGAAGCGTGTATTCGGAATGCCCCCCCCCCCCTCCTGTGTCTCTCTCCTCCTCCAAGCAAATATCTCACTTTCTCTCTCTAGAGGACACCAGTCAAATACCCCCCCTCCCCCCCCCGGGGGGGGCCCTGTGAATCTCCATTGCAGGCCTACGTGCGATCAATTCCAGTTGTCACTCCAGTCTCCTCTTTGACTCACAAAAAGACATCACACGATTATTGTGCGTCAGAGAAAATCGCATGAAATCGTTAATTCTTGCACGAGACGCAGGTTAGTTTTGATAGCGGCGACTGTCGCTCCATGTCTGGCTCAACACGCCCTGAAGCGAGGCTCCGTGACCGAATGAGAGAGCATCGCCCCCCCCCCCCGCCCCCCCGGAACATCCGGGGGGATTGGGGGCGCGCTCCACCATACATCATCACAAAACGAATCAAATTGTCGTCGATGGGGCATCAACGTGTTCAGTGAAACGTGGAAAATAGCGGCTCATTAATGCGGTGAGACGGTTGGGTTTTACACCCGTCTGCGAATCAAATGGTTCTCGTCAGCCAGCAGATAGGCATTGCCTCCCAGTCTGGTGTCCCAGTCTGGTGTCCCTGTCTGGTGTCCCAGTCTGGTGTTCCAGTCTGGTGTCCCAGTCTGGTGTCCCAGTCTGGTGTCCCTGTCTGGTGTCCCAGTCTGGTGTTCCAGTCTGGTGTCCCAGTCTGGTATCCCAGTCTGGTGTCCTTGTCTGGTGTCCCAGTCTGGTGTCCCAGTCTAGTGTCCCAGTCTAGTGTCCCAGTCTGGTGTCCCAGTCCCAGTCTGGTGTCCCAGTCTGGTGTCCCAGTCTGGTGTCCCTGTCTGGTGTCCCAGTCTGGTGTCCCAGTCTGGTGTCCCAGTCTGGTGTCCCAGTCTGGTGTCCCAGTCTGGTGTCCCGGTATAGTGTCCCAGTTTGGTGTCCCAGTCTGGTGTCCCAGTCTGGTGTCCCAGTCTGGTGTCCCAGTCCCAGTCTGGTGTCCCAGTCTCGTGTCCCAGTCTGGTGTCCCAGTCTGGTGTCACTGTCTGGTGTCCCGGTATAGTGTCCCAGTTTGGTGTCCCAGTCTGGTGTCCCAGCCTGGTGTCCCAGTCTGGTGTCCCAGTCTGGTGTCCCAGTCCCAGTCTGGTGTCCCAGTCTGGTGTCCCAGTCTAGTGTCCCAGTCTGGTGTCCCAGTCTGGTGTCCCAGTCCCAGTCTGGTATCCCAGTATGGTGTCCCAGTCTGGTGTCCCTGTCTGGTGTCCCAGTCTGGTGTCCCAGTCTGGTGTCCCAGTCTGGTGTCCCAGTCTGGTGTCCCAGTCTGGTGTCCCTGTATAGTGTCCCAGTTTGGTGTCCCAGTCTGGTGTCCCAGTCTGGTGTCCCAGTCTGGTGTCCCAGTCTGGTGTCCCAGTCCCAGTCTGGTGTCCCAGTCTCGTGTCCCAGTCTGGTGTCCCAGTCTGGTGTCACTGTCTGGTGTCCCGGTATAGTGTCCCAGTTTGGTGTCCCAGTCTGGTGTCCCAGCCTGGTGTCCCAGTCTGGTGTCCCAGTCTGGTGTCCCAGTCTGGTGTCCCAGTCCCAGTCTGTTGTCCCAGTCTGGTGTCCCAGTCTGGTGTCCCAGTCTGGTGTCCCAGTCTGGTGTCCCAGTCTGGTGTCCCAGTCTGGTGTCCCAGTCTGGTGTCCCAGTCTGGTGTCCCGGTATAGTGTCCCAGTTTGGTGTCCCAGTCTGGTGTCCCAGTCTGGTGTCCCAGTCTGGTGTCCCAGTCTGGTGTCCCAGTCCCAGTCTGGTGTCCCAGTCTCGTGTCCCAGTCTGGTGTCCCAGTCTGGTGTCACTGTCTGGTGTCCCGGTATAGTGTCCCAGTTTGGTGTCCCAGTCTGGAGTCCCAGCCTGGTGTCCCAGTCTGGTGTCCCAGTCTGGTGTCCCAGTCCCAGTCTGTTGTCCCAGTCTGGTGGCCCAGTCTGGTGTCCCAGTCTGGTGTCACTGTCTGGTGTCTCACTCTGGTTTCCCAGTCTGGTGTCCCAGTCTGGTGTCTCAGTCTGGTGTCCCAGTCTGGTGTCCCAGCCTGGTGTCCCAGTCTGGTGTCCCAGTCTGGTGTCCCAGTCCCAGTCTGTGGTCCCAGTCTGGTGGCCCAGTCCCAGTCTGGTGTCCCAGTATGGTGTCCCAGTCTGGTGTCCCTGTCTGGTGTCCCAGTCTGGTGTCCCAGTCCCAGTCTGGTGTCCCAGTCCCAGTCTGGTGTCCCAGTCTCGTGTCCCAGTCTGGTGTCCCAGTCTGGTGTCACTGTCTGGTGTCCCGGTATAGTGTCCCAGTTTGGTGTCCCAGTCTGGTGTCCCAGCCTGGTGTCCCAGTCTGGTGTCCCAGTCTGGTGTCCCAGTCTGGTGTCCCAGTCTGGTGTCCCGGTATAGTGTCCCAGTTTGGTGTCCCAGTCTGGTGTCCCAGTCTGGTGTCCCAGTCTGGTGTCCCAGTCTGGTGTCCCAGTCCCAGGCTGGTGTCCCAGTTTCGTGTCCCAGTCTGGTGTCCCAGTCTGGTGTCACTGTCTGGTGTCCCGGTATAGTGTCCCAGTTTGGTGTCCCAGTCTGGTGTCCCAGCCTGGTGTCCCAGTCTGGTGTCCCAGTCTGGTGTCCCAGTCCCAGTCTGTTGTCCCAGTCTGGTGTCCCAGTCTAGTGTCCCAGTCTGGTGTCCCAGTCTGGTGTCCCAGTCCCAGTCTGGTGTCCCAGTCTGGTGTCCCAGTCTGGTGTCCCTGTCTGGTGTCCCAGTCTGGTGTCCCAGTCTGGTGTCCCAGTCTGGTGTCCCAGTCTCGTGTCCCAGTCTCGTGTCCCAGTCTGGTGTCCCAGTCTGGTGTCACTGTCTGGTGTCCCGGTATAGTGTCTCAGTTTGGTGTCCCAGTCTGGTGTCCCAGCCTGGTGTCCCAGTCTGGTGTCCCTGTCTGGTGTCCCAATCCCAGTCTGTTGTCCCAGTCTGGTGTCCTAGTCTGGTGTCCCAGTCTGGTGTCCCAGTCTGGTGTCCCAGTCTGGTGTCCCTGTCTGGTGTCCCAGTCTGGTGTCCCAGTCTGGTGTCCCAGTCTGGTGTCCCAGTCTGGTGTCCCAGTCTGGTGTCCCAGTCTGGTGTCCCAGTCTGGTGTCCCAGTCTGGTGTCCCAGTCGGGTGTCCCAGTCTGGTGTCCCAGTCTGGTGTCCCAGTCTGGTGTCCCAGTCTGGTGTCCCAGTCCCAGTCTGGTGTCCCAGTCTGGTGTCCCAGTCCCAGTCTGTTGTCCCAGTCTGGTGTCCCAGTCTGGTATCCCAGTCTGGTGTCCCAGTCTGGTGTTCCAGTCTGGTATCCCAGTCTGGTGTCCCAGTCTGGTGTCCCAGTCTGGTGTCCCGGTATAGTGTCCCAGTTTGGTGTCCCAGTCTGGTGTCCCAGTCTGGTGTCCCAGTCTGGTGTCCCAGTCTGGTGTCCCAGTCTGGTGTCCCAGTCCCAGTCTGGTGTCCCAGTCTGGTGTCCCAGTCTGGTGTCCCAGTCTGGTGTCCCAGTCTGGTGTCACTGTCTGGTGTCCCGGTATAGTGTCCTAGTTTGGTGTCCCAGTCTGGTGTCCCAGTCTGGAGTCCCAGTCTGGAGTCCCAGTCTGGTGTCCCAGTCTGGTGTCCCAGTCCCAGTCTGGTGTCCCAGTATGGTGTCCCAGTCTGGTGTCCCTGTCTGGTGTCCCAGTCTGGTGTCCCAGTCCCAGTCTGGTGTCCCAGTCCCAGTCTGGTGTCCCAGTCTCGTGTCCCAGTCTGGTGTCCCAGTCTGGTGTCCCAGTCTGGTGTCACTGTCTGGTGTCCCGGTATAGTGTCCCAGTTTGGTGTCCCAGTCTGGTGTCCCAGCCTGGTGTCCCAGTCTGGTGTCCCAGTCTGGTGTCCCAGTCTGGTGTCCCAGTCTGGTGTCCCGGTATAGTGTCCCAGTTTGGTGTCCCAGTCTGGTGTCCCAGTCTGGTGTCCCAGTCTGGTGTCCCAGTCTGGTGTCCCAGTCCCAGGCTGGTGTCCCAGTTTCGTGTCCCAGTCTGGTGTCCCAGTCTGGTGTCACTGTCTGGTGTCCCGGTATAGTGTCCCAGTTTGGTGTCCCAGTCTGGTGTCCCAGCCTGGTGTCCCAGTCTGGTGTCCCAGTCTGGTGTCCCAGTCCCAGTCTGTTGTCCCAGTCTGGTGTCCCAGTCTAGTGTCCCAGTCTGGTGTCCCAGTCTGGTGTCCCAGTCCCAGTCTGGTGTCCCAGTCTGGTGTCCCAGTCTGGTGTCCCTGTCTGGTGTCCCAGTCTGGTGTCCCAGTCTGGTGTCCCAGTCTGGTGTCCCAGTCTCGTGTCCCAGTCTCGTGTCCCAGTCTGGTGTCCCAGTCTGGTGTCACTGTCTGGTGTCCCGGTATAGTGTCTCAGTTTGGTGTCCCAGTCTGGTGTCCCAGCCTGGTGTCCCAGTCTGGTGTCCCTGTCTGGTGTCCCAATCCCAGTCTGTTGTCCCAGTCTGGTGTCCTAGTCTGGTGTCCCAGTCTGGTGTCCCAGTCTGGTGTCCCAGTCTGGTGTCTCTGTCTGGTGTCCCAGTCTGGTGTCCCAGTCTGGTGTCCCAGTCTGGTGTCCCAGTCTGGTGTCCCAGTCTGGTGTCCCAGTCTGGTGTCCCAGTCGGGTGTCCCAGTCTGGTGTCCCAGTCTGGTGTCCCAGTCTGGTGTCCCAGTCTGGTGTCCCAGTCCCAGTCTGGTGTCCCAGTCTGGTGTCCCAGTCCCAGTCTGTTGTCCCAGTCTGGTGTCCCAGTCTGGTATCCCAGTCTGGTGTCCCAGTCTGGTGTTCCAGTCTGGTATCCCAGTCTGGTGTCCCAGTCTGGTGTCCCAGTCTGGTGTCCCGGTATAGTGTCCCAGTTTGGTGTCCCAGTCTGGTGTCCCAGTGTGATGTCCCAGTCTGGTGTCCCAGTCTGGTGTCCCAGTCTGGTGTCCCAGTCCCAGTCTGGTGTCCCAGTCTGGTGTCCCAGTCTGGTGTCCCAGTCTGGTGTCCCAGTCTGGTGTCACTGTCTGGTGTCCCGGTATAGTGTCCCAGTTTGGTGTCCCAGTCTGGTGTCCCAGTCTGGAGTCCCAGTCTGGAGTCCCAGTCTGGTGTCCCAGTCTGGTGTCCCAGTCTGGTGTCCCAGTCCCAGTCTGGTGTCCCAGTCTGGTGTCTCACTCTGGTGTCCCAGTCTGGTGTCCCAGTCTGGTGTCCCAGTCTGGTGTCACTGTCTGATGTCCCGGTATAGTGTCCCAGTTTGGTGTCCCAGTCTGGTGTCCCAGCCTGGTGTCCCAGCCTGGTGTCCCAGTCTGGTGTCCCAGTCTGGTGTCCCAGTCCCAGTCTGTTGTCCCAGTCTGGTGTCCCAGTCCCAGTCTGGTGTCCCAGTCTGGTGTCCCTGTCTGGTGTCCCAGTCTTGTGTACCAGTCTGGTGTCCCAGTCTGGTGTCCCAGTCTGGTGTTCCAGTCTGGTGTCCCTGTCTGGTGTCCCAGTCTGGTGTCCCCGTCTGGTTTCCCAGCCTGGCGTCCTAGTCTGGTGTCCCAGTTTAGTGTCCCAGTCTGGTGTCCCGGTCTGACGTCACAGGAAAACACGACACCGATTAATCCAACTGCCTCCCCTATATGCCTCCGCCATTAGCGAGCAGTGCCGCTTAGCCAGTTGGCATTGTAATACTATCATCCTGGCTTTAACGACTATAAGTTAATAAGGACTCTTAGCAAACTGAAGTTTTTCGATTAACAAAACGATACGTAATTGACAAAACCGATCGGCGTTTCGTCTCGGCAAACCAAGAGAGACCGGAGATTGAATCGCTGTCATCAACCCATGCAATAACGGGGCAAAACCTTAAATGAACCCCTTTGCACCAGAGCGCCACCTATGTACACAGCGGAGATTGCACGCGGCATTCACTCACTCACCCGACACTGTCCGTTGATACACATGTGGTTGCTATGGCGACTGCAGCGCGTGCCGTCCAGCACCTTGGGCGCCAGAACGACGGTCAGATCCTGCCCTCGGGCGCGACATCGCAGTACGCATGCGTCGCCGCTTGCGTCGTCGGCCGGCACCCAGTCGTAGAGTACGCCGCGGTACGCCACATCCTTGTACGCCGTGCATTGCTGGGACCGGAAATCCCGGGAACCGCTGGCACAGGGCTGTGACGTCATCGGAAACAAGGCCATCCGAGTTCAATAACCGAAGCATCGCAGCTTAACTAGATCTATAACATTAACAGTTAAATTAAGCGCCTTTTGCAACATAATGTACACACAGAAACATAGCTGGTTCCGATCACGTGACTCGTGACTTCACGACGTTGACGTATACCGTTTGATTAGCAGGGAACCAGCCAGGCCACTGAATTTCCATGATGGCCTAATTAATCTTAAATATTTGCAAAATAAAAATGAAGCTAACCATGTTTTATATATATATATATATATATATCATATTCTTTCTAAAGGTTTGCAAGTCGGCTCGCCATTAAAATAAGCCTAATTCGCCCTGCAACAGGCACTACTATTAAAATACTACTCTAGTACTGTAACTGCTCCTTTAAATCTCCAGGACTGCCAGATAGAGTGTTGGTATTTACATTACGTCTTCCGCAAGATAAGTATCAGCGCGCTGACTTCAGCACTGAGGACCAGCAAACGGTAAAAACAGGTGGTTTGGGGGCTCATACACCAACGTTATCTACCGCATCCCGGGTTAGGTAGGTGCGCCTGTAAAGTAGGATGTCAGGTCATATCGCACCATTGGAAAACATAAAGGAAGTGTCCATGTCTGTGGGGTAATAGATAACTCGTTTTGAAAACAGAAAAGGGCATTTAAAAAAAAAGTTTCTCTTAAACATGGACATTCGCATGGACAGGATTCGAACCTAGCACCGCCCGTTGGTTCGAACCAGCCGGGTGCCGACGCCCAGCTCCGGATGCGCTACCCACACGTTGATTCGAACCTAGCACCGCCCGTTGGTTCGAACCAGCAGGGTGCCGACGCCCAGCTCCGGATGCGCTACCCACACGTTGATTCGAACCTAGCACCGCCCGTTGGTTCGAACCAGCAGGGTGCCGACGCCCAGCTCCGGATGCGCTACTCACACGTTGCCCCCCCCCCCCTCCCCCCGCCCACTTCACCCAATTTACACCGCTACCCACAAGATCACGGGGTGCCCCCCTCCCCCTAATCTGCCCTTCCCCCTCCCCTACACACCGTTACCCAGAAGACCACAGGGTGACCCTTCCCCCTCTACCACCGCTAACCACAAGACCCTCCATCGCTACTCCATCGCAAGACCACTGCGTAACCCCCCCACCACCCCATCCCCCTCCCGCCTCGTACAGTAGTCGATTACCTCATTATTACACGTGCGGTATCGAATGCCGTCGCCTGCGCATGCGCGGGATTGGTGGCTGCACTGGCGCAGCTGGTAGGAGGCGCCACCATCGCAGGTGCGCGAGCACTCGCTCCAGGGGGACCACTCGCCCCATCCGGCGTCCGGGTCAGCGTCCGGGTCAGCGTCCGGAGCAGCGTCCGGCACTTCGTCCAGATCCCGAGACTTATCGGGATCCTGATCCGGTGATTTCTGCGGTGCCTCCCGGCAGAGTGTTGCCCCCAGCAACTGCACGGGGAGAAAATAGACTAGCTTAAACCATGACGTCAGATTACAGCGAGCACGATGTGGGTGTAAACCGATCTTAATTACCGAGCCTGAGAAACTGCAACCTCAAATCGTACCAAAGACATTAATACACCTTCATTGACATTAACCTTTCAAGGAGAAGTTTAATTAAACATGTCTACAACGAAACCGATTTACTGCGCTTGAGAAACTTCAACGTCAAATCAAATCAAAGACAACAAAATACGTTCATGTTTTAATTGTGGCTTACAATTGTTGACATTAACCTTTCAAGGAGAAGTTTAATTAAACATGTCTACAACGAAACCGATTTACTGCGCTTGAGAAACTTCAACGTCAAATCAAATCAAAGACAACAAAATACGTTCATGTTTTAATTGTGGCTTACAATTGTTGTTAGGCACGAACTGTGATGGTGGCGATGGGGGCGGGGGTGGCTTTGGCGCTGTGGTAGGGGTGGGGTTGGGGTGGGGTGGGGTTGGGTGGGGTGGGGTGGGGTGGGGTGGTCTGGGGTCGGGTGGGGTGGGGTGGGGTGGGGTAGGGTGGGGTGGGGTGGGGTGGGAAGGGGTGGGGTTTGGGTGGATGTTGGGATGGGGAGATGGTTGAGGCTGGGCTTCCGATGAAAACTCCTGCCTGTCCTGCCACACCATGTACTTATTAAATCAAAGGCAGGCTGTTGGCTGATACTTCGGAAACACATCTATAAAAAGTAAGAGGGAGTCCACGCCAGATACGAGGAGACGAGAAAGCTGCGATTAACGAAGCTTGGGCGTCAAAGACGACTTAATTGAGGCACACAAAGAGATGGTTTGTGGGCTCCAAACCTGGCGGCCAGCAAAAAGGCAAAACGACGATGGCGTTACAGGCGCAGTAAAGTTACGCCTCAAGAGAAAAGAGTTTGGTATTTTTAAGGCAATAAATTAAACGGTGCTCCTCAACAAATGAGTTTATTTTAAATGGTAAATAGCACATGGCTGGTGGGATATGTACCAGTTTGGCCGGGCTTTAAGTGCGATCAAGGTAGCCTCCGTAGTTCAGTTGGTATCGCACAGCGGTTTAGATCAAGAAATCCTGATCGAATCCTGAATCTTATTCAAGGAATAGGTCTGGGGATTGTTTCAGCTCATTAACGGCCTCATTATCTACAGCGCTGATTGTTTTTTCTGCACACGGCACCAACGTGACGTCACTCAAAAATACGCCTTACTCACCAACACTAATCTTAGCTCTTAAAATTAAAACTCCGGCCAAAAATCCCAAGATAATTGATGCGTGCTTATTTGCACTGAATAACCTGGGGGCGTATTCACCGAAAATCAACACGATAGTTAGCCGAATAAAAGGGCGATTTTTATTGTTTATCTTCGTCAGTAAGTACACAGTGCTTATGTATATAGTACATCCATGGCATGCAGGTTTACGGCCAGACTGTGTGTGCAGTGCCTGGCAAAGTGACTTTCGCACGGCCAGGCCATCTGGACATGTACGTGCGGCTTGTGACAGCTGGGCTACCAGGGGGGCACATGCCACCTGGGTAACACCCCCATCACATGGCCTCCCGCTGACCTCTCGTTGACATCGCGCTGACCTCTCGCATGACCTTCACGTCGCATTAGATCAGGTGGGGTTTCTACATTATAACGATGGAGAGAATTAACTACCTCGACACGTTTCTCTATGTAAACATGAACACGAACACGTGCTCCTAATGACTGGTAAATAATGGAAATAAACAACACAATTGAGAACTGTGGAAAAGAGCATTACCAACACGCTGTGCGTGTGTCGTGTACTCCACGCTTGAAGGCACGCGTACGGTGAGTTATGGGGTGATGGGGAGGGAGTCACTAGTAGCTAAACACTTTGACATGCACGCAACGACTTGAACCAACATCACTTTAAGTCCTTGTTACTCCTATTTTCACTATTTGGTAGTTTTAGGGGTCTGGAAGCGGGGGGTCCCAGTATCCAGTGCCGATTTTTCAAAATTCTTAGTGTCGAATGTCGATTTTTCACAACGTTCCGTGTCGCTTTTTGGCTAAATTCAGTGTCGTTTTTTCATCAATATGTGTCGATGTCGCTTTTCGCTGATCCTCAGTGTCGGAATTTGGGGGTCAGTGTCGAATGTTGATTTTTCAAATAGGCCTACGTCGGATGTCGCTATTTACCCCTTACAGACTCCTAGTTTTAGTCATGTTTAAGTTTCATTGACGAAATGCTGCGACCATTCGATTAGCGGGGGGGGGGGGGGGCGTCCCTGGTGCAGAGTTGGAGCACTGGGCCGCAGATCGATAGGTCCTAGGTTCGAGTCCGGACGCGGGCACCTAATCTGGGACGTGCTTTATTCATTCACTCTTCAGCGTCCGGTGGGTTTCTTGGCTCAATTTAGCTCTTGTGTGCACAAAAGCGGCTGAAAACACCAATTCATTGTATTTCATCTTTCTTTCGCGGTCATCTTGTCATTCTCCCACGTTAGGGCGGACCATTATTTAAACATAGCTCACATATGATTCACGACTGTTATCTTGTAAAATCACTCGTGAGCTCCATCATAGACATAGAACATGGGCCATATGACGTCATGTGATAATACCCAGATCGCCAAACAGAGACGTCAACAAGAGGATGTCCTGGAAAATAGGGGAAGATTCAGGCTGGGTGGGGCCAGTGGGCATTAATGAGGAAAAAGCTAAGACATTAAAGAGGCCAAAGTGAGGTTGTGAAATCCCAAACGCCCCATCCACAGTGCTTTAATCGAGGCCGGAGCGACGTCGGTGATGAAAAACAACAATAACGAACATGACAACCACTTGTAATCACATACACGTTGGACGTTTTCAAGATGGCGGCCACTTAATCTGAACGCATTACGGTAATACATCCGTCTGGGCGTGTGTCTCCGTGAGGAGGTTCCATCGTTCCAGACGCTACGCGATCTGGACCAATCCGGAAGAATCCTGCCCAGAAACACGCGATATATTGACTCCACCCAAAGTAAGTGCTTTGAGATTGAGTCGTTTCTAAGTTTTCTGGATCGTGCCAGAACAAAGGAGCATCGAGCGCCCTACACAACGGTCAGTGCCCCTTGTTTTTGAAAAATATTGTACGCTGGGGATAAGACGAAGAAACGATCTTCAAAAGATATCTGGTTCGTTCCGATCACCAAATGTCACTCATGGGTGTTTCCGGTTCAACCAGGAAGCATTGGTCATAGGGAGGGGAGAGAGAGGAGGCGGGGGTTGGGGGGGGGGGGGGGGGTGACACAGTCTGACTGGCACCGTGACTCACCCTTAAATCTCCTATCGCCGCAATTCCATTTATTACACGAAATCCGCCACAAATACCACTAAAAAATCACGGCCATGCCCCCCCCCCACGCCCGGCACCCCATCAGCCACACCCTCACTCCCCTCTTGCAGCCTCCACACCCCCGCCCACATCCATAAAGAACAAATATCCCCCGACGCGAGGGGCCCCGGACGAAATTTTTAATGTCTCCTCAATCTCTGGCATTGTGATAAAACCTAGAGCGGTCGAGATAGCGGGACATGTCTTCGGGAAATAATGAAGCCCGGAGCGTGGCTCTGTTTGCGGTCGTTTCTTATCCCGGCCACGACTTCCCGGAACTTAATACTATATATATGCGCAAAACACGCCGCGGCAGACTCCGCGCAGACGGGGCGGCACGCACCTCGGCACGGACAAACCTCCATTTCCGGTCTGCTGGCTGCGGCCGAGTCGGGCATTCCTAGAGACTAGGAACCCAGGCCCATCCCCCCATCCCCTCCCCCCCTCCCCCCGAACCCATGTTTTCCCTCTACCTGGCGGCAGCAAGGAGGTGGGGATGATGGATCAGTGTTTTAGGCCAACTTCTGGCACACACAGGCCGGCATAAAGCTGGTGGAAGAATGTCACGGCGTAATAATGAAACTATGTGAAATATTTCTCACCGTAATATATCAGGCTGAGACAACGCAGACCACGCCATGCGTGGTCTATATCACTGGCTGAGCCAAAGGAAAATCACGAATGTGATAAAGAGATGTTCTTGCGCAATTATAATCAACAGTTCGTTACCAGTTAAATTTGTGTATTTTCAACCCTCGTGGAATAGACGTGAATGGGTTAATAAATCGCTCGTGGGTCTCCCCCATTATACTGAAGCCTGGCCGGCTTCAGGCCTGTATCATAGCGTGTGGGTGCTGCTGCCTGGCTTTTCGCAGAAGGCGATTGGTTTATTTCTCCTTCAGATGTTTGTTGTTTATTTTCGTAGAAGAAACTGCTATCGCGCTGATCGATTCTCAACAGTGCCACTGGAGTGATCCTGGATCACAAGGCAGGAGCTATATAGTTCCCTTCCCCTACCCCCGCCGCGCCTACCCCCCCCCCCCCCCACCCCCCCCCCTCTACCCACCCGCCCTTGCTCTATCCGTGGTTGGGGGGTCACAATCAAACGATCCTTGATAGTGTGCGTGATACCGTTGGGCGGATGAATGGAGTGTGGGTATGTGTCTTAAGTTGGAGGGGTGGGGGGAGCGCCGGGGGGGGGGGGGGGGCATATTATGACATGTCGATGAACCTTTATATATCAGGATTAGATAGTGGGGAAGGGGGGTGAGGTGGGGGTGTGGGATGGTGGGTGTGGGGTGAGAGTGGGGGTGGGGTGTTGAATGGTGGGTGGGGGTGGGCGTGGGGGTGTGGAATAGTGGGTGTGGGGGTGGGGGTGGGGGTGTGGAATGGTGGGTGTGGGGTGGGGGTGGGGTGTGGAATGGTGGGTGTGGGGTGGGGGTGGGGTGTGAAATGGCGGGTGGGGGGTGAAGGGTGGGGGTGGGGGCGGGGGTGTGGAATGGTGGGTGTCGGGGGGTGTTCAGCACGTGTTTTGCGGTTTCCCTGGTGGGTCTGTCTGTGAGGATGATAGCGCCAGATCCAGGCTGCCCCGCCAGATGTCCAGTGTCACTGACGGGCCACAGATCTTCAAAGACCTGCCCCACGACGACCGGAAGACATGAAACAGCAGGCCCGGTGAAGCAATCTTATCGATCGCTGATTTTTTTGACGGTACCATAACATCAAAGCCATGGTCAGCAAGTGTATTTGTTCATACAACGCTGACCGGAAGGGGAATCTGACTATGAGATAGGGTCATGTCCCACTCCTGTTCTATCGCCATCGGGACCGAAGGAGAGGTTGGTTGGTTATTCAGGACGCTTTAACCACTTTTGGTGATATCGCGTCAATGGGAGAAGGAAGGGAGAGTGAAGCCATGTCCCCGGGGGTAACCCCCTACTCTTTACGAAGAAGGACATGGGATCTTTATTCTGCGACCACACAGACATGGCCACAGTGGGGCTCGAACCACCGATCCACGTGCCGTTAGGCTCTCAGGTGGCCAGAGCACTCAATGCGAGCGCTCTAGCCCACTGAGCTGTCGCGCCGGCCCCGCGCGGTTGTACGTTACTACAGTACATCTGTCAGCTTGCACGTCACTACAGTACATCTGTCAGGTTGTACGTTACTACATTACACCTGTGAGGTTGTACGTTACTACAGTACATCTGTCAGGTTGTACGCTACTACAGTACATCTGTCAGGTTGTACGTTACTACAGTACATCTGTCAGGTTGTACGTTACTACAGTACATCTGTCGGGTTGCACGTTACTACAGTACATCTGTCAGGTTGTACGTTACTACATTACACCTGTGAGGTTGTACGTTACTACAGTACATCTGTCAGGTTGTACGCTACTACAGTACATCTGTCAGGTTGTACGTTACTACAGTACATCTGTCAGGTTGTACGTTACTACAGTACATCTGTCAGGTTGTACGTTACTACAGTACATCTGTCAGGTTGTACGTTACTACAGTACATCTGTCGGGTTGCACGTTACTACAGTACATCTGTCAGGTTGTACGTTACTGCAGTACATCTGTCAGGTTGTACTTTACCACAGTACATCTGTCGGGTTGCAGGTTTCTTTTGTATATCTGTCAGGTTGCACATTACTACGGCACAGCCGTCAGGTTGCACATTACTACGGCACAGCCGTCAGGTTGCACATTACTACGGCACAGCCGTCAGGTTGCACATTACTACGGCAAAGCCGTCAGGTTGCACATTACTACGGCACAGCCGTCAGGTTGCACATTACTACGGCACAGCCGTCAGGTTGCACATTACTACGGCACAGCCGTCAGATTGCACATTACTACGGCACAGCCGTCAGGTTGCACATTACTACGGCACAGCCGTCAGATTGCACATTACTACGGCACAGCCGTCAGGTTGCACATTACTACGGCACAGCCGTCAGATTGCACATTACTACGGCACAGCCGTCAGGTTGCACATTACTACGGCACAGCCGTCAGATTGCACATTACTACGGCACAGCCGTCAGGTTGCACATTACTACGGCACAGCCGTCAGGTTGCACATTACTACGGCACAGCCGTCAGGTTGCACATTACTACGGCACAGCCGTCAGGTTGTACATTACTACGGCACAGCCGTCAGGTTGCACATTACTACGGCACAGCCGTCAGATTGCACATTACTACGGCACAGCCGTCAGGTTGCACATTACTACGGCACAGCCGTCAGGTTGCACATTACTACGGCACAGCCGTCAGGTTGCACATTACTACGGCACAGCCGTCAGGTTGCACATTACTACGGCACAGCCGTCAGGTTGTACATTACTACGGCACAGCCGTCAGGTTGCACATTACTACGGCACAGCCGTCAGATTGCACATTACTACGGCACAGCTGTCAGGTTGCACATTACTACGGCACAGCCGTCAGGTTGCACATTACTACGGCACAGCCGTCAGGTTGCACATTACTACGGCACAGCCGTCAGGTTGTACATTACTACGGCACAGCCGTCAGGTTGCACATTACTACGGCACAGCCGTCAGGTTGCACATTACTACGGCACAGCCGTCAGGTTGCACATTACTACGGCACAGCCGTCAGGTTGTACATTACTACGGCACAGCCGTCAGGTTGTACATTACTACGGCACAGCCGTCAGGTTGCACGTTACCACAGTACACCTGTCAGGTTGCACATTACCACAGTACATATGTTCTGGGTAGACCGGTCTTCACTCGCCGAGAATCACATTTCGCAATAAGACAATCGAGACCCTGACAACACTGCGATGCCTTCAGATGGTGTGTGACCGGGCTCACGTAGTTCTCACTCTCCTCGCCAGGACAGGCCGCTGGGTGGCGCTGGCGTCGCTTGGTGGCACGAGGTCCGACATCTGCCGCCATTGGGGATGGTTCTCAGCCAAGTGGAGGCGAAAAACCGAGGCGCGAACCAAAGTGAGGAGAAAGATGTTCTGCACGTAGCGCCACCTAACGGTCTCCAGGCGGAATTAACGTGAAGTACAGCTGCAGGGCGGATGATCTGAGTACCTGGATGGGCGATAATGGGTGGGAGAGGTTGGGCGGGTGTAGGAGGAGGAGGGGGGTGGGTTGTCTGGGGTGGCGGTCAGGTTAACACAAGGACACGCACCAGACAATAGCTGAGTGCTAATGATGTGACTCAGATCACGTACTCACCACATTCCTCAGTCATTGTGGATTGCAACATCTGTGGTTACAGTGGAGCAACGAGCGCTGGCAACCTGGGCGTTACAGCAACGCTTTGGGTTTTCTTTTGCAGTTTTGGTATTTTTTGACATTTTTTTACGGATTGTATCTTTTCGCGACCCCCCGGCTTGTAGTTAATATTTCCCCCTGTGGGTGCCAGGTAAGGTGACGTCCAGATGTGACTCACAGTTCACTGTTGCAGCCATGATAGCAGCACGAATAAGTTGATTAAAGTGAGGCTATAGATGAGATATGGTTGGGGGGGGGCGTGGCCGGGGAGAGGGGGGGGGGCGAAGGGATGGGATGGGGAGAGGGGAGGAAGGGGTGGGGATCCAAGGGCCCTGTTAATCATATCTCACGGCAGCAATTTAAACGAATTTAAAACATATGCATGGACTGCCCTTTCAGCAGAATATCTAATGCTACAAAGCCCAAATGTCATGCGACCAAGCATCAATTTAATTATCAATTTATCGTTAAATATAAGTTCAAACGCTAGAAATCACTTATTATCGCTCTTCCATAGAATGCCACATTATACAACTTTGTTTATCTTACATCTGTCAGACTGTCAGGCGCAGTAAGTGTGTGAGGAAGATTGATGAGCCGTTCTCATTGAACATTTTCAGTGACGTTTCTTTGATGCCGCAGGATATTTTTCCTGCCGCCTGGCTCCTTAGTTCCCATAACCTTTGTTCTTACGGTGATATATATCCTTCGTTATACTGCGGCGGCACATCCCTCAAACACATAATTGCTGATTCCAACAGATAAGGCAGAGCCAGTGATTGGAGTCTGATGAAGCCAAGGATGTACCCTAGACAAGTCGCTCTGATTAATCCATTGGGTTAGGCCTCTGGAGTAATAATCTGACGTTATGACTCAATGACCTTTGTCGTTTGTCACTGCCAAGGTTACAGGACACACACTGAAGGTCATTGATGGAATGGTGCATATGTCAGTCTATCAAAATATCATTGGCCACAACATCTTGGTGGATTTCCGCCATTTTATAAATAATTTAATGTTTATGATCCAACAAACAACACTTCCGCTCTCAATAGATGCGTTATATGGTCTATAGATTTCGATTTATATTAATGAGTGCTTTATTAGTTTTCTGTTTCAGCGAGGTTTTTAATATTTTATGTTTACGTTAATGGCTGGTTATAAAGACATGTCAAGGGCATTCTTTTTACTTTCCAGCTATGAAATTACTACTACCCATCGATAACTAATGCAAAATTCGCCAAGAAGCTTGCCATTGGCTCAACTAACGAGCACGTGGTCTCCACATGGTGTCTCAAGCCGTAATGTGCGCCTCTCTCATTCATCCCAGCTGATCGCTGATTGGCCAATAAAGCCATTGAATGCTTACCCAGCGAGGACGCTTCTGTTTGGGATTTACGACTAATATGAGGAAAACTCTTCGCCAACACAACCCAGCCATCTTTCTTAACGAGCGTGTGCAGTCACCCAACGAGACCTCATCCCTCAATGCATCATTATTTGTCGTCATTTAGCGTGTGGTGGGATGGCTATTGGGATATCTAGGGGAGTCTGTTTAAGAAACAAAATCTGGAACTGCGCGAGGCATCCAGTCAACATGTAGCGGCTTATGGCCGCGTCATTGGTTCTGGACAGTGTTCAGTGGGTGGTTTTCTGACGGGAGGTTGAGGGAAACGTTCATCTTTCGAATCGCATAGAAATAAAAAAAGACGGGAATAAGCAAAACGGTGATGCGGGAGAGCCGTGGCAGTTTGTCAAGGCACGGTAAGAAGGAACGATAAAACAGGTAGACTCGCAGTGAGGAGAGGGACTTGTGGAGTGAAGTGCTTGCCGGTTCCCAACACTTGGGAGTCTAGCTGCTACTCGAAGTGTGGCATTTACACACTCGCAAAAAAGCACGGCTTTCAGTCTACAAATGGCATTTCTAAACAAAGGTAGTGGATAGTTTTCCGTTAAGTTCAAGGTGATTATTTGGGACGCCAGGGATGCACCGACGCAGCATCCCCCTGCCCCCCCCCCCCCTGCCACCCCCATCCCCCCTCCCCCACAAAGGCGGCATTCCCCCCCCCCCCCCCAACGTACGGTCGTCATCTTGAAAACTGAAGTCTGGAAGATCTTCAACAGGCTTAAGTTCCCGGCGTTATCCAGTAATACCCTATCCTTCCTGTCTGCATGGCCACGAATCACTGGCCATATGTTATATAAAGATAGAGCGCGCAGGGTAGGAAACCAAAGTATGTGGAGGAATTCTGCAACTCTGCCACTGGAAGGATGGATGCGTGCAAGCCAAAAACACAAGCGGCATTTTATAAAAATGAAATGCGTTATCACAATGATTATAATATATAAATTCCTATGCGACATCGTGTTTATATCTAGCTGAAGTTTGAAAAAACTTAATTAAGTGTGTTAAATAGACGAATATTGCTTGAGCTATTTGTGGCTTTAAAGACCGCAATGCATAGAATGTCGGCGTTGTCCGTACTCAGCGTGCCGAGTGCCCGTAGACGGAGCAGGCGACCCGTTAGTGGAAATATTGGCGTTGTAAATAAAACTAAAGGGGTTGATAAGACGCCCCAATGGGGCCACGAACGCCCTAGCCAAGTACTTCGGCGACCATCAACCGGCGACCCCGCCACCACGGTGGTCGCTGCAGGCTCACCGTGCGCATGCGCGCAATCTGGCTCCCATCAGGCTCCGGGTTTAATTGTCGCCTAGTCATCGCCTTCTAGTTGGAGCCATCGCGACACTTATAGCTGGCACCAATTTTTGCTTCTACCATTGTTTTTTCTAATATTTTTAGTCGACACGAAATACCGAGAGTCGACCCTCTCTGTGTATGTAAACAGAGGACGTGCCACCCGTTACACAAAGACACGTGGTCGTTGACGGAAGACTTTGTGCGTGGGCGATAATCTGCGCCGGCTTGGTGTACTCCCTTCCCCACTCTCTACTCCATCTCCCGCCCTCCCCTCCCCCGCGGAACACGATCTCCTACTGTCATGAAATGATACAAAGAAGCCACAACAAGGAGGGCAGTTTACTGGGAGTTTATGAGGCGCACCGCTCCAGTGTCATGCCACGTGTTATCGCAAATTATCGTGTGCAACTATTTCCGGAATATGGGTTCAGTCTGCATGCACTTCCTGTTCGCGTATGTTATATAAATGTTCTGACACATTCATACTGTGAAGTGCCCTGGCGCGCCGCCACAGGAAACTGCGCTGGCACACTCAACAAAAAGAACAAAAGGTTATGGCATTCCCCGACGATAAGATATCCTGATGTAATATACCGTGTATGACAACACATGTATAATTTTGCCAATCTATGCACCTAGCGAGTACAAACCAAGACCTATCGACAGGTCATCGATGCGACGACTGCGGCAAGCTCTATCGGTCACAGATAGAGTTAGTCAATCATAAGCGCAAATGCCGCGACGCGAATCGTATCACTGGAAGTCAAACAAAGCCGCAAAAAATCCATCGTCTTACGCAGGCGGACGGATGCCAACCATAATTTTGGATATAAGTGAATAAATAATTTACAACAAAGTCCCGCTGACTGCATGCCTCGGTCCAATCACCGCACTTCCCAGCCGGCAAGCCTTATTTCTTAGTTATAGTCCAAGCATAACTGTTATATCCCCAGTATAACTGTGATATCCCAAGTATAACTATTATATCTCCAGTATAACTGTTATTATACCAGGTATAACTATTATATCCCCAGTATAACTGTTATTATACCAGGTATAACTATTATATCCCCAGTATAAAATGTATGTTAAAGCACCAGTATAAATGCTATATCTCCAGTATAGTGTCATTGTGTCTGAATCACCAATCAATTCTTGATCAGTCATTAATTCTAGGTCAGTCATTAATTCTGGATCAGTTCTTAATTCTGGATCAGTCAATAATTCTGGATCAGCCAATAATCTTTTGGTCAACCATTAATTGTGGATCAGCCATCAAGTCAGGATCATATCTTAGGACTGCATGGCTAAGACTCGAAGGTCGGCGGAACGAGTCCTCAATTAATTAAAACGTGATCGATAGCCACTCATTTGTTCCGTTTGTTCTTCATCAAGAAGTCCCTATGGGCCGTTGATTCTCTTAAAGGGCAGACAAGTCGACATAGATCAAGGCGACAGCTTCGTCCATCGAGTGCAAAGTCCTAGCCGACCCCTGCGGGATAATGGGATGAGGATTTATCTCCCGGTCCCGGCCATTCAATGGGGACTACTTCAGCTAGTTGGGCGCCCTGTGACACTGTCCTATCAATCCCAGCCCAGATTTTTAATGGGTCGTCAACATGGACGACAGTTATCAATGGGGAGTAGATAGGCGGTAGACGGTAGGTGGTAGATGGCAGACAGTAGACAGTAGGTGGTAGACGGTAGGTGGTAGACGGTAGACGGTAGGTGGTAGACCGTAAACAGTAGGTGGTAGACGGTAGGTGGTAGACGGTAGGTGGTAGACGGTAGGTGGTAGACGGTAGACGGTAGGTGGTAGACGGTAGACGGTAGGTGGTAGACGGTAGACAGTAGGTGGTAGACGGTAGGCGGTAGACGGTAGGTGGTAGACGGTAGGTGGTAGACGGTAGGTGGTAGACGGTAGACGGAAGGTGGTAGACGGTAGACGGTAGGTGGTAGACGGTAGGTGGTAGACGGTAGGTGGTAGACGGTAGACGGTAGGTGGTAGACGGTAGGTGGTAGACGGTAGACAGTAGGTGGTAGACGGTAGGTGGTAGACGGTAGGTGGTAGACTGTAGGTGGTAGACGGTAGACGGTAGGTGGTAGACGGTAGGTGGTAGACGGTAGGTGGTAGACGGTAAGTGGTAGACGGTAGACGGTAGGTGGTAGACGGTAGGTGGTAGATGCCACTTGTATGAACGTCCAAGTTATCTCTTCCCCGAAATCGAGTGATGCTCGTAAACCAAGTTCCACAACCGTGTCTTCAATGCCCAACTTTACCCACATAGATTGCACCGACATGAGACCGCCAGACCACTTCGTAACCACCGTGTAAGTACGAAGCTTGAACCGAAGCCCGTCTAACTGCCACCCGCAGCTCGGTCAGGACCGGACAGACAGACAGACACCTATTGAACCCAGGTCAAAAGTCCGTAAAACGCTCGGAGTAACTACCTCCTTGAATCCATCTCGCCCCCTGGGCCCATCCCGCCCCTCTGCCCACCCCGCCCCCATGAGCCCATTCCGCTGCCATGAACCCATCCCGCCCCCATGGGCCCATCCCGCCCCCATGGGCCTATCCCGCCCCCATGAGCCTATCCCGCCCCCATGATCCCATCCCGCTGCCATTAACCCATCTCGCCCACATGGGCCCATCCCGCCCACATGGGCCCATCCCGCCCCATGGGTCCATCCCGCCCCCATGGGCCTATCCCGCCCCCATGATCCCATCCCGCCCCCATGATCCCATCCCGCCCCCATGGGCCCATCCCGCCCCATGGGCCCATCCCGCCCCCAAGGGCATATCCCACCTTGTGCACCGACCTTGTGGCGGCAAAAGGCGCAAACAAAAGCACTTCACTTGAGCCGCTCGGCATTCTTTGAGGAACAATGTAGATTCGATCCCGGCTGGGGCACTTGGAGCCCAAAGGGGCCCACTCCATATCGGAAGGGCTCTTGACACCCAAAGGATTACATACAACAAATCCATCAACAATGGTGAATCGATCCCAGAAAAGCAGAAAGCCGCTATATATATATATATATATATATTGTGACGGAATGTTGCGAACTTTGAAGTCAAGAGGCAAACGCCGAAAGAAAGATGGCCAATAGCGGAAGTGCCGGAAATGTAATTTGTCTATTGAGTTTTACCCCGCTGGGTATGAACGTTAGGCGGTTGGCTTTATTTGCTATAGAACTTGCGATTTACATGATCTGTATCGCGCAATAATTGTCTCTTCAACACAACACTCATGCGATTTGTGCGGTCACATTCAACGCTTCCTTTTATCACAAGTGTTGAGCTGGTTTGGCGTGAGTGCCAAACTGAATAACAATTAAGTTGACAGGAAACGCCGATATTTTAATTCACTTTTTTCCTTCCCTGTCGAGGTGAACATATACAACTTACAGACATTAGGCTAGAGTCACGTGACCAGATTAGCCAGACAACCAATTAACGGGGCAGGTCGGCATTCTGTTTATGTTAGGCATCGTGAACTGTCAGCGCGTTTTGCTCGTCAAGTATGTGATTAATTTTAAAGAATTTTATTCAACAAGAGTTAATTTGCCACACCGCGAAAATCCCGAAAAATTTGAACCTTGGTCGCTGCTTGCTTGTGTCCATGTTTTGTGTTGGCGCGGTGATCGTCTATTGCGGCCTATAACTATGCTCACTTTTACACGGGGTTAATGCAGCGTACATATATATCAGATTGAGTAGGAACTCCGCCATCAGAAGTTATCGACGCATAACTGCCTTAAATTTCCCAATGCAACAATATATAATTGAAGTTTCATGAGCAATGGTCAAGACTAAGGGACAGAACATCATTATAATGACTGTGGCAAGCTCTGCCGGTCTCAGAGCATGACCGCAGATGCCGCGTAATAAGCAGCAAACTGCCCCATATGTCGTGACGTCAGCACAATGACGTAGCCAGCATCTTTCACCGGGAACCAGACAACTAGTCTAAGAGAGTGCAACGATTTTAATATGGCTGCTGGAACCAGCCTAGTAAATGTGTGATATTAAGTGGCCAGGAACCAGGTTGCACCAGCGAAATTAGCCGTAATTGGGCCTTTTAATAAAAAGTTATAATATTGCTTAATATGTATTAATATTTGCGCTGATCATGGCACAATCTAGGAGACAATATTCTCTTCACTTTCAGACGCCACATTGTCATCATGAATACAGCGTGGTCGAATTTAAGTCGGATTTAAGTTAATTGAAGACTTTACACATTACCACAACGTCCCTGCGTTTGTACAGCTCAGGAACAAATTTTTATTCAATCAAATATGTATTCTGTAATAAATACACCATACAACAACGGTATAGGAAATACATATCAGCGTGGCAAAATATTGGAGAATTTTCGTTTTAAAGTACACGTTATATGGCTACTGCATGAGCAGGAATTAAACTTTTCCCTCCTGTGGGCAGAGGGAACATTCATGCCGCTTAAGCCGCCTCTATCGGGAGACCTTGGAATCAGAAACAAGTTGCGGGATAAACAGTTTTTGAATTGACAATCACGCGATGAGATCTCGCGAGAGATTAGAGCCTGGGCGGCAGGTTCTCGGCTCCATTCTCCCCGTTATTACCGCCTTTTATTATCGCAGACAACGGGGTGAGGCGCGCCTCCTAGCGGAACCGGAAGTCTCGTATCTAGAAGTTACGCCTTCCGGTTTTATATCCAGTATGCGAGCGATGTGGAAGGTAAGGCACCGGGGGGGGGGGGGGGGGGGGGAGTCAGGTGGTGGATATACTCTTGAGTGCCCGTTGTGTTGCAGTTTTTGTCTTACTCTTTGGCGGCTCCCACTTGTAAGCTGGCGGCGTGGGTGTGAGGCTTAACATGTTGGTGGTGTGGCCGACGCCACAAGGCGTAAGCCTTACGCAAGCAAGCACCCCACTCGCTGACTGGTTGGTACGCGAGCCCACTCTATTGTATTGTCTGTCTGCCAGGCAAGGCTTGGATAAGATTCCTGCACTTCCCCGGCCAAGTCCCTCGAGGAATAAAGGCGTCTAGCTCGCCAAGGGAAACATAGAAACACAAGTCGATCCACCCTAACACCCTCACCACGCCGTGGCGCGGCGGGGGGGGGGGGGGCTGAGGGGGAGGACGGGGTGGAGGAGGGACGGGGGTTATCTCGCAGACGTCTGGAGGGTACAACTAACGTCTAAATGACGTGATTCCGGGATGAGGGAAGCGGGGAGATGGCTAATAGAGAACGGTAGAAGGGGAAGGGAGCGAGTCAGGTTTGCAAAGTATAGCTGACTGTTGCCAATGGGAAAATTCTCCAAATGGTTTGGTATATATAGCTGTGACCACGTGATCTGTGTTCTGATAGTGACCCCGTGGCCTGGGTTCTGAGAGTGACCGCAGGGTCTGGTATCTATAGATGTGACCGCATGGTCTGGTGTACATAGCTGTGACCACGTGCTCTGGTATACATAGCTGTGACCATGCGATCTGGGTTCTGACAGTGACATGATCTAGTGCACACAGTTGTGACCACGTGGTCTGGTGTACATAGCTGTGACCACGTGGTCTGGTATATATATAGATCTGATCACGTGGTCTGATATATATATAGCTGTGACCATGCGATCTGGGTTCTGACAGTGACATGATCTAGTGCACACAGTTGTGACCACGTGGTCTGGTGTACATAGCTGCGACCACGTGGTCTGATATATATAGCTGTGACCACGTGGTCTGGTATATATAGCTGTGACCATGTGATCTGGGTTCTGACAGTGACATGATCTGGTGGACATAGTTGTGACCACGTGGTCTGGTGTACATAGCTGTGACCACGTGGTCTGATATACCAGGTATCCCAGACCACGTGGTCACAGATACTGGACCACGTGGTCTGGTATATATAGCTGTGACCACGTGGTCTGGGTTCTGACAGTGACCACGTGCTCTAGGTTATGACAGATTCTGATTTGGGTGCCATAGCTTCGATATATTCACATCAGCAAACCCACAACCCAAACTATTGAGGGTCGTGGGATAAGCTGAGCTTCTTTTATCGTGAAATACCGTCACCCCTTACAAGCGCAAAAAAATACATACAGTTGACTGCCCAGCATCATCGTGCATCGATATCTACACTTTGCTACACTTACATGGGCGGCGGCGAGTAATGCTATCCAATGTATCCGTTCTGTCCTAACACATCTATCTATCGGAGGTGTGAGCTTCTCAGCGTGCCAAGGGCTGACCTACGGCTGTCTCAGCGTGCCAAGGGCTGACCTACGGCTGTCTCAGCGTACCAAGGGCTGACCTACGGCTTTCTAGTGGTATATCACCAGTCGTTGTGGCTCTCAGCGCCACTCAGCGCTCTCAAGGGCCCTCACCCACGTCGTCATGAGCATCAAGGAGTCGTTTGATCCGGCAGCGATCACCCAGAGGCTTGCCTGGTATCTCACACATACCGATCAGGGCCCACTGCATTAAGTTCAGCCCAGTGCCACTTTGTGATTAAAGCGTCTAATTATGGAAATAATAAATCATCGCCAATTATTCGATATACTATTCTATATGTGTGTCTATGGTACGAAATACGCTTTCATCGTTACCTTGCATCGCCAGAAATAAGTCATGCTGTAGTCGAAGTGTAGCTTCTGAGCTCCCTGATTGGCAAGAGACGGCGATTATTTAAAGTTGCATATCGAGCTCTTTCCCGCCAAAACTAAGTCCAGGCGAAATTTATATCCAAATTTGCAGAAAACTCGATTGTTCCATTCTATAAATTCAGAAACCTGATAAACATCGCCGTTACGGCTGTGATATGACAAACTGTCTATCCCGGGACACCACAGAACTCTGTCGCGGCACTGCTACTTATAACAAAGCATCGCGAACCGCAAAAACTGATGACGTTTACCACTAAGTTGAAAACTTGTGGTAAATTTATATCACGGGCAAGGCTAAGTGACACTATTTGGCAGTCTGGCATGGGTGGAGTATAGACAAAACAAATCTTGAAAGAACTGATTCTTATTTGTATTTTGACCTCTTTAGTTTTGGCGCGAAAAAGAGCTCGATATGCAACTTTAAGTTTCTGAGCTCGCTGATTGGCTAGAGCGAGTTACGGTTAGTTTCTAAGCTCGCTGCTTGGCTAGAGTTGGTGACTCTTTCAGTTTCTAAGGTCGCTGATTGGCTAGAGCTGGAGACTATTTTACTTTCTGAGCTTGCATGGTGCGTGGGATAAATCCGTGTTAGGGGAACGTTAGGTGAACAGTGTGAAAGGTGAACATTGGGGTGGGCCTTTCACACTGTGTGCACCACCAAAAGATGTGAGTAGGAGTGACATCTTTTATCAGGTAAAAGACAAGCAGAGGAACGTTTATTGGCCTAAATTGTGTTTTGGGTGTTCTAGACCACTTTGGTGACCACATTTTTGCTAAACCTTTGTGCCCGGCCCAGCAGGGCGATGAAATCACCCGAGACGAGGTATTGGGTTCAACAAATGTCAACATCAAGATACGATATTTGAGACACCCCACAGAGGTCGGGTCACGTGGTCACGTGGCGCCTTCTGGTGGTCACGATAGCAGGTATAGATGGTCTTAGGGTACATCATCTTGGGGACAGACAAGGGTGGTAGGCTGTATCTGACTAACAGAGGGCAGTTCGACTGCTGCTAGGAAGATCCAGGTGGCAGTTTTGATGCTGATGCTGTTCTAGCAGGAAAGGGGGGAGGGGCACTGGAGACCCCAACCTGAACCCGATCAAAGTGAGTTGCCCCTCCCACCAGCTTGGCGCCGTCCCTTTCTGCCGCAGACCATCGTCGTCAAGTGACCTGAAAGGTCAGCAGGGCACTTGTCATCCACCCCCCACGCCACGTGGCTACACAGACCCATGGTAGGTCTACACGGACGCAGTGGCGCGCGACGGTTTCATGGTTTCATGGAGTCATGGCGACGGGAGGCCGCGTGGCCACCATGGCAGCGACTGGCTCGGGAGTCTCCTTGAATCAACGGCCACTGGGCGGCGCTGCCGGCGCTGATAGTCTGGAGCGAGCTAACGAGCTGTGACCGTTTACAGCCCCCGTGACCTCTGATCCTCCACCCTCCATCTGGAGCCTCCCCCCTCCGCAACCCGGCTCCTACCACCCCCTGCCCCCCCCCCCCGCCACCGCCTCCCCCTCGCACACCTGCAAACATCCGAGATCCCGATAAAAGGCCAACGATCACGCTAACAGCTTGGATCGACGTACCGGTAGTTGGGGGCAGGAGTCCCTGTCGGCGGCCCTTAGGTATGCTGTGTTTATAGGTCAAGCCTGTTACACTGGCGTAGCGTAACTCAGGTCAGCGAGGACACGAGATATAGGTCAACTCCTCTTACATTGGCGTAGCGTAACCCAGGTCAGTGAGGGCGCTAGAGATATAGGTCAAACCCTGCCAGAATGATCTGACACAAATAAATTGAGTATGTTAGATATTGGGGTCAAACCGGTTGCAAAGATGTGGTCTAAATGAGGATGCAAGAGATAGAGGTCAACACCAGTTGCACTGACCTGACCCAAATCAAGCCCATGAGGGCGCTACAGTATGGTCAATTCGATTATAATTACTTGACCTGAATTAGATCCTTGAGGACGCAAGCTACATAAGCCAACCCCTGTTAATAATGCCCTGATCTAAATCAGGTCACTGAAAACAGTCAATGACCTGACCTACATCAGGTCATTTTCATTTGAGGACACAACAGATGCAGATCAACCTATGTGAGACTGACCTGATCTAGGTTATTGAGAAAGCTAAACTTTTCACAATGACCTGATCTAACCTGATTGAGTCATTGATGACGCCAACGATGAGGTTAAATAAAGTTATACTGACCTGACCTAAATCAGGTCATTGAAGACGATAGAGATTGAGGTCAACAATTGTTCACTAACCAGATCTAAATGAGGTCATTGGGGACACTAAATATGTAGGTAAGACCCAGAGGTCAATCGATTTAGTAATGAAGTCCTTCCGGAAGTAGAGACACGTGGTGCCACCTATGATCATTGGTAGGACGCCGGACCACGTGGTCACAGCTATATATATATCAGACCACGTGGTCACAGCTATGTACACCAGACCACGTGGTCACAGCTATATATATCAAAAAATGTGGTCACAGTCATATATACCAGACCACGTGGTCACATCTATAGATACCAGACCACGTGGTCACATCTATACATACTAGACCACGTGATCACATCTATAGATGCCAGACCACGAGGTCACATCCACAGATACCAGGCCACGTGGTCACATCTATAGATACAGGACCATGTGGTCACTGTCAGAATCCAGACCGTGACTACATGGTCAGCGAGCAAGATAGAGACAGGGAGAGAGAAAGGGAGAGTGGGGGGGGGGGGGAGAGAGAGGAAGAGAGAAAGAGAGAATGATGACTTCATATGTTGTATATGAAGGAATTACGATTTCTTCTGGAATTCGGAAGGTTTTGTGCCTATTTTCTGATCTTTATTTTCCTCCCGTTAGCTTACACAGGAATGTCGGGTCTTATCAGTCTGAATCAAGGTTACGCATAATTCTAAGAACCACCGGTTATGTAGTATCCGGATGACCACATCCGGAGCTGGCTGGGCCCCGCCACGGTCGGACCCATGGCTCGGATTGGTATGCAGCACCCCGCGCGTCCGATACAGTGGCATTTATTGCACAAATCCGGACCCGGGTTCAAATTCTGGAGTGCCCAGCGGACTTGGAACGGAGCAGCAGCGTCTGTTCCACAGATCCTAAAAGCCATTGACGAAGAACACACACTGAAGTGTCAGATAAACTTGGTCCCCTTGAAATGGCACGGTGCTCGGTTTCCCTCAGTACACGCGATGTACATTTCAGCATCCACCATCCAAGAAAGTGACGTATATTTCTTTGCACCTATCTGATGACCTTGACAATGAGGGTGGTGGGTGGGAGTGGCAAAGGGGGTTAGGCGGGAAGAAGGGGAGGGGTTGTGAGGGGAGGGGGGGGGAGTGTTGCACCTGGCAGCGCTTTGAAGGTCAAATCGACTGGTCAGTGGTGTTGTGAGAGGTCAGTCAGTCAGTGACAGAATCAAGAGGTTCAATCTCTATCGCCGATTGTTATCAACTCGACCACAAGAGGTCGCCACTTGCCAGCGGCATCTGTCTGCTATCAATCCCGGCATGCCGTGCGCTCTGGAGGCGATCTCCGCCAGGTGGCGTTGAAGTGATACCGGTGTAAACACAGCGAGAATAAACGTGGGAAAGAGCGGGTCAGCTCGAGATTTGATTTCACGTCGTTATTAGAATGAATTGGTGTTCAGGTAGCGTTTGGCATACATAAGGACCATACTGGGTCATCGGTATTAAAAGCACCAATGCATTATACCTGCAATTGCGTGAGCATACAACAGGGTAATAATGCATATATTATATAAAATACCATTGAGAAGGATTGGCCATGCCAGCAGTCTCACTTTGCTGGGATTTGCTCGCACGTCCGAAAACGAGTCATATGAACACAAAAGAATACTTTTCATGGGACAATAGTTGTTGTGAAGGATTTCGAACTTTAGCACGCAAGTGTCATCCATTTAAAACAAACGTCTTAACTACAGAGAGGACAAGAGAAACCTTCAGCAGAAAGATATCCAACTGGTGGAAAAGAAAAAAACCGACAACAAAAATATCGACGATTGTACACGACATCGGAGTGTGTAACAATTAGGTGTCATGTATCTTAAAACGACATCGTAGTTACTGCACACAATGTTCAGCTCCATCAGAAAGACATCGCAGCGGTAACAAACAAGAAAAAAAACAACGCCGAGAAGACAACGGTCGGAACAAATAACAAACAAATGTCATCAATTTAAAAAAAAACATCGTAGTTAAAACGAACACGGTTTAAATGCTCGCATCGGGAAGACATCGGAGCGATAACGAAGGAGAGACACCCCTCCCCCCCCCCTCCCAACCCCGCCACCCACAAGCACCTGGGTGGTCAGGGCCTGGGGGCTGCCGTCGGTCTGTATCGTGCCACCCATAGGGACACCATGGCAAGATGTTATACTCACAGTGACATAGTACCGGTGGGAGCACATTGAGGTGGTCTGCTGGAGGGGGGGGGGCGGATTAGGGGGGAGGGGGGGGGGGGGTTAGCGGTGAGGTGGGGGGAGGGTTGTGAGCCATACCATCGGCTAGCTGCCATACCACCAGTGGACCCCCCTAGAGGGGGGGAGAGAGAGAGAGAGAGAGTGGGGGGGAGGGAGATGAGGCATAAACCTACATCTACGATGTTTATTAGTCAGTGGGGGAGATTCCATCGCCATCCCCACCCACTCCCCGCACACACAGACATCCTGCCCCCCCCCCCCACCCACCCTCCCTCCCCTTCCCATCGGACGGGATAAACGCCGCCCTTGGTCTGGTCTGGTGTGATAGGTTGGTAGGTAGGTAGATAGATAGATAGACATGTATATTTTTGTTCATTAGCTTTGACATTGTATGCTAATCCAGTTTTATGTTTGGCGTTAGGGTAGACCCCCGTGATTCTCTCCCAGGGTGGGCAAGGGGGGGCGTGGCAGACCCCTGTGGAGGGGCCTGGTGTGGGGTCGCTTGGAGAGTGCAGACCCACGGCCATGGCAATAGGCAGATTGGAGGGAGAGGGAAGATGGGAGCAGGGGGAAGGGGGGAGAGGGTAAGGTTTTGGGTATTCAGGGCGCCATTAAGAATTCCGAGAAGTAATGGCTCCACTCCCGAAGACCTACGCGCTATATCCATGATAAACGACGGCCATGAAGACATGGCTCAACTAAAAGCATTATTTATAGAGCAGACATCGACTATTAATGCCTATCTTCCATCCATTCCTTTCGCCACCCTCCAAACACCTCCGGGTCTTTGACCTCCTCTTCACTGCCCCCCCCCCCAACCACACCTCCCTCCTACGCCTCCCGGTCTCTGCCCCCACTCCACCAACCACCCCTCCCTCCCACCATTCCAGTCTCTGCCCCCCCCCCAGCCACACCTCCCTCCTACACCTCCCGGTGTCTGCCCCCCCGCCACACAACCACATCTCCGCCCCACACACCCCGATCTCTGTCTCCCCCCCCCACCACAGCCACACCTCCACCCTACACCTCCCGGTCTCTGACCCCCACCCACCACCACACCCCCCCCCCCACACCCCCACGGCCCCCACCCCTGGTCTCTGTTCCACCCCGCCCACCAAACCCTCTCCCCGCACCTGATGGTCTCTGACCCCTGTCAGACGCCTGGGCTTCAGAGATAGTAGATGCATTTCGGGTGGGTGAGGGTGGGGGTGGGGAGAGAGATCAGTAATCGAGGGGAAGAGGTCTATGGTTGGCGGGGATCTAAATGCGTAAATGCGCAAGTGAGGGTCACTGCCGGAAGTAGTTATATTGGCGACCGCCTATAACTTGGCGTCCAAATCCATAGGAATATAACAGACTAAAAGCTACAAGCAATGCTTGATTTGATTCCTGTCCATGTTTTATGTTTATTGCCACTGTTTCGTTTTCATCCGCACGCAATTACACAACTCTCCTCCGTCCTGAAGTAAATGAAGTAAGCAAGAGGCTCGTAAGCACTTTAGAACAGTTTTGGTCTAGATAATAAACCTACCGACATCTCCGCG
Source organism: Arenicola marina (assembly GCA_964019135.1). Classification (NCBI taxonomy): domain Eukaryota; kingdom Metazoa; phylum Annelida; class Polychaeta; family Arenicolidae; genus Arenicola; species Arenicola marina. The sequence goes on from OZ025255.1 coordinate 9,141,740, forward strand.
TTTTAACAGTGAAAATCACCCACAAAGTATCACATTTATAGATGTTGGCTACCACGCAGTCCGTCCCATACTCAACTAGATCCGAGGCGTCTCAGTCACTACTTTCCGTTTTGTACCCTGTATCCTTTCAGCCCCTACATTGTATTGGCTGAGGAACCATTTTGTACCCTGTATCCTTTCAGCCCCTACATTATATCGGCTGAGGAATTGTTTTGTACCCTGTATCCTTTCAGCCCCTACATTATATTGGATGAGGAACCGTTTTGTACCTGTATCCTTTCAGCCCCTACATTGTATTGGCTGAGGAACTGTTTTGTATCCAGTATCCTTTCAGCCCCTACATTATATCGGCTGAGGAACTGTTTTGTACCCTGTATCCTTTCAGCCCCTACATTAAATTGGCTGAGGACCTGTTTATACCCTGTATCCTTTCAGCCCCTACATTATATTGGATGAGGAACTCGTTTTGTGCCATGTATGATTTCAGCCCCTACATTGTATTGGGTGAGGAACCGTTTTGTACCCTGTATCCTTTCAGCCCCTAAATTGTATTGACTGAGGAACCCGTTTTGTAGCCTGTATCTTTTCATCGCCTGTTTTTCACGCGTTTTGAATTCCCCCTCGCGTCAGTGACAGTACCGGGGCGGTGGGTGGTGAGGGAGAGGATGGGGGGCGGGGGCGCAGATGCCATAAAGCTGAGTCGACCACCAAGGATAATGCGCAGATAAAAGTAGCCCTCAATTTATTTATCAAACATTGACGACTTGGGGTTAGGTTTCGGGCGATGTTTTCCTCCTATTCACGTGGCTGTCATGGCCTCCTTCAAGTTATACGTCTACTTTATAGCGAGACCAGCTACGAGAGCGGCTACGAGAGCGGCCACGAGAGCTAACCGTGATATACATTCAGCGCTCTTTCTCATGTCACAGCTGGTGGCCTGGTGGCCGCCCCCCCCCCCCCTCTCTAGCCCCCCCCCCCGGGTAATACGTCACAGGTTGCTGGTGGGCTGTCACGCCGCCAGAGAGGGCAATCCGGGTGCGCGCACCCACTGACGCCGTGACAGCGCCATCTGTGTCCGGATGGCACGATCCCGAAGATAAACACCACGTCAGCGGCCGCTGGGGGCAGGGGTCCACAGGGACCAGGTGGGGGCCGGGGGAGGGCGGTCACACAGGGACCAGGTAGGGGTCCAGGGGGGGGGGGGTCAGCCCCACAGGGACCAGGTAGGGGGCCGAGGGGCGGTGGGGCCAGGGGGGCGGGGGGCCCACAGGCACCAGATAGGAGGCCGGGGGGGCGAGGGGGAGGGCGGAGGGGGGGGGGGGCGAGGGGGAGGGCGGAGGGGGGGGGGCGGGGGACCCACAGGCTCCAGGTAGGGGCCTGGGGGGACGGGGGCCCACAGGCACCAGGTAGGGGGCCGGCGGGGGGGGCGGGGGCGGGGGGCGTTGGGGCCGGAGCGGGGGGGGGGCCACAGGCTTCAGATAGTGGGCCCGGGGGGCGGTGGGGCCGAGGCGGGGGCGGGGGGCCCACAGGTTCCAGGTAGGGGGCCGGGGGGTCACGCGTCGTTTATGGCCACGCATGGTGTATGGCCAGTTGTCTTCCAGTTTTTCTCCCAGCCACGCTTCCTGGTATCGCCCCAATGTCCTTTGGTCTTAATGTGTCTGGATGCAGGTCACGTGTTGTTGATCTCGGTCACGTGTCTTTCATCTCAGTCACGAGTCTCCGTATCTGGGTCAGGAGATGACTCCGCCTCCCCCTCCCCCTTCCCCCTCCTTCGTCCTCTCCTTCTGATCGCACCCCCACACTCCCCAAACAACTCTCGCCACCCACTGGCCGCCCCAATCACCACCACCACCAACACCAACACCACCCCCCACCACGGGGCCGATACAACCTTCTTACCCCTCCAACCCCAAGATCTACGGTTGAGGGATTAACCCCTGCTAACCATCTGGTCAGGCTTCCTGTGAGTTGTGTTGACGGCTGCGAGCGGAGGAGGAAAAGAGGGAGGGGTGGTGGGCCAACAAACAACGTGGTAAATAACCCAAGGGTGGGGGGGAGGGGGTGACTGACGCGGGTGACAGCGGGGTGGGGGCCGAGGAGGGGGCGAGGGGTGACCGGGGGTCGCCGCCCCCGTGGCTTTGGGGGCCCTCGCAGCCATGCTCCAAACACACCGTCGGTCTTACATTTTGTCAGAGTATTTAAGCAAGGAGCGGAGTGAGGACTGCCACCCGCTGCCGTGATGGTTTGATTGGGGGTCGGGCAAACACCCCCTCCCCTCCCCCTCCGCCCCCAACAAATTACACGCCATCTAGAATTCCACAAAAAGGCCGAGTTCCCGGGGCCACTGATAAGGAAGCTTGAGCATCGGGGGTCATGCATTAAGAGAGAGAGAGGGAGGAGGGCGGGGGGAGCGGGCGAGAGAGAGGAAGAGGGAGCGGGCGACAGAGAGAGAGAGAGAGGATGGCAAAAAGACAAGCTGCCAAAGAGAAAAATCTTCACCGCATAAATAATGCAGGAAGAAGGCGAAAGATGAGAAAAGACGTCATGGAGAAATCGAGAAGAATAACCTAGGCGTCATGGCGGGTGACTTCAACCGACATTATGATGTAACTAAGTAACGTTGACCCGCGATTCACGGCAATCAGTTCCTGTCTAGTCATGGATTCTGTATATGAGACCGTTACCAGTCTAGGCTGACGTCGAGTTAGCTGCCGACGACTACGCAAAGAAAAACTCAAGGGTAAGGGGGGTCATGTTGGGTAATTATTCTTGCAAAAATTCGCAGAATGTATCATTTGTGCGGAATATTTAGACACCGTCGCACGAGAATTAGCCCTGGACCTCACCCCCCCCCCCCTCCACCCCCCTCTCCACGTCCGAAGGGGACTACGGATATGCGTTGCCCCTTCCCCCCCCCCCTCTTACCTCCGCCGAGAGGTAGGTTTGACCCTTAAAACTGAGTCCTGCTCCTTGGAACAGAAAAACATCCCGGTTGAAAATGAAATTAACTCTTAAACCCAAATCCCGCAG
>OZ025255.1:9144969-9227667 GCA_964019135.1 Arenicola marina
ACAGGCTCACTGGAAAATTGTCCCTTAATACAAAAGTTCTGAAGATTCAATTTTTACTAACAAAAGACTATAATTACCAAGTTTTCAGATGCGGGATATTGTATATCAAATCTAACTTGCGAAGTCTTTTCTCACAATTTGATACGTTTGATACAAATAACAGGCCGAACAAAGTAAAAATATCAGATATGCGCCATCTAAAACTTTCAGTACCCATTTTGTAGCTCTATATTAAAAGGGGTACCTTTTTCCATTTTCAAACAATGGTACGTCGCACATTTCAGCCTAGCAAGTGCCCCTACACCAATCTGTTATATACTATTCTGGCTCTAATAAAGACTTAAATTGAAGAAGTGTTCTGTTTGGCACAGCCTCTGAGAGGCCTAAACGCCGATCCATCAAAAAAATTGTTAACATCGAGAGTATGGACTTTTGTAGGCTCTCATTGTTTTTATGTGCAAACATAATTAACTATTTTTAAGTAACCGAGTACCGGCAGCTTGCATTCGGAGCGCACGAAATGAATTGCAACACGTTGACACATTTTCCGAGATATCTTTGGGTATAGGTTACCAAGTGCGACACTGTGGGACATTGTGGGACAATGTGAGACATTGTGGGACACTGCGGGACATGCTGGGACATTGTGGGACATTGCTGACATTAACACAACTGAAATATTGTAAGATACTGTCGGACACGAGGATTTTGTGAGACACTTTAGAACAGGATGAAACACGGTAAGGCACTATCGGACACTGTCAGATATTGTGAGACTGTCGGACACTGTGGGGCATTGTGGGACACTGGGAGATATATACATGTGTATACATATGTGACCCTATGGAACTGTTTGCGATTGTGTGACATAGTATGACCCTATATAACACAATGTGACATTGTAGGACATTGTATGACATTGTATGACACTGTATAACTATAACAAAATGTGACATTGTATGACACACTATGACATTGTATGACACACTATGACATTGCATGACACACTATGACATTGTTGACACAATATGACCTTGTATGACACTGTATGACGTTGTATGACACTGTATGACACACTATGACATTGTATGACACACTATGACATTGTATGATACACTATGACATTGTATGACACTGTATGACCTTGTATGACAATGTATGCCACACTATGACAATGTATAACACACTATGACATTGTGTACCACATTATGACATTGTATGACACACTATGACATTGTATGATACACTATGACATTGTATTCCACACTATGACATTGTATGACACACTATGACATTGTGTGGCACACTATGACATTGTATGGCACACTATGACATTGTATGACACTGTATGGCATTGTATGACACTGTATGACACTGTATGACACTGCATGACACAATGAAACACTGTATAACATTGTATGACATTGTTTGACACTGCATGTGTGTGAAATCTCCGGTTTGTGTCAGCATGTCACTAACATGGTACATTCTTTGCCGATTGGTGTGGCACGCCGCTCCGTCATCACCTCGGGGCGAGAGGACTTGTCAGGACTAATGTGACCGGTAAATGTAAACCAAAAACACCAGTCGTTTTTATACCCTACATCAGTACATAAATGGCTGGGAAAACACAAACGCAGCTTGAAAGACCCGTGAGGGTTGAAACCGCAAGACCGAATTCCTCGTAACTGCGATACGTTTGACAGAATGGCAATGGAAAGCACGAAAAAAAGCCACTTTAAATCAAAGCACGTATCTCATGTTTGAAGTACACAACTGACGCAGTTCGTTAAGTGACTCAGCAAATTAAATAGCGCAAACATTATCTTTAAGATGAAGTTGGTAAGTTTCCGAGTGATTTGCGCTTGTTCCACCGCTGTCTGGCCCGGCGGCCACGTTTTTTAAGTACACGCCCCCATCACGTGGCTCCTGATCCGTGACCAGATGCCAAAATCTCGGCTATACGTCCCCTGCCGCGAGACTTGTCGCTAAGTTATTATGAGAAGGACGGACGCCTGGGCGGACAAAGAGAGTATGAACTGCTTGGCCCGGGTGGCAGCCGGGTTATATAGCCTGGCCATTGTTAAGGGGTCGGGGCCCCGGGGGGGTGGCGCGTCGGGTGGGGGTCGAGCCAGGGGGATCTGGTTACAATGCTGGGCGCTCGGGGTTCGCGGGGGTGAAGTCCACACCCTGTGTAGTGAGTGTGTCACTCAAGGGGGGTGGGGGTGGGGGTGGGGGTGGTTTCTGGAGGCCTCGCATGCAGCGGGGTGGGGGTGGGGGTGGGGTGGGGACTGGAGGCCTCGCATGCAGCGGGTGAAAACAGCCGAAAGAAACGGCTAAATACCGCGACAAAACCCGCTAATGCATTGTTACTGTAGGGTGACACCTTCGCGACACTTGCTCGGCACATCGGGGAGGGGGCAGGGTGAGGTGGCGGTGAGGGTGAGTGTGAGGGGAGAGGGTGGGAAGGGTGAGGGTGAGGGGAGAGGATGGAGGGGGGATGGGGGGGGGGGCGGGGGTCAGAGGGAGGGGCAGCACACGTTTGTGGCCCACTAGGCACAAGGCCGGGGTGGAGTAAGCAGTTTTGCCATTCTTGCCGTTAACGTGGGACAGAGAATAGGAATCTGATGGAGCTAGCCATGGGGTTTGTTCGGGTGAGGGGAGGGGGGAGGGGGGGGGTGGCAAGGAATGGCTACAGATTCTGACGGAACTAGCCATGGGGTTTGTTGGGGTGAGGGCAGGGGGTAGCGCAAGAAATGGCTACAGCTCCTTTTGATGGAGCTAGCCATGGGCCTTGTTGTGGAGGGGGAGTGGGGGGGGTGGGCAAGGAATGGTTCTACATATTCTGGTGGAGCTTGCCAAGGGGCTTGTTGGGGTAGGGGGGGTGGAGTTTGGTAGGAGAGGGGCAAGGCTCTACAGATTCTGATAGAGCGAACCATGGGGCTTGCTGGGGTGGGGGTGGGGAAGGGGGGACAAGGAATGACTCTACAGATTCTGATGGAGCTAACCGTAATACTGACCTTGATATCAGCCATAAAGAACGACATGTCTCATGTCTGCATGAAGCTACAAGGACCGTGCAAATATTTCTAGAAAGCGGTGCTTTGGGCCCGGGACACCAGAAGGATACATCTATCTGTTAGCCAACAGCAGTCCATATGAGCCACAACGGTGCCCAATATCAGCCCACAGAAAAACCTATATCAGCCAGCAACATCCGTATATCAGCCAGTAGCACCTCTATAGCAGTCAGCAACACCCCTATATCAGCCAGTAGCACCCCATACAAACCCGTGGCACCCCTATATCAGCCCACAGCAAAACTATATCAGCCAGCAACATCCGTATATCAGCCAGTAGCACCTCTATATCAGTAAGCAACACCCCTATATCAGCCAGTAGCACCCTTATATCAGCCAGTAGCACCCCATACAAACCCGTGGCACCCTTATATCAGCCAGTAGCACCTTATATCAGCAAGTAGCACCCCTATATCAGCCAGTAGCAACCATTTATCAGCCGGTAACACCCATATATCAGCCAGTAACACCCCCATATCAGCCAGTAACACCCCTATATCAGCCAGTAACACCCCTATATCAGCCAGTAACACCCCTATATCAGCCAGTAACACCCTTATATCAGCCAGTAACATCCCTATATCAGCCAGTAATACCCCTATATCAGCCAGTAACATCCCTATATCAGCCAGCAGCAACCTATATCAACCAGTAACATCCCTACATCAGCCAGTAACACTTATATAACGCCCCAAATTTGCATACTGAGTTACACACGAGACCAACTCTTGTACTAGTATATTGTGTTGTAACGATGAAATGTTAACGGCGTTTATGGCCCGTTATTGCCACTATTCTTAGGTCAGACTAATTCACTGTATAGCTTCTGTAGCATCCCTACATGAGTTTACTGCACCTCACTCTCGCACATCGATGAACTGGTACCCTGTTTTGGCCCGCTTCGACCAGCCTGGTGCCTCGCTCACGCTGTGGATCCGGGTCTCCGATAGTTAGCAAAGCGGAAGTGACGTACCATGCGTCTTTCTCGATGATGAAGTATCGGAAGATTTACATCTTTGACCTACAACCCCGTCCACCGCCCGCCCTCCGCCCCCCCCCCTCCTCCACACCATCCTCACCCCTCACCCGCCCACACCTCACGCCCCAACCAACTCCTGGTCAATGTCTTATGGCAGTTCTGTCTTAAAGCGACGCCACCAAGCTACGAATCATCTCGTGATACGATGAACCAGTGGGTGGGGTGGGGGAGGCGGAGCAGGAGGGAACGGTATGGTTGACGGTAGTAGCCCCTAACCCCGTCAACCCCACCCTTAAGGGGAGTGGTGGGGAGTGAGGGGTAGGGGGGGGGGGGTGGTGGGAGTGAGGGGGGCATGGGTGGCGGTGAGTGGAGATGTTTTCGCAGGTCAAGAATGTCTCCGTAAGATAAATTTGCCATAAAGCATCGCACGCCAGGCTGTCTCGGTCTACAGCCGTGTATCGCGAGAGTAACGCCATGTCACGGACTGGTTGGTATCGCACGAGACTTGACGTCTGATGTCACAGAAACCTTACCCCATACCCCCCCCCTTCCTCCCCACCCTGACCGCCCCCCCCCGCCTTTTTAAACCTCTCTTTTTCATGTCTGACACGTGCTCAACCGGCGTTATGAAAATAAACACTTTAGTCGGGAGCCATCGACAGAAGTTGAAGCGGAGAGAGAAAAGACATTTATTCTGTGTCGAACACGTTTCACATGAAAGTTCATCATTCTTATAGAAACTCTCAACAGCGGTCGGGGCGGCACGAAAGACGGCGGGACGAGAGTAAGGGAATGGCAGGAACACATAGTAATGGCCTGGTTATATTGGGAGGGTGGGGGCCAAGAGGGGGGGGGGGGTTGTGTTCCCAAATCACGAAAATCTCAATTGCTTTATTCCCATGTCACGATGAATTAAAAGGAGAACTCCCCGTATACAATGTAAGTTTCGGATACATGATATAAATTGGCGATTTCCCAAATCACGGTTATATAAGATTAGGATTACCAGTTCACAATTAATGAAAATCCTTGATCACGACGATCGGCTAATACCCCATTCTCAGTTCACGAAGATGGCTTTTCCTCATTCCCAGTTCACGGTAAAAGCAAAAGCCCATTGCCGAGGAACGGAAATACCCCTTGGCACCCCCCCCCCCCCCCCAAACACGCACTGGATTATACACCGTCGCTATTGACTTGACCGACATCAGTTTAACCGTGTAACTCAGCCAGGTTTGTGTCAACTTGGTTTGAATAAATGATATTTGACTTCACTTGACTAGCGGGAGAAATTTTTCCTAGGGTAGATATGTCTCGTACAGTCATGTGACCTAGTACTGAACGTGGACCATTTTCGGGTGTACTTCGCAATGCCTGGCAACGCGTTCGGTGCGTGGTTCGAGCCCGATGTGTGAACATGTCTTTGTTTGCACAGGATAAAGATCTGACGCCATTTTTCGCAAAGAGCAGGTGGCTATACCCGGAGACATGGCTCCTCGCGCCCTTTACCCTTTCCCTTGTCACGATACGACACTTAGAGGTTAGCTAAATCGTGCTATTTTAACCACCACCCCACCACCCCATCAGCTACACGGGGTTCCAGCCCTATGGGCGAGACACTGGGTTTATCCAGAAAGGTATTGGCACCATTTTGCGCTTGCGCCCACAAAAGTGACCTGCAACAATCTTTCACTTATCTCCTTGGATTGTAATGCAGCTCCAATGTCCCTTTGCCGATTTCAAAAATCTCCTTGTTGTCATGTCGAACAAGGCCCTCTGGGGTCCTCCATTGACCGTTACCTATCATGTGACTCGGCCTGTGGTGTAGTCACCCTTTAGAGTTTAGGAGTCGCCAGTCCAACGATTACCGTTCATTACCGCTTGGTGACGCCACCCGTCTCCCCCCAGGGAGCCGTGAGATTGCCGCAAAAGAGCGATAACTCGAAGCCCGAAAAAAGTGGCAGCCTTTTTTTCGCCTTTTTGCACATTGACGATATTTCGCAGAGAGAAGTTTTTGCCATGCTGAAAGACCCAACATCAAGTTGGTTTAACATACCCATCTGTGCAAGACCATGGTGGGTTGTGTGGGAGAGTATGGTGGGTTGTGTGAGAGAGCATGGTGGGTTGTGTGAGAGAGCATGGTGGATTGTGTGTGAAAACATGGTGGGTTGTGTGAGGGAGCATAGAGGGTTGTGTGTGAGAGCATGGTGGGTTGTGTGTGAGAGCATGGTGGGTTGTGTGTGAGAGCATGGTGGGTTGTGTGAGGGAGCATGGAGGGTTGTGTGTGAGAGCATGGTGGAATGTGTGAGAGAGCATGGTGGGTTGTGTGTGAGAACATGGTGGGTTGTGTGAGGGAGCATAGAGGGTTGTGTGTGAGAGCATGGTGGGTTGTGTGTGAGAGCATGGTGGGTTGTGTGTGAGAGCATGGTGGGTTGTGTGAGGGAGCATGGAGGGTTGTGTGTGAGAGCATGGTGGGTTGTGTGTGAGAGCATGGTGGGTTGTGTGTGAGAGCATGGTGGGTTGTGTGAGGGAGCATGGAGGGTTGTGTGTGAGAGCATGGTGGAATGTGTGAGAGAGCATGGTGGGTTGTGTGTGAGAACATGGTGGGTTGTGTGAGAGAGCATGGCGGGTTGTGCGTGAGAGCATGGTGGAATGTGTGAGAGAGCATGGTGGGTTGTGTGATAGCATGGTAGGTTGTGTGAGAGAGCATGGTGGGTTGTATGAGAGAGCATGGTGGGTTGTGTGAGTGAGCATGGTGGATTGTGTGTGAAAACATGGTGGGTTGTGTGAGGGAGCATAGAGGGTTGTGTGTGAGAGCATGGTGGGTTGTGTGTGAGAGCATGGTGGGTTGTGTGTGAGAGCATGGTGGGTTGTGTGAGGGAGCATGGAGGGTTGTGTGTGAGAGCATGGTGGAATGTGTGAGAGAGCATGGTGGGTTGTGTGTGAGAACATGGTGGGTTGTGTGAGAGAGCATGGCGGGTTGTGCGTGAGAGCATGGAATGTGTGAGAGAGCATGGTGGGTTGGTGAGAGCATGGTGGATTGTGTGAGAGAGCATGGTGGGTTGTGTGAGAGCATGGTGGGTTGTGCGTGAGAGCATGGAATGTGTGAGAGAACATGGTGGGTTGTGTGAGAGAGCATGATGGGTTGTGTGTGAAAGCATGGTGGGTTGTGTGTGAGAGCATGGTGGGTTGTGTGTGAGAGCATGGTGGGATGTGTGAGAGGGCATGGTGGGTTGTGTGTGAAAGCATGGTGGGTTGTGTGTGAGAGCATGGTGGGTTGTGTGAGAGAGCATGGAATGTGTGAGAGAGCATGGTGGGTTGTGTGAGAGCATGGTGGGTTGTGTGAGAGAGCATGGTGGGTTGTGTGAGAGCATGGTGGGTTGTATGTGAGAGCATGGTGGGTTGTGTGAGATCATGGTGGGTTGTGTGTGAGAGCATGGTGGGTTGCGCACTACACTCCCATGTCCGTTCCTATTTCGACGCCGGCGCGATATCTCAGTGGACTAGAGCGCTCGCATCGAGCGTTCTGGCCACCTGAGAGCCTAACGGCACGTGGATCGGTGGTTCGAGCCCCGCTGTGGCCATGTCTGTGTGGTCGCAAGATAAAGATCCCATGTCTTTCTTCGCAAAGAGTAGGGGGTTACCTCCGGGGACATGGCTCCACTCACCCTTCCTTCTCCCGTTGACTCGATATGACCAAAAGTGGTTAAAGCGTCCAGAATAACCAACCAACCAACCCTTCATGTTCACCACATAACACCTCCCCCCCCCATCCCCGCGCCCCACACACACAACCACTCCCACCCGCCACCCTGTCCGAAACCTGTCCCCCACCCCTTACGTGACCGCGGGATATGCCTGAGCGCCTCTCCCCGTCACCCAGTGATAAGTCCCAGGATATCCCAAAACCGCACGAGTGTGAACCACCTCACCGGGCCATAAACCATATTCTTCCGCCATAAATAAACCCAATGTACGTGCAATTAATTAGCATGAAACTTTGAAAACTACGAGTTTTGGCCCTATTTGTATGGGCAGGGTACCATACGTCGTGACGCAAGGGGGTCAGACGCCTCACTTTAATCATCAGCACTTCTTCAGATTTGTTTATATGGCCTGGGAGTTGTTGCTTCAGTGGATATCTCGCGTAACTCTAGCCATAGCACTTTGTGAGGCCCCTCTCATAACACTTCAGGACGCGCTAAAACATATTGCGTGGTATGTTACTTGCTTTCATCATACATCATTTTGTATCTTACTGGCGCTGTTCCTTGTCCCAATTTAAAAGTTATTACCTTATTTATATTGCTTATTTGGTAAGCAGGGTGAGCTGCAGATCAACAAATCCCGGCCCGCATGTGAACCAAAGCGACCTACGCTTAAATTATACTTGCCAGAAACGTCCGCCCTCGCAAAACTACGTGGCCGGGCCATCCTAGGCCGCATCATCCTAGACCGAAACAGGGGCGGATCTAGGCATTTGCCAAGGGGGGGGGGGGGAGGGGGGGGTCGTTGCCCCCTGAAAACTTGAACCCCCCCCCGAGATCCGCCCCTGCGAAACGCCAAGCCCCCCACCCCTCCGCTCCCTCCCCACAATATATATATACATGTATCTCCATGCTTTCGTTTCGTGTTATCTAGATGGCACTGTCATCACCATGGCCCACACTCCCCTGGGGCGGATCCAGAAAATCTGGATTGGGTGGGCGGTTTCGGTTTCGGTTTTCATATGTTAAATGGTATAAATTTCGGCCCTAAGGGGGGGGGGGGCGGGCCCGGCGGGGCCGGGCGGATCCAGCGAGGTCGGCAGACCCCGCTGGATCCGCCTCTGCGTCCCTGGATTTCCCGGCTGTGACCATTTTGCTTCAATATTCTAGTATCTAGCTTGTCATGTCATTTATCGCCTAATTAGATTCCCATGTATTTATCTTGCCAGATCTGTTCCTCACCTAATTCCCGATTCTGTCCTTGGTTAATTTCGCAGATAATGCTTAATTGTTGCTTGTTTTGCCAGCACAGTAGATAGCAATAGGGCTGTACAGTTCTCGCGGGTTCTATATCCGGTTTAGGTCTTTTAGGGACCAACAAAAAAACACGTGCTCTTAATTAGAAAGAGTGCGCATCACGCTGGTGCCTTGCTGCAACTGCGTGACTCGCACTCATTGTAGTCAACGTTTTAGTGTTTGGAAACAGCCGGCTGCGCGGTTTGTGAGTAAAGAATCGAGTGGGTGTGAAACTATTTATTTTTGCTTTGGTCCAGGCATGGCTAACTATAAAATCATAATATAATTAAAGATAAGACATTTATCTCTCCATAATGCATGTGATACGTTCGATGAAACTGTTGGAAGCGTTGTATTTTGAGCCAAATCATCGGTGTTTACAGTTCTACGACAAACGGAGCACCATTGTCCTCACCTGCTCAATCCATATAAGGAGCGTCGTTACGTAACCATAGATACCGCGCGCAGACACGCGCGTCATGATGATTATTACGTCATACGACATGGAAAAACCACATTAGATCGCCTGACACTGAGAGTCACTCATGAGACAACCACATTCTGGTTTATCAACTGCCTAACCGCTTATACATTACATAAATCTACTCGGGTGGTTATAATTCGGATATGCACATAACTTCAGCCGTTATTTGTGCTTCCAAGGACAGCTTTAGCCGATCTTGTGTGTGAGGCGAGTGAAGGCAAACAACCGGAAGGTAGGCGGCACGTACAGGCCGTTGATGCTAGGCATTGACATAGAGCACAGGTATCCCTGTCTCGTGGGGTCTCGATAAGATCCCGAAGTGACTGTACAGCCCTATATTTACGCATAACAATAATCCGCATACTTAGATCCATCATGTCTTCCTCCACCCCCCCCCCCCTCGCCTCTGCTTCTCCCCAGCCCCATTTGTATCTTATATTTCTCATATATCTTTTCTTCAGCCTATACCACTGAGGTTTCGCATCGCTCCATGGACACCAAAATAAGCCATAACTCTTAAGTTTATTAACTTTAAAAAAAGATTAAAAGGATATCTGACAGAGCTGCAAGTAATCGTCAGTGACGAGATACAGGCCTAAACCTTGCGATGTGGGCACTTTAACGATGAACAGCCTGGTTTGGAATTGTCTGCCTTGTCTCTATACGTGGTGGGACTAATGGCAAGAAACATGAGGCATCTAAACGACAAAAGGCTACTACCCTCACAGCGACATGGAAACTGTGCAACAGATGTTATATATTGCTATGATAAGCATAACATGTTGCATTGTCTGCTAGCTTTACATGCCACCACTGTTACAACAATCCGTACATTTACAAACTTAGTTTTGCATCTAGTAAGTGAAACCGAATGTTATTGACATTAACTTGGGCTGTAAATCTTTAAGATTTAAGATTAATGGTCATGGGCGGAGTGAGGGTGGAGGTGGGGGAGGGGAGGGGGCACATAACTCTTGGTTTCACGACCGGATGTTGCGCAATAGCCGGAAGTGGCTGCTAATTAGAGACTGGGTGATCCATGATGACTTCACTCTGTGCCTTCGACTCACTACGCTCGGGATCCATTATATCTCTGTTGTCGCCTACTTCCTCAATGCATTTTCACACTCGCTCGCCAGGGCGGCGCAGCACAAATTGATGGGAGAATTGCGCTGCGCATTTTTACAAGTTAGTGCCAGGGACCCAGCCTAAGCCAAATAACACACGGTATTAGGCGATGAAAAGAAAAAGTTCAGTCACTGTGACAATTAAAACTTTTTCGAAAAGGGTACAAGATGTTTTTTGCTTTATTAAATACACAAAGCTCGTTATTTTTAGGTTTTATTCTTGAAAATTATAATGTTGCAAGAAATCACAACTGATTTGACGGTTTTTCAAGAATCTTGAAATATGCCCCCGGCCGACAGCAGCGGTAAAAGCTAGCTTGCGTAGCGCCACCGTGCGGGGAGCTTGGATGAGCTTTAGCATGTGACATTCTTATAACTGGCGGTAATGGTGGGGGTCAGAGGGTGGTTGAGACCTACAGGCTGAGAGGTCTACGGGGGGGTGGAGTGGACAGTAAGGGGGGGGGGGCTCGGCAAGCCGCCATCAAGTCTCTAACCCACTGATCGCCGAGACAAGAGGACAAGACCAGGCTGTGCCCATCGTCTCTAACGTCGGGGTGAAGTGGAGAGTAGGGGGCGGGGGGGGGGGGGTTCAAAGAGCGGCTGGGAGGAGGAGGAAGAGAGATGTGTGTTGGTGGGGGGGAGTGGGGGTACAAGTCGAGGGGGCTACGGGGGAAGGGATGCAGGCGCTGTTGTGAAGTAAGTTTATCCGGAAATTGACAATGGAGTGAGTTGCTTTGCATCATCTAGCCAACCCAACAGGAAATGAATGACAACAGACAAAAGACTATGCGATCCGTTCTACCGAAATCAATATAAAGTACTACCCAAATAGCTCCCCCCCCCCCCCCACACACCCTGATAAAGAGGTTACCCCCCCACTCCACTTCCCATTTGATCCGGTACAGAAGTAAGCCCCCCAATCCCTAAATTGTCTGGAGCATAGATATATGCTATCCGGAGCGAATCTAAGAATTTGCAAAGGAGGGGGGGGGGGGCTATTCTGAAAATTTGCGACTGGAGGGGGGTGCTCGGAGGACCCGAGTTTTACGATGTAAGTTTCCAAGGGGGGAGGATTGCAACCCCCCCCCACCCCGGTGCTGTATGCGAGAGCGTTCGGGACTTCCTGTCACGATGTCACGTGGTCCTCGGAGCCGGGCAGGGAAGTGATGACGTCATCGTGAAAGCGGAACAAGAGGGGCTGCCGGGAGGTTTCCACGACTGTGCGATGAACGTTCTTGTGACCTATCAGAGAAAGGCGGATTTAAGGATCTGCTGACTCAGCTACAATCGGGGGAGGGGTGGGGGCGGGTAGGGGAGGGAGGTGTAGCATAGGATATATACTGACAGAAATTGTCCCCGTCCCTGGCGTGGCAGGATTTGGCTGCCCCACCCCCCCCCCACCCCCATATTGATTTGACAAGATTGGGGTGTGTATGTGAGTGACTTTCTTGGACTATGGAGGCGGGGCAGACATCTTTAGGTTTTGTGCCACGACGAGAAAACAATGTTGTAAATACCTGGCTCCTTAGCGTGTTGTTTGGATGACTTTAGTGTGTTCTACCAGTGATACAGGCAGTTATCATCACCTTCCACCCGCCCATTGACACTGATAAAGAGAGCCCAGAGTGGAACAACATGCATAACATAATTGCATCGATATGCGACATAACACATCGGTACAGAATGCGACAACGTCTCCACGGTAGGTATTTTCTTTTTTAAGGGGTGTCGGGCATTTTGTCAACAACACAATATGTCAACAAGACTTGGTACGTGTTATATAATTAACGAGAATGCTTGAATACAGTGATACTAGTGACCGGTACAGTGATGCCGGTGACCGGTACAGTGATACTGGTGACCGGTACAGTGATGCCGGTGACCGGTACAGTGATACCAGTGACCGGTACAGTGATACCAATGACCGGTATAGTGACATCGGTGACCGGTACAGTGATACCGGTGACCGGTACAGTGATGCCTGTGACAGGTACAGTGATACCAGTGACCGGTACGGTGATGCCAGTGACCGGTACAGTGATACCGGTGACCGGTACAATGATACCAGTGACCGGTACAGTGATACCGGTGACCGGTACAGTGATACCAGTGACCGGTTCAGTGATACCAGTGACCGGTACAGTGATACCAGTGACCGGTACAGTGATACCAGTGACCGGTACAGTGATACCAGTGATTGGTACAGTGATACTGGTGACCGGTACAGTGATACCAGTGACCGGTACAGTGATGCCAGTGACCGGTACAGTGATACCAGTGACCGGTACAGTGATGCCAGTGACCGGTACAGTGATGCCAGTGACCAGTACAGTGATACCGGTGACCGGCATAGTGATATCGGTGACCGGTACAGTGATACCGGTGACTGGTACAGTGATGCCAGTGACCGGTACAGTGATACCAGTGACCGGTATAGTGATATCGGTGACCGGTACAGTGATACCAGTGACCGCTATAGTGATATCGGTGACCGGTACAGTGATACCGGTGACCGGTACAATGATACCAGTGATCGGTACAGTGATACCGGTGACCGGTACAGTGATACCAGTGATTGGTACAGTGATACTGGTGACCGGTACAGTGATACCAGTGACCGGTACAGTAATACCAGTGACCGGTACAGTGATACCAGTGACCGGTACAGTGACCGGTACAGTGATACCAGTGACCGGTACAGTGATACCAGTGACCGGTACAGTGACCGGTACAGTGATACCAGTGACCGGTACAGTGACCGGTACAGTGATACCAGTGACCGGTACAGTGACCGGTACAGTGATACCAGTGACCGGTACAGTGATACCAGTGACCGGTACAGTGACCGGTACAGTGATACCAGTGACCGGTACGGTGATGCCAGTGACCGGTACAGTGATACCAGTGACCGGTACAGTAATACCAGTGCCCGGTACAGTGATACCAGTGACCGGTACAGTGATACCGGTGACCGGTACAGTGATACCAGTGAACGGTACAGTGATACCAGTGATTGGTACAGTAATACCAGTGACCGGTACAGTGATACCGGTGACAGGTACAGTGATACCGGTGACAGGTACAGTGATACCGATGACAGGTACAGTCATACCGGTGACCGGTACAGTCATACCGGTGACCGGTACAGTGACCGGTACAGTGATACCGATGACAGGTACAGTGATACCGGTGACCGGTACAGTGACCGGTACAGTGATACCGGTGACCGGTACAGTGATACCGGTAACCGGTAAAGTGATACCGGTAACCGGTAAAGTGACCGGTACAGTGATACAGGTGAACGGTACAGTGACCGGTACAGTGCTACCGGTGACAGGTACAGTGATACCGGTAACCGGTAAAGTGATACCGGTAACCGGTAAAGTGACCGGTACAGTGATACCGGTGACCGGTACAGTGATACAGGTGACCGGTACAGTGACCGGTACAGTGCTACCGGTGACAGGTACAGTGATACCGGTAACCGGTAAAGTGATACCGGTAACCGGTAAAGTGACCGGTACAGTGATACCGGTGACAGGTACAGTGATACCGGTGACCGGTACAGTGACCGGTACAGTGATACCGGTGTCCGATACAGTGATACCGGTGACTGGTACAGTGATACCGGTGCCCGATACAGTGATACCGGTGACCGGTACAGTGATACCGGTGCCGGGTACAGTGATACAGGTGACCGGTACAGTGATACCAGTGACAGGTACAGTGATACCGGTGCCGGATACAGTGATACCGTGATACCGTAGACCGGTACAGTGACCGGTACAGTGATACCAGTGACCGGTACGGTGATGCCAGTGACCGGTACAGTTATACCAGTGACCGGTACAGTAATACCAGTGCCCGGTACAGTGATACCAGTGACCGGTACAGTGATACCGGTGACCGGTACAGTGATACCAGTGACAGGTACAGTGATACCGGTGCCGGATACAGTGATACCGTGATACCGTAGACCGGTACAGTGACCGGTACAGTGATACCGGTGCCGGATACAGTGATACCGTGATACCGGTGACTGGTACAGTGGTACTCACAGATACTCAGACACACCACACACTGTAATGCCGTACCAGATGTACTCACATAGCGACTATCGGTAATCTAGGATTCAAAGTAATCCGGAAAACCTTAGATGACTGACACACTGTGACTGAACTGTTGTTATGCTATCGCACAAACCACTTATTAAATCACTCCAAGACATTTCCTGTGTCCCGGTGTTTGCTGTCATTCCGGGTAATTCGCCGCGTCACTCAGCCGCGCTGTTCGCAGACAGACAACCACTCGGCAGAGGCAACACACGCGCTGGCTACACGGAAACGTTATCATAATAACCACATCCTCAGCACTGCACGTCTTGAAAGCCCCCCCCCCCCTGCACGCCCCACCCCATGCTCTCACTCCCCCACATGCCCTCCCCCCCACGCCCTCCCAACAACCCAATCCCCGCCCCAGACCCCATGCCCACCACCACCTGTCTCATTTGTCGGTAACTATCTTTTGGTTCTAGATGGAGACAGAAACCCATCATTAATTATTATTAGCACTGTAGTGCTGGTAATGTCGGGATCAGGCGATGCGTCCCGAAATCAGGTGATGCGTCCAGAAATCAGTTGAGACGTCTCGGGATCAGATGAGACGTCTCGGGATCAGATGAGGCGTCTCGGGATCAGATGAGGCGTCTCGGGATCAGATGAGACGTCTCGGGGTCAGATGAGACGTCTCGCGATCAGGTGAGACGTCTCGGGATCAGTTGAATCGTCGCGGGATCAGATGAGGCGTCTGACTACCGGAATCAGGTGAGGCGTCTCGGGATCAGATAATACGTCCAGGAATCAGGTGAGGCGTCTCGGGATCAGATTAGACGTCCGGGAATCAGGTGAGGCGTCTTGGAATCATGTGAGACGTCCGGGAATCAGGTAAGGCGTCTCGGGATCAGATAAGGCGTCTCGGGATCAGGTGAGGCGTCTCGGGATCAGTTGAATCGTTGCGGGATCAGATGAGGCGTCTGACTACCGGAATCAGATGAGACGTCCGGGAATCAGGTGAGGCGCCTCGGGATTAGATTAGGCGTCTCGGGATCAGGTGAGGCGTCTCGGGATCAGATGAGGCGTCCCAGGATCAGGTGTGGCGTCTTGGAATCATGTGAGACGTCCGGGAATCAGGTAAGGTGTCTCGGGATCAGGTAAGGCGTCTCGGGATCAGGTGAGGCGTCTCGGGATCAGATAAGGCGTCTCGGGATCAGGTAAGGCGTCTCGGGATCAGGTGAGGCGTCTCAGGATCAGGTGAGGCGTCTCGGGATTAGGTGAGGCGTCTCGGGATTAGGTGAGACGTCCGGAAAACAAGTGAGGCGTCTCGGGATCAGTTGAATCGGCGCGGGATCAGATGAGGCGTCTGACTACCGGAATCAGGTGAGGCGTCTCGGGATCAGGTGAGACGTCCGGGAATCAGGTGAGGCGTCTCGGGATCAGATGAGACGGACGGGAAGCAGGTGAGGTGTCTCGGGAACAGGTGAGACGTCTCGGGAACAGGTGAGACGTCCGGGAATCAGGTGAAGCGTCTCGGGATCAGATGAGACGGACGGGAAGCAGGTGAGGTGTCTCGGGAACAGGTGAGACGTCTCGGGAACAGGTGAGGCGTCCGGGAATCATTTGAGGCGTCTCGGGATCAGATGAGACGTCCGGGAATCAGGTGAGGCTTCTTGGGATCAGATGAGGCGTATCGGGATCAGGTAAGGCGTCTCGGGATCGGATGATGCGTCTCGGGATCAGGTGAGGCGTCTCGGGATCAGGTGAGGCGTCTCGGGATCAGATGAGGCGTCTCGGGATCAGGTTAGATATCCGGGAATCAGGTGAGGCGTCTCGGGATCAGATGAGGCGTCTCAGGATCAGGTGAGGCGTCCCGGGATCAGGTAAGATGTCCGGGAAACAGGTGAGGCGTCTCGGGATCAGTTGAACCGTCGCGGGATCAGATGAGGCGTCTGACTACCGGAATCAGGTGAGGCGTCTCGGGATCAGGTGAGACGTCCGGGAATCAGGTGAGGCGTCTCGGGATCAGATGAGACGGACGGGAATCAGGTGAGGTGTCTCGGGAACAGGTGAGACGTCCGGGAATCATATGAGGCGTCTCGGGATCAGATGAGACGTCCGGGAATCAGGTGAGGCTTCTTGGGATCAGATGAGGCGTCTCGGGATCAGGTGAGGCGTCTTGGGATCAGGTGAGGCGTCTCGGGATCGGATGATGCGTCTCGGGATCAGGTGAGGCGTCTCGGGATCAGGTGAGGCGTCTTGGGATCAGATGAGGCGTCTCGGGATCAGGTAAGATATCCTGGAATCAGGTGAGGCGTCTCGGGATCAGATGAGGCGTTTCGAGATCAGGTGAGGCGTCCGGAATCAGATGAGGCGTCTCGGGATCAGATGAGATGTCCGGGATCAGATGAGGCGTCTCGGGAACAGATGAGACGTCCGGGAATCAGGTGAGGCGTCTCGGGATCAGGTGAGGCATCTCGGGATTAGATTTGACGTCCGAGGATCAGGTGAGGCGTCTCGGGATCAGGTGAGGCATCTCGGGATTAGATTTGACGTCCGAGGATCAGGTGAGGCGTCTCGGGATCATGAGAGACGTCCGGGAATCAGGTGAGGCGACTCGGGATCAGATGAGGCATCTCGGAATCAGATTAGGCGTCTCGGGATATGGTGATGCTTCTCGGGATCAGATGACGCCTCACCTGATCAGACGAGGCGTTCGGGAATCCGACTAGACGCAACTGGATCAGGTGAGGCGTCAGATGTTTCTCGGCATCAGATGATGCTTCTAGGAATCTAGTAAAACTTCTCGGGATCAGGTGAGACGTCTTAGGATCATTTGAGATCATGGCGCCGACCATGACCTAGATCCGTGTATGTACCGTGCTGTAATCTCCTTGAGATCCCTCCCAGGATATCGCATCCCGGACTCTGGCGCCCCTGGCTGCAGATGTCTCCGGAAGAATGTGAATCCGGCGTGTGCGATATGTGGAGCAGCAGTCCTGGATCAACACCTGGTCCACTGGATCGCTACAATCTAAGGACAACTAGCGATTAATATCAGACTCTAGCAGGTAGATATCATGTCTGATATATATATATATATATTTAAGTGTATGTAGCGTGCTGTGGCGGCGGTAAAGGTGAGCGTGCCTGGTTAGAGGTGTGAGAGGATGGATGGGGGGGGGGGGGTCAGAGGGGAGGGGGAGGGGGGCGGGCGGGGGTAGTGGAGCAATTCGTTGGTTACCTATGCCCTACCCGAACGCTATATTCCGCAACAATATCTCATACACAACCAGTTCATGTGTCACTAGGGACCAACGGGTTACCTCAGTGACCAGGACGCTTTAACCACGTCTAGTCATACCGCGTCAATGGGAGAATTAAGAAAGGGAGAGTGGAGCCATGTGCCCGTGGGTAACCCCCTACTCTTTGCGAAGAAGGACATGGGATCTTTATCCTGCGAAAACACAGACATGGCCACAGCGGGGCTCGAACCACCGATCCACGTGCCGTTAGGCTCTCATGTAGCGAGGGCATTCAATGCGAGCGCTCTAACCGACTGAGCTATCGCGCCGGCCCCGGCTGTCATCGAATCTGTTTTGCCATCGAGCCCGGGCGGTCGATACATGGTTCGAATCCCACTGATGCAAATACCTATGTTTGTGTAGGAAATCGAAGGTCCCATGTACTTCTCTGCAAATAATAGGGAGCTACTCCTGGAGACACGGCTCCTCTCTACCTTGACCTACAGATGTTGGCGTGTCCTACTGAATAAACCAACCAACCACTCACGCCAATCACTGCAGGGAGCTTACCCCCCCCCCCCCCCATCCGACCGAATCCTTTATTACAGGAGGCGAGCATTACATGCTCCCCCTCCACTCTCAGACCCCCACACTCACACCCACACACGCCACCCCACCCAACACCTTTACTCCAGCATTACCTGTTGTCACCCCACCTTCACCCCCCCCCCACCACACACTCCACCCCACCCGAAACCTTTATTCCAGCATTACCTGCTCTCACCCCCCACATTCACCACCCTCCCCCACCACAAACACACACACTCCACCCAACCCAAAACCAAAACCTTTACTCCAGCATTACCTGTTGTCACCCCACCTTCACCCCCCCCCCACACTCCACCCCACCCGAAACCTTTACTCCAGCATTACCTGTTGTCACCCCAACTTCACCCCCCCCCACCACACACTCCACCCCACCCGAAACCTTTACTCCAGCATTACCTGTTGTCACCCCACCTTCACCACCCCCCCCACCACCACACACTCCACCCCACCCGAAACCTTTATTCAAGCATTACCTGTTGTCACCCCACGTTTACCTCCCCCCCCCCCACCACACACACACACACTCCACCCAACCCAAAACCAAAAACTTTATTCCAGCCATACCTGCTCTCACCTCCCACCTTGACCCCCCCCCCCAACCACCACACACACACTCCACCCAGCCCAAAACCTTTATTCCAAAACCTTTATCTCCTCTCACCTAAACTTTTCCTGCCCCTCCCCCACCCCTCCCCATCACACACACATACATTCCCCCACCCCCCCCCTCCCCATCACAACCACATACATTCCCCCACCCCCCCCTCCCCATCACACACACATACATTCCCCCCCCCCCTCCCCATCACACACACATACATTCCCCCACCCCCGGCCAGAGAGCGACGTTTTTCTGGTGCATTGATAGTCCTCCGCAGACTCTGTGGGGGCCTCCGTGAAGCAGACCAGACTGTAGACCCATTGACGTGCCTGTCATGTCAGCTTTATTGAAACTTCCGTTGTTACAGCTGTCATGTTGGCCCACTTGTTTTCCGTTTTCACGCTTTCATCGTTCACAAATTACAAGCTAAAAAACCAAACTGAAAAGGGTGGTTTCGCCGCATTCATCCTGTGATCCGTCACGAGAACGAGGAATAGAAATAAACAGCCTGTCAAACACCGTTTGGAAGCTGTCTGTAAGCTAAGCGGAAACACACCTGCTGTTTTCTTGAAACCAATCAATTACTAGAGTGTGGGGGCGAGAATTTTCAGTGAAAGATTTTCAAATGGATCTTACTAGGTTGTTTCGTCACCAGTAAAATATGCGCTGCAATAAACTCCAATAAACATGAAGAAATACGGACGATAAGATGTCAATTACTTGGATTTAGACTGGTTGAAACTGACATTTGTTACTGGTGCGGTGAAAATCCTTTTGAAGTGTCTTTCTCTAACACATTGTTTTGGTGTTACAAGCAGATATCAGCGTTGCCTAACATTGTTCCTGTAATGAAAGCCTTATTACTGTGAACAAGACACCCCCCCCCCCCCACCCCCTACCTTTGGCAGCGTGGCAGCCCACAGGTTGGTGGTAGGCCAATACGTGGAGGACAGAGACAAACATTACTAAGAATACCCGTTATTTATTCCGGTATGTTCTTGATTATACCACGGACACACCATAAGGGTTATAAATATCTGGAAGTCTCTCACTCGCCCATTTGTATAAACTAAAAACCGTTAAAATATTTAACTCTCGTCGCATTACATGAACCAGGTAAACACCTTCAGACTGTCATTAGGTGGGAAAAAACCGTTGTTGATTTAGTCAGCTGGGATTCTGGTGTCGCCTATCCCTTTGAAACGATCCCGTAGAGAAGACAGGTATGTAATTCCCCAGAGAGCCAGGGCAGAGATATATGGGTCTGGGTATCTGACATCTCGTCCGTCACGGATAGGATAGCGTGACTTGGGCGAGATCTTCTGTTTTTTTTCGAGAGGTCCTCAAGCAGTGATTCCCATTTATGGCCAGGCAGCGGCCTGGCAATCACCTGTATAATAGATCACGACCCCACAACCCGCGTAACCTGCATTTATAGGAGACACGATCTGAAACACGACTTCTGTTTGTGTCGCTTGCTCGCCTGGACAATGTGTGTCTAGATACGAGGTGTATGTTTACTGGGTAATAAGTCGCCAATGTTGAACGAGCTGGATGGATAATCAAGGTCACACGAGACCCTTCCAAGGTCATAAACCACAGCCGTGTGCACACCACAGTATAGGTGTTTCGGTGTACGAGTCGGGACGGTGGCATATTTGTGCGATCTCGCATTCTCGCCATCGCATTCTCGCCATCGCGTTATCGCGATCTCGCCCTTACGCTCTCGCGATCTCGCCCTTACGCTCTCGCGATCCCGCCCTCGCCCTCGCGTTCGAGCCCTCGCGATCTGGCGATCTCACCCTCAAGTTGTCGCGATCGCGCGTGCGCGCCCATTTTGTGCCAGGCGAGATAACGTGGCACATATATGCCACCATGTGGGTGTGTAATGATGAAGGTCTTCAGTGACAGCAGTGGGTATGTAATGATGAAGTTCTTCAGTTACCGCAGTGGGTGTGTAATGATAAAGGTCTTCAGTGACAGCAGTGGGTGTGTAATGATAAAGGTCTTTGGTGACAGCAGTGGGTGTGTAATGATAAAGGTCTTCGGTGACAGCAGTGGGTGTGTAATGATAAAGGTCTTTGGTGACAGCAGTGGGTGTGTAATGATAAAGGTCTTCAGTGACAGCAGTGGGTGTGTAATGATAAAGGTCTTCGGTGACAGCAGTGGGTGTGTAATGATAAAGGTCTTCAGTGACAGCAGTGGGTGTGTAATGATAAAGGTCTTCGGTGACAGCAGTGGGTGTGTAATGATAAAGGTCTTTGGTGACAGCAGTGGGTGTGTAATGATAAAGGTCTTCAGTGACAGCAGTGGATGTGTAATGATAAAGGTCTTCAGTGACTGCAGTGGGTGTGTAATGATAAAGGTCTTCAGTGACAGCAGTGGGTGTGTAATGATAAAGGTCTTCAGTGACAGCAGTGGGTGTGTAATGATAGAGGTCTTCAGTGACAGCAGTGGGTGTGTAATGATAAAGGTCTTCAGTGACAGCAGTGGGTGTGTAATGATAAAGGTCTTCGGTGACAGCAATGGGTGTGTAATGATAACGGTCTTCAGTGACAGCAGTGGGTGTGTAATGATAAAGGTCTTCAGTGACAACAGTGGGTGTGTAATGATAAAGGTCTTCAGTGATAGCAGTGGGTGTGTAATGATAAAGGTCTTTAGTGACAGCAGTGGGTGTGTAATGATAAAGGTCTTCAGTGACAGCAGTGGGTGTGTAATGATAAAGGTCTTCAGTGACAGCAGTGGGTGTGTAATGATAAAGGTCTTCAGTGACAGCAGTGGGTGTGTAAGGATAGAGGTCTTCAGTGACAGCAGTGGGTGTGTAATGATAAAGGTCTTCAGTGACAGCAGTGGGTGTGTAATGATAAAGGTCTTCAATGACAGCAGTGGGTGCGTAATGATAAAGGTCTTCAGTGACAGCAGTGGGTGTGTAATGATAAAGGTCTTCAGTGACAGCAGTGGGTGTGTAATGATAAAGGTCTTCAGTGACAGCAGTGGGTGTGTAAAGATAACGGGCTTCAGTGACAGCAGTGGGTGTGTAATGATGAAGTTCTTCAGTGACAGCAGTGGGTGTGTAATGATAACGGTTTTCAGTGACAACAGTGGGTGTGTAATGATAAAGGTATTCATTGACAGCAGTGGGTATGCAATGATAAAGGTTTTCAGTGACAACAGAGGGTGTGTAATGATAAAGGTCTTCAGTGACAGCAGTGGGTGTGTAATGATAAAGGTCTTCAGTGACAGGAGTAGGTGTGTAATGATAAAGGTTTTCAGTGACAGCAGTGGGTGTGTAATGATAAAGGTCTTTGGTGGCAGCAGTGGGTGTGTAATGATAAAGGTCTTTCAGTGACAGCAGTGGGTGTGTAATGATAAAGGTCTTCAGTGACAGCAGTGGGTGTGTAATGATAAAGGTCTTCAGTGACCGCCGTGGGTGTGTAATGATAAAGGTTTTCAGTGACAGCAGTGGGTGTGTAATGATGAAGGTCTTCAGTGACAGCAGTGGTTGTTTAATGATAAAGGTCTTCAGTGACAGCAGTGGGTGTGTAATGATGAAGGTCTTCAGTGACAGCAGTGGTTGTTTAATGATGAAGGTCTTCAGTGACAGCAGTGGGTGTGTAATGATAAAGGTCTTCACTGACAACAGTGGGTGTGTAATGATAAAGGTCTTCAGTGACAGCAGTGGGTGTGTAATGATAAAGGTCTTCAGTGACAGCAGTGGGTGTGTAATGATAAAGGTCTTCACTGACAACAGTGGGTGTGTAATGATGAAGGTCTTCAGTGACAGCAGTGGTTCTTTAATGATAAAGGTCTTCAGTGACAGCAGTGGTTCTTTAATGATAAAGGTCTTCAGTGACAGCAGTGCGTGTGTAATGATAACGGTCTTCAGTGACAGCAGTGGGTGTGTAATGATAAAGGTCTTCAGTGACAGCAGTGGGTGTGTAATGATAAAGGTCTTCAGTGACAGCAGTGGGTGTGTAATGATAAAGGTCTTCACTGACAACAGTGGGTGTGTAATGATAAAGGTCTTCAGTGACAGCAATGGGTGTGTAATGATAACGGTCTTCAGTGACAGCAGTGGGTGTGTAATGATAAAGGTCTTCAGTGACAACAGTGGGTGTGTAATGATAAAGGTCTTCAGTGACAGCAATGGGTGTGTAATGATAACGGTCTTCAGTGACAGCAGTGGGTGTGTAATGATAAAGGTCTTCAGTGACAACAGTGGGTGTGTAATGATAAAGGTCTTCAGTGATAGCAGTGGGTGTGTAATGATTAAGGTCTTTAGTGACAGCAGTGGGTGTGTAATGATAAAGGTCTTCAGTGACAGCAGTGGGTGTGTAATGATAAAGGTATTCAGTGACAGCAGTGGGTGTGTAATGATGAAGGTCTTCAGTGACAGCAGTGGGTGTGTAATGATAAAGGTCTTCAGTGACAGCAGTGGGTGTGTAATGATAAAGGTCTTCGGTGACAGCAGTGGGTGTGTAATGATGAAGGTCTTCAGTGACAGCAGTGGGTGTGTAATGATAAAGGTCTTCAGTGACAGCAGTGGGTGTGTAATGATAAAGGTCTTCAGTGACAGCAGTGGGTGTGTAATGATAAAGGTCTTCAGTGACAGCAGTGGGTGTGTAATGATAAAGGTCTTCAGTGACAGCAGTGGGTGTGTAATGATAAAGGTCTTCAGTGACAGCAGTGGGTGTGTAATGATAAAGGTCTTCAGTGACAGCAGTGGGTGTGTAATGATAAAGGTCTTCAGTGACAGCAGTGGGTGTGGAATGATAAAGGTCTTCAGTGACAGCAGTGGGTGTGTAATGATAAAGGCCTTCAGTGACAGCAGTGGGTGTGTAATGATAAAGGTCTTCAGTGACAACAGTGGGTGTGTAACGATAAAGGTCTTCAGTGACAGCAGTGGTTGTGTAATGATAAAGGTGTTCAGTGACAGCAGTGGGTGTGTAATGATAAAGGTCTTCAGTGACAGCAATGGGTGTGTAATGATAAAGGTCTTCAGTGACAGCAGTGGGTGTGTAATGATAAAGGTCTTTGGTGACAGCAGTGGGTGTGTAATGATAAAGGTCTTCGGTGACAGCAGTGGGTGTGTAATGAGAAAGGTCTTTGGTGACAGCAGTGGGTGTGTAATGATAAAGGTCTTCAGTGACAGCAGTGGGTGTGTAATGATAAAGGTCTTCAGTGACAGCAGTGGGTGTGTAATGATAAAGGTCTTTGGTGACAGCAGTGGGTGTGTAATGATAAAGGTCTTCGGTGACAGCAGTGGGTGTGTAATGATAAAGGTCTTTGGTGGCAGCAGTGGGTGTGTAATGATAAAGGTCTTCAGTGACAGCAGTGGGTGTGTAATGATAAAGGTCTTCAGTGACAGCAGTGGGTGTGTAATGATAGAGGTCTTCAGTGACAGCAGTGGGTGTGTAATGATAAAGGTCTTCAGTGACAGCATTGGGTGTGTAATGATAAAGGTCTTCAGTGACAGCAGTGGGTGTGTAATGATAAAGGTCTTCAGTGACAGCAGTGGGTGTGTAATGATAAAGGTCTTTAGTGACAGCAGTGGGTGTGTAATGATAAAGGTCTCCAGCGACAGCAGTGGGTGTGTAATGATAACGGTCTTCAGTGACAGCAGTGGGTGTGTAATGATAAAGGTCTTCAGTGACAGCAGTGGGTGTGTAATGATAAAGGTCTTCAGTGACAGCAGTGGGTGTGTAATCATAAAGGTCTTCAGTGGCAACAGTGGGTGTGTAATGATAAATGTCTTCAGTGACAGCAATGGGTGTGTAATGATAACGGTCTTCAGTGACAGCAGTGGGTGTGTAATGATAAAGGTCTTCAGTGACAACAGTGGGTGTGTAATGATAAAGGTCTTCAGTGACAGCAGTGGGTGTGTAATGATAACGGTCTTCAGTGACAGCAGTGGGTGTGTAATGATAAAGGTCTTCAGTGACAGCAGTGGGTGTGTAATGATACAGGTCTTCAGTGACAGCAGTGGTGTGTAATGATTAAGGTCTTCAGTGACAACAGTGGGTGTGTAATGATAAAGGTCTTCAGTGACAGCAGTGGTGTGTAATGATAAAGGTCTTCAGTGACAAGAGTGGGTGTGTAATGATAAAGGTCTTCAGTGACAGCAGTGGGTGTGTAATGATAAAGGTCTTCAGTGACAGCAGTGGTGTGTAATGATAAAGGTCTTCAGTGACAACAGTGGGTGTGTAATGATAAAGGTCTTCAGTGACAGCATTGGGTGTGTAATGAGAAAGGTCTTCAGTGACAGCAGTGGGTGTGTAATGAAAGAGGTCTTCAGTGACAGCAGTGGGTGTGTAATGATAAAGGTCTTCAGTGACAGCAGTGGGTGTGTAATGATAAAGGTCTTCGGTGACAGCAGTGGGTGTGTAATGATAAAGGTCTTTTGTGACAGCAGTGGGTGTGTAATGATAAAGGTCTTCAGTGACAGCAGTGGGTGTGTAATGATAAAGGTCTTCAGTGACAGCAGTGGGTGTGTAATGATAAAGGTCTTCAGTGATAGCAGTGGGTGTGTAATGATAAAGGTCTTCAGTGACAGCAGTGGGTGTGTAATGATACAGGTCTTCAGTGACAGCAGTGGGTGTGTAATGATAAAGGTCTTCAGTGACAGCAGTGGGTGTGTAATGAGAAAGGTCTTCAGTGACAGCAGTGGGTGTGTAATGATAGAGGTCTTCAGTGACAGCAGTGGGTGTGTAATGATAAAGGTCTTTA
Organism: Arenicola marina; assembly: GCA_964019135.1. NCBI lineage: Eukaryota > Metazoa > Annelida > Polychaeta > Arenicolidae > Arenicola > Arenicola marina. Next base: position 9,170,876 of record OZ025255.1, read on the forward strand.
GTGACCGCAGTGTGTGTGTAATGATAAAGGTCTTCAGTGACAGCAGTGGGTGTGTAATGATGAAGGTCTTCAGTGACAGCAGTGGTTGTTTAATGATAAAGGTCTTCAGTGACAGCAGTGGGTGTGTAATGATACAGGTCTTCAGTGACAGCAGTGGGTGTGTAATGATAAAGGTCTTCAGTGACAGCAGTGGGTGTGTAATGATAAAGGTCTTCAGTGACAGCAGTGGGTGTGTAATGATAAAGGTCTTCAGTGACAGCAGTGGGTGTGTAATGATAAAGGTCTTCAGTGACAGCAGTGGGTGTGTAATGATAAAGGTCTTCAGGGACAACAGTGGGTGTGTAATGATAAAGGTCTTCAGTGACAGCAGTGGGTGTGTAATGATAAAGGTCTTCAGTGACAGCAGTGGGTGTGTAATGATAAAGGTCTTCAGTGACAGCAATGGGTGTGTAATGATAAAGGTCTTCAGTGACAGCAGTGGGTGTGTAATGATAAAGGTCTTTGGTGACAGCAGTGAGTGTGTAATGATAAAGGTCTTCGGTGACAGCAGTGGGTGTGTAATGATAAAGGTCTTTGGTGACAGCAGTGGGTGTGTAATGATAAAGGTCTTCAGTGACAGAAGTGGGTGTGTTATGATAAAGGTCTTCGGTGACAGCAGTGGGTTTGTAATGATAAAGGTCTTTGGTGACAGCAGTGGGTGTGTAATGATAAAGGTCTTCAGTGACAGCAATGGGTGTGTAATGATAAAGGTCTTCAGTGACAGCAGTGGGTGTGTAATGATAAAGGTCTTTGGTGACAGCAGTGGGTGTGTAATGATAAAGGTCTTCGGTGACAGCAGTGGGTGTGTAATGATAAAGGTCTTTGGTGACAGCAGTTGGTGTGTAATGATAAAGGTCTTCAGTGACAGCAGTGGGTGTGTAATGATAAAGGTCTTCGGTGACAGCAGTGGGTGTGTAATGATAAAGGTCTTTGGTGACAGCAGTGGGTGTGTAATGATAAAGGTCTTCAGTGACAGCAGTGGGTGTGTAATGATAAAGGTCTTTGGTGACAGCAGTGAGTGTGTAATGATAAAGGTCTTCGGTGACAGCAGTGGGCGTGTAATGATAAAGGTCTTTGGTGACAGCAGTGGGTGTGTAATGATAAAGGTCTTCAGTGACAGCAGTGGGTGTGTTATGATAAAGGTCTTCGGTGACAGCAGTGGGTGTGTAATGATAAAGGTCTTTGGTGACAGCAGTGGGTGTGTAATGATAAAGGTCTTCAGTGACAGCAGTGGGTGTGTAATGATAAAGGTCTTCAGTGACAGCAGTGGGTGTGTAATGATAAAGGTCTTTGGTGACAGCAGTGGGTGTGTAATGATAAAGGTCTTCGGTGACAGCAGTGGGTGTGTAATGATAAAGGTCTTTGGTGACAGCAGTGGGTGTGTAATGATAAAGGTCTTCAGTGACAGCAGTGGGTGTGTAATGATAAAGGTCTTCGGTGACAGCAGTGGGTGTGTAATGATAAAGGTCTTTGGTGACAGCAGTGGGTGTGTAATGATAAAGGTCTTCAGTGACAGCAGTGGGTGTGTAATGATAAAGGTCTTCAGTGACAGCAGTGGGTGTGTAATGATAGAGGTCTTCAGTGACAGCAGTGGGTGTGTAATGATAAAAGTCTTCAGTGACAGCATTGGGTGTGTAATGATAAAGGTCTTCAATGACAGCAGTGGGTGTGTAATGATAAAGGTCTTCAGTGACAGCAGTGGGTGTGTAATGATAAAGGTCTTCAGTGACAGCAGTGGGTGTGTAATGATAAAGGTCTCCAGCGACAGCAGTGGGTGTGTAATGATAACGGTCTTCAGTGACAGCAGCGGGTGTGTAATGATAACGGTCTTCAGTGACAACAGTGGGTGTGTAATGATAAAGGTATTCAGTGACAGCAGTGGGTGTGCAATGATAAAGGTTTTCAGTGACAACAGAGGGTGTGTAATGATAAAGGTCTTCAGTGACAGCAGTGGGTGTGTAATGATAAAGGTCTTCAGTGACAGCAGTAGGTGTGTAATGATAAAGGTTTTCAGTGACAGCAGTGGGTGTGTAAGGATAAAGGTCTTTGGTGCCGCAGTGGGTGTGTAATGATAAAGGTCTTCAGTGACAGCAGTGGGTGTGTAATGATAAAGGTCTTCAGTGACAGCAGTGGGTGTGTAATGATAAAGGTCTTTAGTGACAGCAGTGGGTGTGTAATGATAAAGGTCTTCAGTGACCGTCGTGGGTGTGCAATGATAACGGTCTTCAGTGACAGCAGTGGGTGTGTAATGATAAAGGTCTTCAGTGACAGTAGTGGGTGTGTAATGATAACGGTCTTCAGTGACAGCAGTGGGTGTGTAATGATAAAGGACTTCAGTGACAGCAGTGGGTGTGTAATGATAAAGGTCTTTAGTGACAGCAGTGGGTGTGTAATGAGAAAGGTCTTCAGTGACAGCAGTGGGTGTGTAATGATAGAGGTCTTCAGTGACAGCAGTGGGTGTGTAATGATAAAGGTCTTCAGTGACAGCAGTGGGTGTGTAATGATAAAGGTCTTCGGTGACAGCAGTGGGTGTGTAATGATAAAGGTCTTTTGTGACAGCAGTGGGTGTGTCATGATAAAGGTCTTCAGTGACAGCAGTGGGTGTGTAATGATACAGGTCTTCAGTGACAGCAGTGGGTGTGTAATGATAGAGGTCTTCAGTGACAGCAGTGGGTGTGTAATGATAAAGGTCTTTAGTGACCGCAGTGTGTGTGTAATGATAAAGGTCTTCAGTGACAGCAGTGGGTGTGTAATGATGAAGGTCTTCAGTGACAGCAGTGGTTGTTTAATGATAAAGGTCTTCAGTGACAGCAGTGGGTGTGTAATGACACAGGTCGTCAGTGACAGCAGTGGGTGTGTAATGATAAAGGTCTTCAGTGACAGCAGTGGGCGTGTAATGATAAAGGTCTTCAGTGACAGCAGTGGGTGTGTAATGATAAAGGTCTTCAGTGACAGCAGTGGGTGTGTAATGATAAAGGTCTTCAGTGACAGCAGTGGGTGTGTAATGATAAAGGTCTTCAGTGACAACAGTGGGTGTGTAATGATAAAGGTCTTCAGTGACAGCAGTGGGTGTGCAATGATAAAGGTCTTCAGTGACAGCAGTGGGTGTGTAATGATAAAGGTCTTCAGTGACAGCAATGGGTGTGTAATGATAAAGGTCTTCAGTGACAGCAGTGGGTGTGTAATGATAAAGGTCTTTGGTGACAGCAGTGAGTGTGTAATGATAAAGGTCTTCGGTGACAGCAGTGGGTGTGTAATGATAAAGGTCTTTGGTGACAGCAGTGGGTGTGTAATGATAAAGGTCTTCAGTGACAGCAGTGGGTGTGTTATGATAAAGGTCTTCGGTGACAGCAGTGGGTGTGTAATGATAAAGGTCTTTGGTGACAGCAGTGGGTGTGTAATGATAAAGGTCTTCAGTGACAGCAGTGGGTGTGTAATGATAAAGGTCTTCAGTGACAGCAGTGGGTGTGTAATGATAAAGGTCTTTGGTGACAGCAGTGGGTGTGTAATGATAAAGGTCTTCGGTGACAGCAGTGGGTGTGTAATGATAAAGGTCTTTGGTGACAGCAGTGGGTGTGTAATGATAAAGGTCTTCAGTGACAGCAGTGGGTGTGTAATGATAAAGGTCTTCGGTGACAGCAGTGGGTGTGTAATGATAAAGGTCTTTGGTGACAGCAGTGGGTGTGTAATGATAAAGGTCTTCAGTGACAGCAGTGGGTGTGTAATGATAAAGGTCTTTGGTGACAGCAGTGAGTGTGTAATGATAAAGGTCTTCGGTGACAGCAGTGGGTGTGTAATGATAAAGGTCTTTGGTGACAGCAGTGGGTGTGTAATGATAAAGGTCTTCAGTGACAGCAGTGGGTGTGTTATGATAAAGGTCTTCGGTGACAGCAGTGGGTGTGTAATGATAAAGGTCTTTGGTGACAGCAGTGGGTGTGTAATGATAAAGGTCTTCAGTTACAACAGTGGGTGTGTAATGATAAAGGTCTTCAGTGACAGCAGTGGGTGTGTAATGATAAAGGTCTTTGGTGACAGCAGTGGGTGTGTAATGATAAAGGTCTTCGGTGACAGCAGTGGGTGTGTAATGATAAAGGTCTTTGGTGACAGCAGTGGGTGTGTAATGATAAAGGTCTTCAGTGACAGCAGTGGGCGTGTAATGATAAAGGTCTTCAGTGACAGCAGTGGGTGTGTAATGATAAAGGTCTTCAGTGACAGCAGTGGGTGTGTAATGATAAAGGTCTTCAGTGACAGCAGTGGGTGTGTAATGATAAAGGTCTTCAGTGACAACAGTGGGTGTGTAATGATAAAGGTCTTCAGTGACAGCAGTGGGTGTGCAATGATAAAGGTCTTCAGTGACAGCAGTGGGTGTGTAATGATAAAGGTCTTCAGTGACAGCAATGGGTGTGTAATGATAAAGGTCTTCAGTGACAGCAGTGGGTGTGTAATGATAAAGGTCTTTGGTGACAGCAGTGAGTGTGTAATGATAAAGGTCTTCGGTGACAGCAGTGGGTGTGTAATGATAAAGGTCTTTGGTGACAGCAGTGGGTGTGTAATGATAAAGGTCTTCAGTGACAGCAGTGGGTGTGTTATGATAAAGGTCTTCGGTGACAGCAGTGGGTGTGTAATGATAAAGGTCTTTGGTGACAGCAGTGGGTGTGTAATGATAAAGGTCTTCAGTGACAGCAGTGGGTGTGTAATGATAAAGGTCTTCAGTGACAGCAGTGGGTGTGTAATGATAAAGGTCTTTGGTGACAGCAGTGGGTGTGTAATGATAAAGGTCTTCGGTGACAGCAGTGGGTGTGTAATGATAAAGGTCTTTGGTGACAGCAGTGGGTGTGGAATGATAAAGGTCTTCAGTGACAGCAGTGGGTGTGTAATGATAAAGGTCTTCGGTGACAGCAGTGGGTGTGTAATGATAAAGGTCTTTGGTGACAGCAGTGGGTGTGTAATGATAAAGGTCTTCAGTGACAGCAGTGGGTGTGTAATGATAAAGGTCTTTGGTGACAGCAGTGAGTGTGTAATGATAAAGGTCTTCGGTGACAGCAGTGGGTGTGTAATGATAAAGGTCTTTGGTGACAGCAGTGGGTGTGTAATGATAAAGGTCTTCAGTGACAGCAGTGGGTGTGTTATGATAAAGGTCTTCGGTGACAGCAGTGGGTGTGTAATGATAAAGGTCTTTGGTGACAGCAGTGGGTGTGTAATGATAAAGGTCTTCAGTTACAACAGTGGGTGTGTAATGATAAAGGTCTTCAGTGACAGCAGTGGGTGTGTAATGATAAAGGTCTTTGGTGACAGCAGTGGGTGTGTAATGATAAAGGTCTTCGGTGACAGCAGTGGGTGTGTAATGATAAAGGTCTTTGGTGACAGCAGTGGGTGTGTAATGATAAAGGTCTTCAGTGACAGCAGTGGGTGTGTAATGATAAAGGTCTTCGGTGACAGCAGTGGGTGTGTAATGATAAAGGTCTTTGGTGACAGCAGTGGGTGTGTAATGATAAAGGTCTTCAGTGACAGCAGTGGGTGTGTAATGATAAAGGTCTTCAGTGACAGCAGTGGGTGTGTAATGATAGAGGTCTTCAGTGACAGCAGTGAGTGTGTAATGATAAAAGTCTTCAGTGACAGCATTGGGTGTGTAATGATAAAGGTCTTCAGTGACAGCAGTTGGTGTGTAATGATAAAGGTCTTCAGTGACAGCAGTGGGTGTGTAATGATAAAGGTCTTCAGTGACAACAGTGGGTGTGTAATGATAAAGGTCTTCAGTGACAGCAGTGGGTGTGTAATGATAAAGGTCTTCAGTGACAGCAGTGGGTGTGTAATGATAGAGGTCTTCAGTGACAGCAGTGGGTGTGTAATGATAAAAGTCTTCAGTGACAGCATTGGGTGTGTAATGATAAAGGTCTTCAGTGACAGCAGTGGGTGTGTAATGATAAAGGTCTTCAGTGACAGCAGTGGGTGTGTAATGATAAAGGTCTTCAGTGACAGCAGTGGGTGTGTAATGATAACGGTCTTCAGTGACAACCGTGGGTGTGTAATGATAAAGGTATTCAGTGACAGCAGTGGGTGTGCAATGATAAAGGTTTTCAGTGACAACAGAGGGTGTGTAATGATAAAGGTCTTCAGTGACAGCAGTGGGTGTGTAATGATAAAGGTCTTCAGTGACAGCAGTAGGTGTGTAATGATAAAGGTTTTCAGTGACAGCAGTGGGTGTGTAAGGATAAAGGTCTTTGGTGGCAGCAGTGGGTGTGTAATGATAAAGGTCTTCAGTGACAGCAGTGGGTGTGTAATGATAAAGGTCTTCAGTGACAGCAGTGGGTGTGTAATGATAAAGGTCTTTAGTGACAGCAGTGGGTGTGTAATGATAAAGGTCTTCAGTGACCGCCGTGGGTGTGCAATGATAACGGTCTTCAGTGACAGCAGTGGGTGTGTAATGATAAAGGTCTTCAGTGACAGCAGTGGGTGTGTAATGATAACGGTCTTCAGTGACAGCAGTGGGTGTGTAATGATAAAGGTCTTCAGTGACAGCAGTGGGTGTGTAATGATAAAGGTCTTCAGTGACAGCAGTGGGTGTGTAATGATACAGGTCTTCAGTGACAGCAGTGGGTGTGTAATGATAACGGTCTTCAGTGACAGCAGTGGGTGTGTAATGATAAAGGTCTTCAGTGACAACAGTGGGTGTGTAATGATAAAGGTCTTCAGTGACAGCAGTGGGTGTGTAATGATACAGGTCTTCAGTGACAGCAGTGGTGTGTAATGATAAAGGTCTTCAGTGACAACAGTGGGTGTGTAATGATAAAGGTCTTCAGTGACAGCAGTGGTGTGTAATGATAAAGGTCTTCAGTGACAACAGTGGGTGTGTAATGATAAAGGTCTTCAGTGACAGCAGTGGGTGTGTAATGATAAAAGTCTTCAGTGACAGCAGTGGTGTGTAATGATAAAGGTCTTCAGTGACAACAGTGGGTGTGTAATGATAAAGGTCTTCAGTGACAGCAGTGGTGTGTAATGATAAAGGTCTTCAGTGACAACAGTGGGTGTGTAATGATAAAGGTCTTCAGTGACAGCAGTGGGTGTGTAATGATAAAGGTCTTCAGTGACAGCAGTGGGTGTGTAATGATAACGGTCTTCAGTGACAGCAGTGGGTGTGTAATGATAAAGGTCTTCAGTGACAACAGTGGGTGTGTAATGATAAAGGTCTTCAGTGACAGCAGTGGGTGTGTAATAATACAGGTCTTCAGTGACAGCAGTGGGTGTGTAATGATAAAGGTCTTCAGTGACAGCAGTGGTGTGTAATGATAAAGGTCTTCAGTGACAACAGTGGGTGTGTAATGATAAAGGTCTTCAGTGACAGCATTGGGTGTGTAATGATAAAGGTCTTCAGTGACAGCAGTGGGTGTGTAATGATAAAGGTCTTCAGTGACAGCAGTGGGTGTGTAATGATAAAGGTCTTCAGTGACTGCAGTGGGTGTGTAATGATAAAGGTCTTCAGTTACAGCAGTGGGTGTGTAATGATAAATGTCTTCAGTGATAGCAGTGGGTGTGTAATGATAAAGGTCTTTAGTGACAGCAGTGGGTGTGTAATGATAATAGTCTTCAGTTACAGCAGTGGGTGTGTAATGATAAAGGTCTTCAGTGATAGCAGTGGGTGTGTAATGATAAAGGTCTTTAGTGACAGCAGTGGGTGTGTAATGATAAAGGTCTTCACTGACAGCAGTGGGTGTGTAATGATAAAGGTCTTCACTGACAGCAGTGGGTGTGTAATGATAAAGGTCTTCAGTGATAGCAGTGGGTGTGTAATGATAAAGGTCTTTGGTGACAGCAGTGGGTGTGTAATGATAAAGGTCTTCAGTTACAGCAGTGGGTGTGTAATGATAAAGGTCTTCAGTGATAGCAGTGGGTGTGTAATGATAAAGGTCTTTAGTGACAGCAGTGGGTGTGTAATGATAAAGGTCTTCACTGACAGCAGTGGGTGTGTAATGATAAAAGTCTTCAGTGACAACAGTGGGTGTGTAATGATAAAGGTCTTCAGTGACAGCAGTGGGTGTGTAATGATAAAGGTCTTCAGTGATAGCAGTGGGTGTGTAATGATAAATGTCTTTAGTGACAGCAGTGGGTGTGTAATGATAAAGGTCTTTAGTGACAGCAGTGGGTGTGTAATGATAAAGGTCTTCAGTGACAGCAGTGGGTGTGTAATGATAAAGGTCTTCAGTGACAGCAGTGGGTGTGTAATGATAAAGGTCTTCAGTGACAGCAGTGGGTGTGTAATGATAGAGGTCTTCAGTGACAGCAGTGGGTGTGTAATGATAGAGGTCTTCAGTGACAGCAGTGGGTGTGTAATGATAAAGGTCTTCACTGACAGCAGTGGGTGTGTAATGATAAAGGTCTTCAGTGACAGCAGTGGGTGTGTAATGATAAAGGTCTTCAGTGACAGCAGTGGGTGTGTAATGATAGAGGTCTTCAGTGACAGCAGTGGGTGTGTAATGATAAAGGTCTTCACTGACAGCAGTGGGTGTGTAATGATAAAGGTCTTCAGTGATAGCAGTGGGTGTGTAATGATAAAGGTCTTTGGTGACAGCAGTGGGTGTGTAATGATAAAGGTCTTCAGTTACAGCAGTGGGTGTGTAATGATAAAGGTCTTCAGTGATGGCAGTGGGTGTGTAATGATAAAGGTCTTTAGTGACAGCAGTGGGTGTGTAATGATAAAGGTCTTCACTGACAGCAGTGGGTGTGTAATGATAAAGGTCTTCAGTGACAACAGTGGGTGTGTAATGATAAAGGTCTTCAGTGACAGCAGTGGGTGTGTAATGATAAAGGTCTTCAGTGACAGCAGTGGGTGTGTAATGATAAAGGTCTTCAGTGACAGCAGTGGGTGTGTAATGATGAAGGTCTTCACTGACAGCAGTGGGTGTGTAATGATAAAGGTCTTTGGTGACAGCAGTGGGTGTGTAATGATAAAGGTCTTCGGTGACAGCAGTGGGTGTGTAATGATAAAGGTCTTTGGTGACAGCAGTGGGTGTGTAATGATAAAGGTCTTTGGTGACAGCAGTGGGTGTGTAATGATAAAGGTCTTTGGTGACAGCAGTGGGTGTGTAATGATAAAGGTCTTCAGTGACAGCAGTGGGTGTGTAATGATAAAGGTCTTCAGTGACAGCAGTGGGTGTGTAATGATAAAGGTCTTTAGTGACAGCAGTGGGTGTGTAATGATAAAGGTCTTTGGTGACAGCAGTGGGTTTGTAATGATAAAGGTCTTCGGTGACAGCAGTGGGTGTGTAATGATAAAGGTCTTTGGCGACAGCAGTGGGTGTGTAATGATAAAGGTCTTCAGTGACAGCAGTGGGTGTGTAATGATACAGGTCTTCAGTGACAGCAGTGGGTGTGTAATGATAAATATCTTTAGTGACAGCAGTGGGTGTGTAATGATAAAGGTCTTCAGTGACAGCAGTGGGTGTGTAATGATAAAGGTCTTCAGTGACAGCAGTGGGTGTGTAATGATAAAGGTGTTCAGTGACAGCAGTGGGTGTGGAATGATGAAGGTCTTCAGTGACAGCAGTGGGTGTGTAATGATAAAGGTCTTCAGTGACAGCAGTGGGTGTGTAATGATAAAGGTCTTCAGTGACAACAGTGGGTGTGTAATGATAAAGATCTTCAGTGACAGCAGTGGGTGTGTAATGATAAAGGTCTTCAGTGACAGCAGTGGGTGTGTAATGATAAAATCTTCAGTGACAGCAGTGGGTGTGTAATGATAAAGGTCTTCAGTGACAGCAATGGGTGTGTCATGATAAAGGTCTTCAGTGGCAGCAGTGGGTGTGTAATGATAAAGGTCTTCAGTGACAGCAGTGGGTGTGTAATGATAAAGGTCTTCAGTGACAGCAGTGGGTGTGTAATGATAAAGGTCTTCAGTGACAGCAGTGGGTGTGTAATGATAAAGGTCTTCAGTGACAGCAGTGGGTGGGTAATGATAAAGGTCTTCAGTGACAGCAATGGGTGTGTAATGATAAAGGTCTTCAGTGACAGCAGTGGGTGTGTAATGATAAAGGTCTTTGGTGATAGGTCCTGTGTCAAACAAGAAAGGCATCCGCCTTTGACTACATACATCTGGATCTTATCCTGATATTGGGTTAAAAAAGAAGGCAATGAGTAAGTGCTGCTATCAGGCTGTGACTGGGGTACACTTGCGGTGATGAGGCACCAAGCGTGGCTGGGTTCTGGGCACCCGTGTTGCTGGCCAGATGCCCAAGGCACCGTCCGCTCACACCAGTCAGAGGCGGAGAGGAGAACGGTCGACATGTCACTAACGACTGGCCAGTGGTTCTACCTGCGTCCACCAGTCCCTTCACCACGTCCACCAGTCCCTTCACCACGTCCACCAGTCCCTTCACCACCTCCACCACCTTTTTGTGGAAGCCAAACAGGATGATTGACGGTTGATATCATTCATTCATTCACGGTTAGGTTTTAAAGCCCCCTCGGGCTCCTCAATAAACCGTGAGTACCCACCCCCCAACATGCCCCTCTCGGAGCTACCCCCAGGGGTGGGGGGGGCGGGCTCAGCAAAATTAAACCTTAAGAGCTGATTTATGTCACAAGGGCATGCCCAGCCAGTCGCTAGGACTCACTTTGGGCGTTGCAGGGACCAGTTTGTTTTGACACGTGCTATCTTTACAACTTCCTAGCCCGTGACTCTTATGTCGCAAAAAACTGCTCGACAGTTTTGTCCTCATTCTGAAATAATTAGGCCTGCTAACAACGCCGTAGTAACGCCGCACCGTCCCTTATCGCCAACATAATCTAGCCAATCAGACGACAGTTTTTGCTCCTCTCTTCCGGTGCCTCATTGTGCTGATAGGTTCTGGTTGCATGGGTCACTGGAGGGATTCTGTCTGCAGTCTGAGCTCCGGGGACTGACGTCTGGCGTTTGGCGAACCCTTCGTCATGGCATTTTGAAAGGTGATATACTCACCGTTTTCTGTCGTGGTGTGGTGGTTGGAGTAAACCTTCTGGAACTAATACCCCAATTGGGGGGATGCCGGGTGCCAGGGGGTCATCGTGTAGTAGGCTTGTTTGGCCGGTATTTTATGGGCTAAAGCGTTTCCGCTGTTTATACGACCAAAGGAAATATTTATAAGACATGATGTAAAATGAAGGCGACTGGAATAGCAGCAGAAGTGGCGACGCCCAGCGGTCTTCATTAGAACTGACAGTGAAAGTTTAAACATCCGTTTGTCTCCATATGTTGTCACTGACTGTACCATTGCCGTAAGCGTTTCCAGATTCTGCCCGATAGGCTATGGATTTCTTATATTGTCATAACAAGATAGTTTCTATGGCTGAACAACAGGAGGGAATCCGTGTGCGGGGGGGGGGGCTTAGGGGGAGGGGGAGGGGTGCATAGGAGGAAGCCCTTCCCTTTGTTTCACCAAACAAACCAGAATTCGTGCCGCTGTATTGACAACTATTACGCCCTCCCCTGTACATTTCTAGGGGTCTGGATGGGGTGAATGGCGACACGCGACACAGGCATATTTGAAAAATCTACACTCGACATTGACCCCCAAATTCCGACACTGGGAATCCAAAAAAGCGACATCGACACAAATTTTGGAAAAAACGACGCTGATTTTTGCCGAAAAGCGACACGTAACGTCGTGAAAAATCGTCACTGGACACTGGACACCACCCCCCCCCCCCACCCTTTCAGACCCCTATTGCTTACAGCTGTTTTTGCCTGCAGTGTGTTGAGAGGATATGCGTAGGTTCCTGTTTATAAAAAGAATAGAAATGGGAAAGGAAAGAGCCAGAAAAGATGTGAAGAAAACCATGTAGCGCGTGGCAAAATAACGCGCTGGGGTCTCTGTGGCAACATGTAGACACCAGGTATCATAACGCGCTGGGGTCTCTGTGGCAACATGTAGACACCAGTTATCATAACGCGCTGGGGTCTCTGTGGCAACATGTAGACACCAGGTATCATAACGCGCTGGGGTCTCTGTGGCAACTTGTAGACACCAGGTATCATAACGCGCTGGGGTCTCTGTGGCAACATGTAGACACCAGGTATCATAACGCGCTGGGGTCTCTGTGGCAACATGTAGACACCAGTTATCATAACGCGCTGGGGTCTCTGTGGCAACATGTAGACACCAGGTATCATAACGCGCTGGGGTCTCTGTGGCAACATGTAGACACCAGGTATCATAACGCGCTGGGGTCTCTGTGGCAACATGTAGACACCAGGTATCATAACGCGCTGGGGTCTCTGTGGCAACATGTAGACACCAGGTATCATAACGCGCTGGGGTCTCTGTGGCAACATGTAGACACCAGGTATCATAACGCGCTGGGGTCTCTGTGGCAACATGTAGACACCAGGTATCATAACGCGCTGGGGTCTCTGTGGCAACATGTAGACACCAGGTATCATAACGCGCTGGGGTCTCTGTGGCAACATGTAGACACCAGGTATCATAACGCGCTGGGGTCTCTGTGGCAACATGTAGACACCAGGTATCATAACGCGCTGGGGTCTCTGTGGCAACATGTAGACACCAGGTATCATAACGCGCTGGGGTCTCTGTGGCAACATGTAGACACCAGGTATCATACAAAGGCGATGGTATACAAGTCAATCAGTTGCACCTAGGTAGTGTTACCCTTGCGGATGATTCCACCTTGGCATCACTGTCCAAACATGGCCTAGACAGAATGATTAATCGTGCTCACGAGTACAGTGTCAAATGGCGGTTTACCTTTTCGACTTCTAAGTCTAATGTCGTTGTATTTGGTGAGTAAGAAAACATATTAGGAACTGGTCGTCTCGCAAATGGTACCTGGGTGACTCCCAAATCAAGGAGGTGTCACATATTACTCATTTAGGTATAACGCTGTGTTCATATGGTTCGTCAGACAAGTTAGTTAGTAATATCTGCATAAAGGGTAAAGGGATCCTTGCTTCTTTGGCATGTGTAGGCCTCAAACCGGATGGTCTAAATCCCATATACTCAGCCCAACTTTGGGAAAAGATATGCATTCCAGCCTGCCTTTATGGATCTGAAGTGTCGCTTAGCCTCCGAGACAAGCACTTCGTGCAATTAGAAAAGTTACAAAAATATGCTGCCAAATTGATTCAGGGCTTCCACGTTAGAACCCATGATGAAATTGTACGCTCTACACTAGGTTGGTTGACGATTAAATCTCGCATATTTAAGAATGAAATAATGTTTCTGCATAAGTTATACTCTATGCCAACATCGTGCATAGCTAAGCAATTGTTTTTGTCAAGGTTAACTGAATTTATATTATGTAAACAATTCCGCAAAGAGGGTTTTTTGCCCAACATATGGACAATTTTAAAATGTTTTAGTCTTACGGATTTACTGATGAATTACTTCTACGGTATGGAATACCCTACCAAACAAACGTGGCGTAACACTATCTTCAGCTCTATACGTCAAAACGAGAACATGGAGTATATTGCAAGATTGTCGGAAAAAAATGGCACAGCATTATTTCTAAGCGTCCAACCTGCCATATATATAAATAAATTGTATCGTATTTCACAGAACCATCCCTCTCACCGACAAAACTTTCTCAATTTGGTTCGCATGCTGACAATACCAGATACAGACCTCCTTGCTTGCCCTTTTTGTTGTGAAACAGTGTGTAACATTCAGTGTCATTTTATAATTTACTGCCCAGTACTAATGTTTACACGTTCCAAAATGTGGGCGGACATAAGTAGAGTAATCTCCGTACCAGAATTTAATTCATTGTCATACGCAGACACTAAACTTTGTGCGTTATTATTGGGAGCACCATCTCAACTTGTTTGCGATCTAGTGCAAGAAAGCATTATACTGTTTGTTTCGGAACATTTCGTTCCCTTACTAAGAAATATTAGACAAATGGCATATCATCAGTAACTTAAATTTAAATTTCAATACCTTGATATGTATATATGTGCACGTTTGTTCGCTTCAGTTGAAGCTCTTGAGTCTTAATTTATTTAAATGACCTGTTTGTATACTCCTCACTTTGATGGGAAATAAAGATCAAATCAAATCAAATCAAAATAACGCGCTGTGATCTCTGTGGCAACATGTAGACACCAGGTATCATAACGAAGGAAGGGAGAGTGGAGCCATGTCCCCGGCTACTCTTTGCGAAGAAGGATATGGACTCTTTAACTTGTGACCACACAGACCCGGCCACAGCGGGGCCGCAGCGTGCCGTTAGGCTCTCAGGTAGCCAGAGCACTCAAGGCGAGCGCTCTAACCCACTGAGGTATCGCTGTCTCTGTGGCATTGACCAGTGGCGACTACTGTTGTCCCGAATTATATCTATTAATGCCCTGTTCACACGATGTACTACGTTGTAAAGTTCATTGCAAGAAATCAAGTTTTTGACCATCTCTGGAATTGGAGCGCCGGTTTTCCACGCATCGTAAGCTTAGCGCATGTTCTAAAGTTTCGATCAACTTCAAGATTTGGGAATTGTCAACCAATCAGCGTCGACCATCTCAGCCAATCAGCGTTGAGATGATCATTTTGACTTTATTGTTTGCATTGTCACGTTGTATATGTGTAAAGTATGTGTGGCTTGTTTGCATGACGCTATGACGTTCGAGGCCCTGATGGTATGTTCGCTAGGTGGCGGTAGTGAACATTGTTGAATAGGTTGGCGCGCAGTTTGACCGTGTGAACTGTTGACGTGTTGACCGATACTTCGACCGTTGTTACGACTATTAAAGGAATGACCGTACCGTATAAACCCGACATTACATCCCGAATAAAAACAAACAGCTAGAGTTTGGTCAATATGACATTTATTATTCACTTCCCAAAGCCGAAGTCAAGTCAAGTTAATAAATATGTTTCGAAGGTAAAAAAGAAACCTGACTATGAGTTATTGAGTATATAGCAAACCCATGAAGACCTACTGATTACCAATCCCTTGCAATAACATGATACTAATAAATAACCTCTCGCTTAGATCACAGTATAGCAACGGTATACCCTTTCTTTAGAAACGCCAATGAAGGTCTACATCCGATGGCACACTGGAGAAACCCTCTCATTGTAATAAATAGCATGACTAAACAACGGAGTATTCACAAAGCAGATACGCAATGATATGTGTGGTGTACGTACTGAACGTCATTCACTCAGCAAGGGTCAAATTATTTAAACTTAGACTTTCTCGGCCAGTCTCACCTTTGCTGCAATGCTGATTTGCCATCTTTTATATTAGCTCATCTTTGTGAACGCATTATTCAAGCCTAGCTAATATGCCATGGAAATCCGAAATTCCATCTTTGTCCATGGTCTGAGCGAAGGTACATGTATTCTGCACTATGGGCCACTCGCCTGATTAGTGCGAAAAAAAACTTCTATAACCGCACTGCTATTATTACTTAAGCCTGAAGCCGTATTTGGTTTTCTTTTCAGTGGCGGATCCGAATGGAAGCGAGTGGGATGGTGGGAGTGGGGGTGTTATGGCAATGCAGACTGTACGCTATCGTGGGTGTGGCCCCCCAACCATTCAATCCGCCCCCGCCTCAAACCCTGCTTTTTTTCCTTTTCCAAACGCTGGATTCGCGCCTGGTTTTTACTTGAATATTAATTCTTAATCTGTGCCTGGCTTACAAGATAAAGCTTAACCAAACCTTAAACATAATACGGAGGAACAGCGGCTACAAAACGGTTTGCGTGTGGCGTTAATGGTGATATGACTTTATATATACATCGATGTCTACTTAGCATTCTACTTGGATGTCCACGGACGACTAATTGAGCATTGTGGTACAGGACGGGGCAGTCACACTGACTGGGAGAAGTTACTTGCAGAACTTACCCTGGATAAACCAGTAATGGGCATCATCTCATTTGTACAAACCGGGGTTCTAGTACTACACATGACATACAGGATTGAGATACACATTTGCAAGATTAACGATTGTTGCTGGGTTGCTTGGCGATACTCGTGGGTGAAAGGTGCAGCGCATGTAGGGATGAGATGAAATGAATCATCAAATATCCCGTTTATCGCCCAGCTTTGTACCATTTACCACCGTCGAGATGACTCATCAAATATCCCTTTTATCGCCCAGGTTTCACCAATTGTGTCATCCTGAGCGTCTGCTGCAACCCCAATGCATGGTAACAGAGGGCCCATCTATGCGGTTGAAAGGCACAGGGGATCTGTGTGTGCCACTGCTGGGGTCACGTGGTCTGTTTGTCTCTCTCCCGACACTGGTTGTGAGTAAGACTCTCCATTGACTCAGTAATGGCGGTACCCCTGCCGGGGAGGATCCACGTGACTGTTCATCCTGGTGACCAAGTGGTTGAAGGAGTCCCGCCCGGGCCCAGCCCCCTGGGCGTTGCGGGGCCGCCCGGGCTCCATGTCTATGGCCACCGCGTTGGGCCCCCGGCTCTGGAGGTGGCGGTACCGGCGGTTGAAGTTCCGGGACAGCGTGTTGGCCCCCACGTGGACCTGCCCCAGGTAGTGCTTGGGCTGCCCCCTGGCCGCCACCCGCCCCCGAACCCCTCCGGCCCGGTCATACCGCCTGTGGCCGCCGCCGCCAGACCCCCGGGGATCCGGGTACCGGACGCGATCCCTGTCCTCCAGCCGATCCCGACGTGGGTCACCACCGCGCGGGTCCTGATCCCAATGACGAGGTCGCGCCCCGTGTCCCGAGGGAAGGACGCCATTCCGCTGCTCGCCGCGCGGATCGTGATGAGTCCTTCCGGGTGCCAGCGATGACTTTCTGGACCCGAAGTTAAGGTTAAGTCCGGTGTCGTCGTCTCCGGAAAGGCCTGGCGTCCGGTTCCGCCAGTCGCCATGGCCCTGAGGGGCGGTCTCCTCGTAGTCCGGCGGCGGCAGATCCTGGTCGTAGTCCGGCTCCGGGATGTCGAAGGCGTTGTCCTCCGGTATCGCGTTGATGCTCTGTAACTTGGCGGCCAGCCTGAGCTTGCCCTCATGGGAATCCACGGTGGGTCTGATCTCTGTCCGGGCCAGGATGTGGAGGAGGGTGTTCCAGCGGTGGATCACGGTCCCGGTGAACTGCAGCAGCAGTACGATCCCGAAGACCGTCAGGAAGGCGAAGCCCATCGGCTCGAAGTACATGGGTTCCCCTTCGGGATCGTCGGCCCGCGGGATGGGCACGAAGAAGTCCTCCAGCTTGGGCTTCAGGAGCTGCATCTGGAAGATAGCGATGTCCCAGAGGAAGTTGAGCATGAGGAAGGCGAAGACAATGCTACTCCGGAGCGCCTTCAACGCCTCTTCCATCTCTCGCTCCTTCGTCTTGTTCTTCTCGATCGGCTTCAGGTGGATCCGGATGAGCTGGCGCCAGAAGCAGTTCTCTTTCTCCGTCAGGTTCACAACCTTTCCGGATCCCAGCTCCTCCTCCTGGATCCACACCGGGTTCACCATGTCGTCGCGCGGCAGCTTGGCGACCTGGAGGTCCGGTGCATCCGGCATCCGCTTGGTTGCCCTGGAGAACTTATCCGCCGGTTTAGGGCCGGGTGCATCCTTGGCGACTGGATCTTTCTGGATCTTCTTGGCATCCTTTCCGCCTTGCTGGTACAGAGTCTCAAGTTTGTCCCGGACGGCCGCCATATTACTATTCTGCCCACCGCCAGGGGGAGCCTCCAGCGATGCCACTCCACCCGTGGCCTTGCCCTTGAGTATGAGCCCGCCTTCCGGATTTACCTTTGACCCAGTCATGGTCATGTTGAGCTGCACCATGGTGTCCTTGAGTTCCTGGAGGCACTGCTGCACCTCCCCTCCCTCCATCGCCCCTCCTCCGGGTTTAACCCGGGTCAGCATGGAGTTGTAGAACTCGCGCATGTCGGTGAGGAAGCTATCGATACCAAGCCAGTGGAGGAGTCCCTTCTTCTTGAACTTCTCCTGCCGCAGTCGCTCCTCTTCCTGTAGGCGTTCCTCCTCCATCTCGGCGCGGGTCTTGCGCCGGGGGATCTCGCGCGTGCCCCACGACACGACGTTCAGGTTGCACAGCGAATACAGCGGGAGCAGCAGGTAGGCCGAAGGGAAGACGAGGAAATAGAAAAGGATGGGCACGAGGCAAGAGATCTCCTGCGGGTGCAGCAAGGCGGCTAGGATGAAGAAGCCGCCCAACGTGATGACGAAGATGACGTTGGGGCTGGTCAGCGATTCATCCACGGCGTTCACGATGGTGCCTACTAGGACAACCGTCATGACGACGGAGTACATGGCGCTCAGGAACATAGCAACCAGCACCTGGGTGTCCGGCATGGTGGTGAAACAGACAAGCACGTAGAAAGCGACGGGTCCAAGAGCCAGGATGTTGCTCTGCAGGAGGTTCGTGCCGAGGACGGCGTTGTAGGACCCGGCTATCATCAGCAGAGTCGTGCCGGGCGCCAGGATGCTGGTGAAGAACAGGATGAACTGGTAGAGCATGAACAGGTAACTGATGTTGTCATTCTTGCGCACCGTGCTCTTGAAGCTGGACAGCAGGTCGGTGATGTTGGCCATGGTGGACGGGGCCCAGCGCCTGCGCTGGTTGTAGAACTCGTGGAACGTCTCGGGAGCGTAGGTCAGGGCGTCGGCGGCCGCGCAGTAGGCCACCCTGTAGCCCTGCTGGAGCAGCAGTGTGCACAGCCAGCGGTCCTCACCTGTTAATACACACACAGAAACAGATTAGCTCAACGCGCAGGCGGCCGTACAGCGACGACGAGAAATATGCATGCAATACACTACAATACTGTACATTCATTCAAGCTTATAATATCCGGTTAACCGCCAGGCCTATAGAGAACCGTAAAACCGCCGTTGCGTGTTTATGCGATGTGCACTTGCACAGAGTCGCCAGTACGTGCTCAGGCAGTTCTATAAATAGCAAGTCCTGCGCACGCACAACGTACGAACACGCAACAGCGGTTCTATGGTACCCAGCTTAGCCGCGTAGCTGGCTAAGCTAGGTATGTGAAATAGGCCAATGGTGACTTAACGCAATACGAGTTGAGGAAGGAGCGGTCGATTCGTACCCTGGTCGAACTGGACGACTTGGCTGGGGGACTCGGCCAGGTTGGTGTAGGTTCTGATGACATTGTCGTCCATGAGGGCGGACCCCCTGAACAGCGAGAAGCACCCGGGAGAGCACAGCACACAGCCGTACACGTGCTCAGCCGCCTTCTGCAGCCAATGGCCGATGGCGTACTCGAATTCCTGGAACCAAATCACGGGGCCTGGCGAGAAAACAAACGCGAAATAGCGAGATTAGCGCGCAGGTCACCGAGGAATGGAGAGAAATAACGAGATTAGCGGGTCACGTGCTGAGAAACATCGTGAAAGGACGCGATTTGAGGGCCGTTTATTAAGATAAAAAACAGCGAAAAACTATGTCTTCCGTCAGGCGAAATATAAGGATATGTGAATAACGTAACGTTAACCGAAAATCTTAGAGAAAGCCAGGCAGTCCTTCTTCGCAAAGAGTAGGGGGTTACCCCTGGGGACATGGCTCCACTTTCCCTTCTTTCTCCCATTGACGCGATATGACCAAAAGTGGTTATAAAGGGTCCTGAATATACAACCAACCAACCAACCACTATATCATGCTGGAACAGAGCTATGGCAGGAGGAATTTGTCAGGCGGTAAACTGCGGTAACATTAATACATTAAGGCGTATATATTAAGGTACCCAACAGACCTTACATAGCCGTCAGCCATGAGCCTACTCACCGGAACCGATGGGGTGTATTCTGCCGCAGGCGGAGGCCACTTTCGGGTTAGTCTTCATCTGATCCACCAGGAGGCGCACTGCTTCCGGTTTGAAATCGACATCTCCGTCTAGAGCGAGGATGAAGGTGTTCTGGGCCTGGGTGGGAGGATGGGGGGGGGGGGGTGGAAAAGAAGAGATATAGGTGACTTACGGATCATTTAGAATCCATAGATTAATATGTCATTGTTTCATTGCCTGGACCTGAAACTTTCTTTTTGATTGAACTGTGTACTGTGACACTTGCATTTATATTAAAATTGTGTTTCAAACAAAATTATTGAAAAACTCCTTATCTTGTTCTGTAAACTCCTTGCCTGTATTACACCTAATTTTTGCACACGATTTGGCATAGTCGCCAAATAAATTTACGGACAATTACGAATGCATTTGATTTCATCCATTTGTTACATATGCAAAAACATGCCTATGTATACATAACACATTTTGTGTGGCAATACAATTTTAAAAGTAAATAGAAACTCATGAAACAAGATAAGAAATCAATAAATAACAATAATAAAAAATGAAACAAAATAGGAAATAAATAAATGAAAATAAATAAAATGAATTAAAGAAGAAGAACATACAAACGCAAAAATAAGCAAAAATAAGAAAAAATAGGAACAAAATAAGAAAAAATAAGAAAAAATTAATAAATAAAAAATCTCCTCTCACCTTGTGGGCCATCTTTGGCGTGAGATACTGGAAGATGGACCCTGGCAGGAATTCCTGCAGGTTGCGGTTGCGCCCTCTCTTGTCTTTGACCACTTCGGGGGCTGCCAGCTCGTCCTCCAGGCAGATCAGGCGGTACCCCAGCAGGAAGTACATGTACATGCATTGCGACCACCGCTTCTTGTGACGAATCTTGTTCTTGTCCTTGAGGTGCACGATCATCTTGGTACCCCCGGGCAGGGTCCAGGTGAGGCGACCGCCGTACGGCGTGGGGGTCTTCTCGGGGTATTCCAGGAACACGGCGCATTGGTGGATGGAGCTGGGGGTAGAGAGAAGCGGGGGTAAATTTTTGCTATATATCTAATCCTTAAACGTTTTGTCATCAGATATATACAAACTGGTTAGCTCTGTGCTTGTATAAGTTTAAAGGGATAGTAAAATCAGATCCATTATACCTGTTGTATTCAGTACTGATACACATTTCAGGATTGGTATGCAACGTGAAACATATATATTTCATTATTTATAATTTTGGTGTTTTATAATAATAATAATAATAATAATAATCAGTTTATTGTGCACTGTAGGCTCACAGCCTCAAAGTACAAATATATGTATATATACAAATAACATCAAGTAAATAAGGTAACATTTTGAATCAGTTTTTCCCTTAATTTGTACGCATCGCGGAGAAATAGCACGATGTTATATAGGGTGGGGGTATCTATTGACATCATCAAAAAGGTAAATTCCCAACTCAAGTTCTGCTTCTGGTCTGTGACTTCAGGTAGGTATTTTTTTCGTGACGCTTGATACAAAGGGCATGTTTTATCTAACGTTTGTTACAGAGGTTAGAAGTAAGGCATTTTGCATTGATATAATGATGGATACGTGCATTTCCTGCTTATGTAAAAATATTACAAATGTGGCGGCTCGCAAACGCCATTTTGTCAAGTGACTCACCTGGCTGCGTCATCTATGACCTGCACGAGTTGTTTGACGAAGTCATTAGCGACGAAGTCTTCGCTGTCATTCAGTGTCATCGCGTCATCGAACAGGATGTGAGCTGCGGGACAACATGACACTTAGCGACGAAATGACACTTGATGACGACATGACACTTAGTGATGACATGATACTTAGTGATAGCATGACACTCAGAGACGGCACGACACTCATGACACTGAGTGACGATATGCCATTGGTGGTAGCATGACACTCAATGACGACATGACACTGAGCGGCGACATTACACGTAGTGACGACATTACATGTAGTGACGACATGACACGTAGTGACGACATGACACTTAGTGACGACATGACACTTAGTGACGACATGACACCTAGTGACGAGACGACAGGAATACAGTAAAGCCATGACACTTGACATGACAAAAACACCAGAACGACACGACAGAAACGCTCTGACGACAGGACATGGATACCAGTCCGTATATAAATATCATACGATAAATCTAAACAATTTCACTAAACGGCTGAAACATCATGTAGTGCTATACTCACAAGAGATATTAACTGATAAGCCGTGACTACGGAGAAGGCTTAGATTTGCTTGTATGTTGTACTTACTTTCGAATTCGTAATAATCATTGAATGTATGGTCCACTAACATCAAGTTCTTCCGCAAACTCTGGTCGACGTCCATCCTGAACAGAAAAATAACAACAAGTTGGTGCTTAATGCCA
Organism: Arenicola marina; assembly: GCA_964019135.1. NCBI lineage: Eukaryota > Metazoa > Annelida > Polychaeta > Arenicolidae > Arenicola > Arenicola marina. Next base: position 9,193,043 of record OZ025255.1, read on the forward strand.
TCTTTGTGCACATGAAGTGGACCAAGAAACGCATGGAAAAAGTAAACACTGGAGACGGGCCGAGAAGGATGCGTTCTCTCCTACGTACGTCACAGGTCTGTACTTTACAGGCCTGAACAATATAGGCCGGTATCATGTAGGCATGCACTATGTAGGCCTGTACAATGTAGGCCTGTACTATGTAGGCCTGTACTATGTAGGCCTGTACTATGTAGGCCTGTACTATATAAACACGCTATGTAGAACTGCACGATATAAGCCTGTACTCTGTAAAACTGCACGATACAAGCCTGTACTATATAGACCTGTACGTTATAAGCCTGTACTATATAGACCTGTACGATTTAAGCCTGTACTATACAGACCTGAACGATATAAGCCTGTACTATATAGACCTATACGATATAGGCCTGTACTATATAAACACGCTATGTAGACCTGTACGATATAGGCCTGTACTATATAGACCTGTACGAAATAAGCCCGTACTATATAGACCTATACGATATAGGCCTGTACTATATACACACTATGTAGACCTGTACGATATAAACCTGTACTATATACACACTATCTAGACCTGTACGATATAAACCTGTACTATATAGACCTGTACGATATAAGCCAGTACTATATAGACCTGTACGATATAAGCCTGTACTATACAGACCTGAACGATATAAGCCTGTACTATATAGACCTATACGATATAGGCCTGTACTATATAAACACGCTATGTAGACCTGTACGATATAGGCCTGTACTATATAGACCTGTACGAAATAAGCCCGTACTATATAGACCTATACGATATAGGCCTGTACTATATACACACTATGTAGACCTGTACGATATAAACCTGTACTATATACACACTATCTAGACCTGTACGATATAAACCTGTACTATATAGACCTGTACGATATAAGCCAGTACTATATAGACCTGTACGATATAAGCCTGTACTATATACACACTATGTAGACCTGTACGATATAAGCCTGTACTATATAGACACTATCTAGACCTGTACGATATAAACCTGTACTATATAAACACGCTATGTAGACCTGTACGATATAAGCCTGTACTATATAGACATGCACGATAGAAGCCTGTACTATATACACACTATGTAGACCTGTATGATATAAGCCTGTACTATATAAACACGCTATGTAGACCTGTACGATATAAACCTGTACTATATAGACCTGTACGATATAAGCCTGTACTATATAAACACTATGTAGACCTGTACGATATAAGCCTGTACCGTATAAACACGCTATGTAGGCCTGTACCATATGTAGGCGTGTACTTCGTACATCTCTTAAGCACACGACGAGAGCCACCTACCGGAAGATTGACTTGAGCAGCTGGGTCATTTCATTCTTCGTCTCGTGCCACATGGTGGCGCACGCGTATATCATGGGCACGGTGGTCTTCACCTGGTTGGAGGGCAGTGCGGCGGGGGCCTTGTCCAGGGTGCCTTGGGTGCCCTGGGTGTCCAGGGTCTCCGGCAGGGACTTGTCGTCCCCGATCTTACTCGGGGCATTGCTGTTCAGCTTCATCTTATCCAAGGTCGTGACTTCTGACGCCTGGTCCTGGTCCTTGGCTTTGACCTCCTCGGCATTGTTGGGCTTGTGGATAGAGGGCAGCACCTGGTCCCAGCGACGTCTGTTGAGCAGCAGGGATTGCTCCAGGAAGCATCCGTCGTACAGCGGGCGCACGAACAATCTGTGGGGAAAGGTCAAGGTCACAGATGTGGTTCATAATCCCTACCTGTAATAATATGCCACCACCCTGACGACGTCATCATCTAGTGATGTTGGTATCAAAATGCGATGATGTTGTCAGAGTAGAGTAGATTACTAAGTGTGTAATGTGGAAAAAGTAAGGACTTCTGCTTATGCAGAACGCGCTCCTCTTTAAGCACTTCGAATGGAAACAAGTAGCGGATCCTTTGTGACATAATTCAAAGTTTAAATATATAGAACAATATTGTTTAAGGCTTGGTTGTGGTGAGGAGATACTGTCTTTTGGTTTTTGAATTATTATTTACATTTATTGTTTCTTCAGAAAAGTTCTTTTTAGTGTACAGTTGGCAGAAGATGATGCTAGAATATTCACTTCACGCATTAAACATCATGTATATGATCAAAGGAAAAGATATTTAACACATGTAAAAGTGAGGAATACTCCGCATGATAGAGTAATCAACAAGTGCTGGTATCTATTAAAGGATAAAGGCTTTTACTGTGGCAGATATACCACCTCTATTGAGAGGGTCGTATATGTATATGAGACATAAGCTAGCGGCGGTAGGTCTGACTTACATGTCGCCGCGCTCCATTGGGTTCTGCCTCGGCCACCAGATGTGTCCCGCGATGACCAGCTGCGCCAGCCAGACGACCACCAGCAGCGAGAACTGCCAGATGGTCTCCGTCTGGAGCTGATCCAGGTCCGTATACCACTCGGGGCAGTGCCAGGCGAACACCCCGACGTGCGGGATGAAGTGGAAGACGCACTGACTCATGAGGAGAGCCACGGTGACGGGGGTGGCAAGCACCAGCGGCAGGTTGAAGCCCACCTTCTGCATGCAGAGCTTACAGCTCAGGGTGGCGAGCCAGAATCCGAACAGGGATCCCAGGACCTGGGCCAGGGCTGGAGCGTACTCCATCAGGACGCGGGTCGTGGCCTTCCGCGTGTAGTTCCGGACGTAGATATCGAAGGAGAAAGGGTGGAGCGCGAAGAAGGGGAATGCCAGGATGACGCCGGCGTTCCAGAGACTGGTCATGATGGAGGCCTTCTGGCGCAGCCGGTGCATGGTCTCCACCCAGGAGTGGATCGGGATCCGGAGGCGCCCGCCGCACAGACTCATGTCGGTGTCGGTGAAGTTCTCCCACCACGTCATGGAGAGTATCACCAGGGCCACCGGGTACAGCCAATGGTGCATCGCCACGTTATCGGACCCCCGCGCGGCGGAAGTCATGTTCCGGAAGTAGACGTCCAGGTACCCTTGCGGGTCATCGATGTCAGGGGTCATGGTGGGGGTGGTGGTTGTGCCGTTGCCGCGGCTGGGTGGGAAGAGGGGGAAGTCGAAGTAGCCTGCGGCCAGCGCCGCCACGACCGCCATCTGCGCCAGCATGGCCAGCACGTTGAAGACGCGCCACACCCACTTCCGGCTGGTGTCGGTCCAGCACGACCGGGCCGCCGCCTTCGTGCCCTCCAGCGACCCCTGGGTGGAGGACGTGTCGTCATCATGATGGGCGTGGACGAAGGTGACCTGGTGCTGGGTGATGGCGGGGGGCAGGGCGAAGGCCATCTTGAAGACGCCGGGAACCAGGCAGGTGGCGACCATCAGGAGGCAGGCCCGGATCATGTCCAGCTCCGGAAGAACCAGGAAGACCACCGTGCAGGCGGCCAGCGTCTGCGCGGTCTCCGCCATCAGGATCTAAATCACACAGCAAGCAGGTCAACTCTCAGTCTGTCTGGATCATACAGCAAGCAGGTCAACTCTCAGTCTGTCTGGATCACACAGCAGTCAGGTCAAATCTCAGTCTGTCTAGATCACCCAGGAAGCAGGTCAACTCTCAGTGTGTCTGGGTCACACATCAAGCAGGTCAACTCCCAGTGTGTCTGGATCCCACAGCAAGCAAGTCAACTCTCAGTTTGTCTGGATCACACAGCAAGCAGGTCAAATCTCAGTGTCTCTGGGTCACACAGCAAGCAGGTCAACTCCCAGTGTGTCTGGATCACATGGCAAGCAGGTCAACTCTCAGTCTGTCTGGATCACACAGCAAGCAGGTCAACTCTAAGTCTGTCTGGATCACACAGCAAGCAGTTCAACTTTCATCCAATCAGCATCCAAATGGTATAGCACACCACACAGTCAAGTCTTAAGGTATCAGGATATGTTTACCGGATATATCTGGCAACAATGTACGCAAAGAAGTTATGTCCGAGAGACCTTGGTATCCGAGAGTGAATATTTGCTAATGCTTACTCTGAGAGCTGGAACAGAGTGGGCCAGGGGTGGCTCCCCAATAGACCTTACTTACCGCAAAGAGCTGGGACAGGCTGGGCCAGGGGTGGCTACCGAAAAGGCCTCGAAAGGCGTGGACCAGGAAGGTGAGGCCGTGAGGGGTGGCCAGACAGATCACCAGCAGGGTGACCAGAGTGTTCCGCTCCCTGACCGTCACTGCCTCCAAGTCCCCCAGCTCTGCCCGTGGCTAGAGGGTAAAGGTGAGTTGGCCATGGGTACTGCGGTCATAAACGTTAAATGTATTGCTGGAGCCGAGAACCCTCTGCAAGTGTTCTCTATTATCGCTCATTCTAACAGATTACAACAAGAGCACGTGCTCTCAACTATCTCTCAATCTAACATTAACGACGAAATCATTAGTTAAGCCTTCAGCATTTAAAAAGACGGACGCTTATTTCTTCTTCATATTTAATGGAAATAATTACAAATTATATAATAATAAAATTACGGCGCGGGTGTATTACCAGTTGATGGTCGATGGCGGTGAAGGCGGCCTGGAGCCGACTGAGGCTGGTGGTGATGAGGAGGAGGCTTCCCTTGCTGAGGACGAGGCAGCCCAGCAGGCAGGAGAGCAGCAGGATGTACATGATGACCTTGAGGACCCGCAGCAGCCAGCTGAAGGACTCGCTGGCGCTGATCCGCTCACGTGGGATATTCCGGAAGATGTTCCACGTGAAGCTGCGAGGCCGAACCGGACATGGATGTGTCATCGGCGTGCATCATTATACACAGACAGGTATGATAAATGGTATAAAAGCGGCTATCCCTGCAAAGCATTTGAAGGGGATTTGCGGGTTTGTTTCAAACGTGGGATATAAAAATCCGTCAACCCAAAAAAAACAGTATTTTCAACAGTTTTTAACAAAAACACCATACGAGAACCTTTGCGTTATCAAGAAAAAGGCGAGTTTTTGCTGCTGTCAGCATTATAGTATATTTAATCTCATCCCCTGAAGAGTGATAAGCCATCCTTCTCACAAGCCCCCCCCCCCTCCGAGGGCCTAGTCCCCCACCCCCGCACTGTGGTTGGCCGTCACCCCTCGTGTACTTTTAAAGTATAAATCTACACATAAAGCAGTTCTTGATTACGCCACAAGATATTAAATTCCACCGTTTTTAGTCTCATGTATACACGAGCAGAATATAAATTAGAGACGTTTGCTATCAGCTTGCAATTCATAAGGTCCTTAAGTATCAATTGACCATATGAAATATTTAATATCCCTTAACCATATCAAAAAATCAATATCCACGTACTTCTTCTAGCATGGAAAGTCATGTGCAAAAATGCGTTAACCCTGACAACACAGTACATCCGGCAGTTGTCGACAAGTACAAAATGCCAAGGGACTAGATGGCACACGCTCAATCCGTTCATACCTGTCGAGCACCTTGGCGTCTTCCTTCGCCCGCTCCTCCTCCAGCTCCTCAAGGTCGACCACTTCCTCCTCCGGTTCCGGCGTGTCGTCCTTGGAGGGTCGCTCGACGTCCGACACGGACGCCGTGTCGCTGTGGGAGGAGCTGCCAAACCGCGTCACGTCAACCGTCGACGCCGCGGTCGACACCGCGCTCGACACAGCGGTCGACGCCGCCGCCGACAGTGCCGCCCCATTGCGGCCCGGGATGCTGGCGTACAGCGGGGTGGGGGGGATGGGTTTACTGCCCACCTCGTCGGTGCTATTCATTTTCCTCGGGACTTTCGTCTGTCGGGAAAGTTAACATGTTAACGTCATTGTGTGTCTACCTTTACTAATAACAGCGGCGTGGTGATGACAGAATGGCAGTAATGACACAATGGTAGTAATGACACAACGGTAGTAATGACACAATGGTAATAATGACACAATGGTAATAATGACACAGTGGTAGTAATGACACAACGGTAGTAATGACACAATGGTAGTAATGACACAATGGTAATAATGACACAGTGGTAGTAATGACACAATGGTAATAATGACACAATGGTAATAATGACACAACGGTAGTAATGACACAATGATAATAATGATACCAGGACAATTATGACAGTGACAATGGTGGTGCAATGACAATAATAAAGCCATGTCAATAATGACGCAGTTTTGGCAATATTGACTCAATGACAGTTATGATGGGAGGGAAATAATGACAATAATGGTGATAAAGCCAGATGCATTAATGCCTGTTTATGACGTCAACTACGCGGCACCCTTATGATTGCGCCCGGCACGTGGCTCCTTGCTGCCTCACCTTCGCCTCAAGAAGCCGTCGGTACTCCCGCCGGGCTCTGCAGCGCCGGAACGCCCTCTTGATGACGTCAGCACTTTTGTGGAGGCCGTCTAACTTTTCCTCCAGCAGGTCACGGTGCCACTCCTTCAGAAACACCTGGCGAGCAAGGGAAACAACACAGCTGAGGAGAGCCAATCCCGACACAGGCGCGAAACCACGTGGTCGTAACAGACAAACGGGGCTTGCAAAGAAATACAAAACAGTCCATCCCCCGTCTGTGTCACAGCCCACAACATGGATTGCTGTTGTAAATGGTAGGCGTGAGTCACACGTGAGCTATGCTGTAACAACGGTTCGCTATATTATGGAAAAACTACCCAAACAGATGGTTTATAATAGGCCCAATGTAGGTTAAAATGGTCCTTTTGAAGGTTAACTGTTATTGCGTGCGCCATGTTTGATCATAATACAGATTCGAACCTTGCGGTTGAGTTTGCAGTCGATATATTGTTTTATTTTTGCTAAATGTTGTAATATCGCATTGCCACAGGAGTGAAATTATATATAGGTATTCAACCGTTCAAACGGTAACGTTACCTTTTCCAAGCCGAGTTCGGCATCAGAGATATTTGCGGTGTTAAGAATCACGTTGCAGTGTTCTGTGACGTCAGCCGGACGCGGGCCCCACAACAAAATGGCGCCGAAACTGAGAACACAAGAATAAGATAATTTATTAATGATGATTTTGGTGATTCTTCTGACTTTTGTAGGAACGCCCATTTCCCTTCATAGATAATGATATTAAATATATGTGCAATCATTCAGTATTCAGAGAGAAACTTGCCGTACGAGTAAGCTGCTGTACCAACCTTCGCACAAAGTCTGCCTTCCGGAGCCGGACAGGGTATCCTATCTTCCGGATCTTGGCCAGTTCCAGAAGCCCATTGTGCCGGAGCTGCAGGGTGACAGTCTGGGGGTCGAAGTGGTTCGGCCGCTGCTGCCCGTTTGCCTTGATGCACCTAGTGACGCATGTGGCGCCAAAAAGCAGACGACAGTTTTACACACGGCTCCCACCCACTCAAAAGCGCTTCCACTAAACCTACATATTATGAAGTCATTGAGCTTAAATAGACGGGGTGCAAACAAACTGGTCATTTTTTAGTTGAGCAAACCCTTGGCATTGTGTGAAGACGGGCGTGGTTGGCTTTTGATGGCTCTTCCATCTAGCGATGCGCCGCCCCCCCCCCCCCTCCCCTTCCCCCTTCATACCTCTTTTAAATATTTCGCTTGTGCCTTCCCTGAACCATGTCTCGGCAAACGTGCCCCCGGCACGATTATAGCCACATGCATCTCCACGCACAATTACAAATATTATGCAAACCCGAGTGTCCGGCTCTATCATGGGTCCCTGTCTAGAAATAATATTTGCTCATGTACCAATTGTGGATTCGGGTCATATTCCGTTAGTTCGTGGGTTATGTCTAAAGTCAATGAGGGGGGGCGGAGAGCCCGTGATCGGACTACAGGGGAACGCAGGTGGCGGAGGGATATGTAGGAGGTGAGAGGGTTGTGTGTGCGTTTTGGCTGGGGACGCAACCCGCGGAGTAATCCACGGTAAGTGAGGGGGCGTTTGGCGTGTGTGCATTAGGCGGACCCGATACGCCTGATTCCATTCTCAAGAGGCTCCCGGTAAAAAAACCTCTGTAAGTCTTTTCGGCGTCACCAAAGAGTGTTTTGTGCGCAGGGATAATTCGCAGAACTGGATAAGCCCCATGTATAAAGTGATAGATGTAATAAGTAGGGGGTTACTACCAACCAGCGGGAACTAGGTCACGGGGTGACACAAGTCAGTGGGGCGGAATGGGTGGGAGGTAAATATACTGACGAGGGGTATGGGTAAGAGAGGTGTGGGCACTGTTCGTAATGTATCAGTCAAAGCTTGAGTCCGGCAGTCGCTAACAAAAGATCAAGAAAGATACGAGTGCTTCCTTTGGCGAATGCGCGACAACGAGTTTTGTACAGATACTTTACATTTGTGTATACAATTGTTTTACTTGTATCGCTACTGATCACGTGGTTCATCCCCTATGGAATGGTGTTCCAAGTCCATCATTGGTTTAGATGTACTGCGGAAGAAATTATTTAACGGTACGGTTATGAGTAACCCTGGTAACGGTAGGGCAGTCAGAGCAGCTTATGAGTATCCATGGTGACGGTGGGGTAGTTGGGCGTGCATCATGAGTAACTCTAGTAACTGTAGCGTAGGTAGGGTACGCCATGAGTAACCCTGGTAACTGTATGGTAGGCAGGGTACGTTATGATTAACGCTCTGGTGCCATGAATTGACACCAGAGCGTAGAGCTAACCCAGAGGTAACATGCACGATAAAGCGCGTAATGACAGTGCGGTGGGCCCGTTGATTAAACTCTGAATAGAAGTCGACTAACGCCGTTCCAGGACATTCGGTGACAATGCGTTAACCACATGTATAGATCCTGGACAGTGAATACCTACAGACTGGAGAGCTGAGTGAAAGTGACGGGTCATAAACATAAGCCCGTCGATACCCACACAGTATTCAACTCTATCATTGTTGGTTCCATATATACTTGTCTACTTATATATACAAAAATATACAAAATGAATTGTCATTCATAAAGTCGTTATTTCACCATTTGATAGTATCCACGTATTTCTCCTGGCATAGCGAATCCGACCAATTATCTATCTAGTGTATTTATGTTTCCATGGTCACTGTACACTATCATAGGTAAAATCGTATTTAGTTTCCTCTGCTAATTTAAAGGCAGCGCATGTCATTATCAACCTGCTTCTGTCTTCCCCCCGTGCTGTCATAATATGGATGCGCGATTATTTTACTTGATAAATAGCCATCGGTGTGTTAGTCTGGGCCTGTTGTAATATATAAATTAAACAATAAAACACAGAAAAAGCCAGAATAATGAGTTATATGTTCGCCTCAATTAAATTCCATAGATCCACTCATTTAAAGAAAAATAAACCGTTGGATATTTCACTCACATGTTTGCTTGCTACTGTCTACCTGGCATTCTTTATTTGGCATTGTATGCTTGACATTTTTGCTTGGCATTGTTTATTCGTGCCACTTACCTGACAAAGAGCGGCTGCGTCTGACTCAGCTTGTCCACCAAACTCTGGAGTGAAGTCTGCAAGATAGAAACACAACTAATATGTGAAAACGAGGCCTTATCTAAGTTCATTATCGATGTAAAAACAATGTAACTTCTAAGTTCAGTCCTAACTTCTAAGTCGCAATTAGAATCACAAACAATGTGCGAACAATTGTTGTCTTACTATTGGCATACAGTACATGAATTTGTTCGCACAAAAAATTGTCAGGACATTTAGTAAAATACAGAGAAAATGATAACGTCGCCGACATTTCGTAGGTGTGTTGACTATACTTTCTGTCCGTCATGCAGTGCGGTTCCTTACCTTGAAGTCCTGTCCCACGGTTCGCCTGCGAACCCCTGAGCTGTAACAGACAATTATCTCTGTAAGTAACTTTACCTGCGAACCCCTGAGCTGTAACAGACAATTATCTCTGTAAGTAACTTTGCCTGCAATTGACGCGATATGACTAAAAGTGGTTCAAGCGTCCTGAATATACAACCAACCAACCAACCTGCGCTGCAACAGACACGTATCCCTGTCAGAAACTTCACCGGAGGATGAACCCTGCACCCTGCACCACCTGCCATCGACTGAATCTTACACTAACCCTCAGCAAGGCAATGTGCTTAGGCACAACATACCGATAAACAATTTGTTTTTAATTTAACGGCCCATGACGAGATTGACAGGCAAGCGATTGGATTTCGTTGAGTGGGGTAAGATTTGTTTCCACATCAGGAAGTCACGCCGCCGGGGGGTGGGGGAGGGGTGGGGGTGGGGATGGGGGTGACCCTTAGTTAGGCTTTCTATAGCCAAATCTGGGGTACTTATCCGCGCTTTAAGAGTCTTCAAGTTAATCTTATTGATTATCCATTGAGCTTCAAGTTGCTCACTAAATCCTTTGCCTCGTGATTTAAAAGTCAAACCGTTCGTTCTTATCGACTCACACGGTTCGCTCAGCGGCTGGAGACCAGCTGTATAAGTTTTGGCGAGTGTTAGACGACACGTAATGCTATGATATATACATCGCAAGTAAAACTGGTATATGTGTCTTGTCACCCGTCCTCGACCCCTCCCCCCGCCATCTCTCTCTCACCCCCCCCCCCACCCGCCCCTCACCCCCATACTCCGCTATCGCCCCTTGTCTCTCAACTCAAGCACGTCAACTTTAAAAAATTCAACCAGGAAGACCGACAGCTCGCGTGGGTCGGGGTAAATACCCCGATCAGCAAACCCGCAATAAAACCCAGAGGGGCTCAAAAACCTGTCAGCTGTCACGACCCCTACTTTATCCGGGTAGTTTGATCACTCGACAAACTCTGAGAGAAATGTTGAAACCTTTAATCTATAACACCTTTAAGTTGTTTAACACAGCTCATGAACGTTTTGGGAATTATTTAAAATGTCATAATATCATAATTTGATGACACGTCACTTAGACTCTTCTATTGTACCGGCCTGTGGGGTATATACTTCACGCATGGTTCATCTCTTTACCCCAGAATGTTTCTTACTCCTGCTTTACTTCTGCGTTCACAAAGGGCACCGACAAAGCGATTACGTCATATTCATGTCCTATTCATCCTATTTTGCATGTCCGGTTTCAGAGGCGGACTCAGGAATTTGTAAAGGAGGGTGGGTCCATTGGGAATTTTCTACGTAGGGGGCACTAAATGTCGCATTGAAAAACGGCATTCTTTCTCACAAGGGGGGGGGGTCCGGACACCCGCGACCCTCCCCACCCCCCCATGATCCGCCCATGGACTATAAGGACACACCACCGAGGGTGGTAGGGGGGGTTGGAGGCGGTAGTGGGCGGGAGGGAGGGTAGGTACCTGCTGGTGCCGATGTCGCCCGCAAACAGCTCGGCCACGATGCGCGCCCCGCTTCCCCGGATACAGTCTACCAACAAAGGGCTCAGGGTGTCCCGGTTCTTTTCCAGGATCCCGACAGCGTCATACGTCACCTGATGAAGGACGGACAGGAAAGAACATGTTGGGGTTTATTTTAGGCGGCTTTTGTGCACGTGAAACCTCTAGACACTTCCCCGGAGTTGTCCCCAAGCGCAGGTACCGGTTTGGAACCCATTTGCTGATCTGATATCCAGATCGAGTTTCCTTCACAGAGACCTAATGATAATTAATTTTTTAACAATAATTAAATAATATTATTATTTAACCAATAATCAAATAATAATGACAAGTTAGTAATAATCATAATTTAATAATAATAATTATTCAATCAATAAATAATAATAATAACCAGTTAGTAATAATAATAATAACCAATTAGTAATAATAAGAATAATTTAATACTAATAATAATTTAATAATAATTATTATTTAATACAATTCATGATAATAAGTTAGTAATACGATGTATTTACTACTATTAATAATATCAGTAATACTAACAAGTTAACGATACACAGATTTTCATGTAAATCACTTAATAAGTGGGCTTCCCCCCGTGGCCTAGGGGCTACCATGTTCCACATTTGTCGAGTGTGCTCTGTTAGGCCGGGTCAGCCAGGGCGAGCGGTGCATGGTTCGAGCCACACCTCTGCAAACGTTCGTCCAGGTCAAATATCCCACGTAACTTCTTCTCCCTCCACCCCGCGCTTCTCCCACCACCACCACCACCCTGCCTCCTGTCCCCACAATACTTACCCTGCCAGCGTAGTGGACGATGCCGAATTCGGGTTTGTCTCCTTGCGATGTTCTCTGATAGTGGGCGCTGCCTTCGTAGGTCAGATGACAGCGCCGCACGACGGCGGCGTCCGAAGACTGGGGCAGACGGCACTCCTCGTCCAGGATGTCCAGCATACCTGGCCGTCCCGGGGTACCCTGGCGGACGGAGGGGGAACTGAGTCAAACAAGCCACAATCCGGAGCCAATAAATGAAACTTATTACAAGCGTCTATAAGTAATTTTATGCGGTATTAAACACCTCACTTATGTCTTCTCCTTTTTATGTACGCGATACCCTTTATGTCTGTTTACGATTTGGTCACTAAAGCCTTTATGTCCAGACTGTGTTGTAACTATGCTTTTGTGCCCAGTGCAAGGTTTTCAGTCCCGTCATAGCGTTCCTTCCATGCCAGGAAAGTCGCCCGCCGCCTGGCGAGTATTTCACGCTACCGCCGCCTGGCGAGTATCTCACGCTCCGTGAGGAGCGCCACTTGTTCATCCGGCCGCGCATGCGTTATAGGCCCCCGAGGTGCGACCTATAAAACCCAGCCCTCATCTGGATTTCGCCCTCTCCTGGATCTGCGGCGGCCTGACTGGACCATCAACAAGCATCCACCCACCACCCCATCCGCACGCCTTTGTTTTTTGTTTTTCTTTCGGGTTTTGGCCGGTTTGGTTCCCAACCTTGCCGGCCAAATCCATATATGGAATTACAAATTTGGCATATTTATGTATCTTGCCATATTTGGCAAATTTATTACGCAAGCATGCGACATCATGTTGCGTAATGTCATTAATAAAATGACCATCAACCTCCAACCCTCAATTGTTATCCGTTTATTTTGTCCGTCAACTAGCTACGGTAACGTTAGCCGTGTTTTAAAGCAAGTATAAAATGTCTGTTTTTTTTTGCGCAGGTTGAAAATCCCATGTCTTAATTCGTAAAGAGTAGAATGTTACTTCACATGGCTCCTCTCTACCTTGACCTTCCCATTCTCGCGATATGACCTACAGAGGTTGAACTTAAACCAATCAATGAACCGATGAAGAAGTCTGACAGATGACCTTGATGACCTTGGGTACTGACCAGGAAGAGATCCAGGAGGGGCTGGTTGTTCTCGTACTGGATCTTGCTCCAGTCGACCCCCCCAGCTGTCAGCTCCCGCTGCTCCTGGGAGAAGATGTGCTCGTTGAAGTGAAACTGTAGTCGCTCGTTGGCCACGTTGATCAGGAGCTGATCCAGACCGTTTACGGACAGGTCCTCGAAGCCGGACATGTCCAGGATGCCAATCCGGCCCGTGTCCCTGCAATGGCGGTCAACATGTGAAGCTGTATTTGTGAACTGTGTCAGGCCTTCAGAAGGTCGGCATCGGAAGGAAAGTTGGGTATTTTTATCGCCGTGTTCGGGTTCGATTCCCCAGGTTGGCATGTGAGTTTGACAGGGGACGTAGGCATGGTCTGGTGGTCAGCGCATTGGTTACCTGTAAGGGTCAGTGGTTACCTGGGAGGGTCAGTGGTTACCTGGCGGTCAGTGGTTATCCGGAGATGGCAGTGGTTATCTGGGGGTCAGGGGTTACCCGGGGGTGGCATTGGTTACCTGGAGGGAGTGTCATTGTTTACCTGGGAGACGGCTGAGGCTGCAGGTGTTCGTTGATGCGAGCCACGAGCCAGTAGAAGAGCCTCCCGTAGAGCGCCTTGGCCAGGGCGTCCCGAGAGTCCCGGGCCTCAGTCAGACTCTTGTTGCGGTGGAGTGTCTCGCCCGTCCTCTGGTCTGGAGCAAGATGGCGCCGTCAAGGAGGGAACATAGGTGACAGGGCACAATGAGGAATGGTCACGTGACCTGGCTTCATGAGGAATGATCACGTGACCTGGCTTAATGAGGAATGATTACGTGACCGAGCTTGATGAGAAATGATCACGTGACCGAGCTTACTGAGGAATGATCACGTGATCTGGCTTAATGAGGAATGATCACGTGAGCAGGCTTAATGAGGAATGGTCACGTGACTGAGCGTACTGAGGTATGATCACGTGACCGAGCTTACTGAGGACTGATCACGTGACCGAGCTTAATGAGGAAGGATCACGTGACCTGACTTAATGAGGAATGATCACGTGACCGAGCTTGATGAGGAATGATCACGTGACCGAGCTTAATGAGGAAGGATCATGTGACCTGACTTAATGAGGAATGATCACGTGACCGAGCTTGATGAGGAATGATCACGTGACCGAGCTTAATGAGGAAGGATCACGTGACCTGACTTAATGAGGAATGATCACGTGACCGAGCTTGATGAGGAATGATCACGTGACCGAGCTTAATGAGGAAGGATCACGTGACCTGACTTAATGAGGAATGATCACGTGACCGAGCTTAATGAGGAATGATCACGTGACCGAGCTTACTGAGGAATGATCACGTGATCTGGCTTAATGAGGAATGATCACGTGAGCAGGCTTAATGAGGAATGGTCACGTGACTGAGCGTACTGAGGTATGATCACGTGACCGGGCTTAATAAGGAGTGATCACGTGACGTGATACGGAATTCGTCAATGAAATTATTCCTCATTGTGCCTTAATCTCAAGTATGATTGTCATCCACCATATTTAGCTAAGTATGGTTGCTTTATCATTAAGTCGCTAGACCACTTACAATCTGTGCACCACTGATCGTATGTCAATATGAAGATGGCAATATAAAGATGTCAATATAAAGGTGACAATATAAAGACGGCAATATAAAGATGGCAATATAAAGATGGCAATATTAATTAAGAGGGCGGCCCCCGAAAGTCGTGGGGGCAATGGGCGGGGGGGGGGGGTAGCAGGGGTGTGAGTGGTGGGGAGGAAGGATGATGGTGGCGGGGGCGGGGAGGGGGTAACTCACCGTGAAATGTGTCTGTGGTCAGCGCCGGCTGTAACGTGTCGAGGTGGGGGTGGTGACGGTGGTGTGGGTGGTGGGGAGGAAGGATGATGGTGGCGGGGGCGGGGAGGGGGTAACTCACCGTGAAATGTGTCTGTGGTCAGCGCCAGCTGTAACGTGTCGAGGTGGGGGTGGTGGCGGTGGTGACGGTGGTGTGGGTGGTGGGGAGGAAGGATGATGGTGGCGGGGGCGGGGAGGGGGTAACTCACCGTGAAATGTGTCTGTGGTCAGCGCCAGCTGTAACGTGTCGAGGTGGGGGTGGTGGCGGTGCTGACGGTGGTGTGGGTGGTGGGGAGGAAGGATGATGGTGGCGGGGGCGGGGAGGGGGTAACTCACCGTGAAATGTGTCTGTGGTCAGTGCCGGCTGTAACGTGTCGAGCTGGGGGTGGTGGCGGTGGTGACGGTGGTGTGGGTGGTGGGGAGGAAGGATGATGGTGGCGGGGGCGGGGAGGGGGTAACTCACCGTGAAATGTGTCTGGTCAGTGCCGGCTGTAACGTGTCGAGGTGGGGGTGGTGACGGTGGTGACGGTGGTGTGGGTGGTGGGGAAGAAGGATGATGGTGGCGGGGGCGGGGAGGGGGTAACTCACCGTGAAATGTGTCTGTGGTCAGTGCCGGCTGTAACGTGTCGAGGTGGGGGTGGTGACAGTGGTGACGGTGGTGTGGGTGGTGGGGAGGAAGGATGATGGTGGCGGGGGCGGGGAGGGGGTAACTCACCGTGAAATGTGTCTGTGGTCAGTGCCAGCTGTAACGTGTCGAGGTGGGGGTGGTGACGGTGGTGACGGTGGTGTGGGTGGTGGGGAGGAAGGATGATGGTGGCGGGGGCGGGGAGGGGGTAACTCACCGTGAAATGTGTCTGTGGTCAGTGCCAGCTGTAACGTGTCGAGGTGGGGGTGGTGGCGGTGGTGACGGTGGTGTGGGTGGTGGGGAGGAAGGATGATGGTGGCGGGGGCGGGGAGGGGGTAACTCACCGTGAAATGTGTCTGTGGTCAGTGCCGGCTGTAACGTGTCGAGTTGGGGGTGGTGGCGGTGGTGACGGTGGTGTGGGTGGTGGGGAGGAAGGATGATGGTGGCGGGGGCGGGGAGGGGCTAACTCACCGTGAAATGTGTCTATGGTCAGTGCCTGCTGTAACGTGTCGAGGTGGGGGTGGTGACGGTGGTGACGGTGGTGTGGGTGGTGGGGAGGAAGGATGATGGTGGCGGGGGCGGGGAGGGGGTAACTTACCGTGAAATGTGTCTGTGGTCAGTGCCGGCTGTAACGTGTCGAGGTGGGGGTGGTGACGGTGGAGACGGTGGTGTGAGTGGTGGGGAGGAAGGATGATGGTGGCGGGGGCGGGGAGGGGGTAACTCACCGTGAAATGTGTCTGTGGTCAGTGCCGGCTGTAACGTGTCGAGGTGGGGGTGGTGACAGTGGTGACGGTGGTGTGGGTGGTGGGGAGGAAGGATGATGGTGGCGGGGGCGGGGAGGGGGTAACTCACCGTGAAATGTGTCTGTGGTCAGTGCCAGCTGTAACGTGTCGAGGTGGGGGTGGTGACGGTGGTGACGGTGGTGTGGGTGGTGGGGAGGAAGGATGATGGTGGCGGGGGCGGGGAGGGGGTAACTCACCGTGAAATGTGTCTGTGGTCAGTGCCAGCTGTAACGTGTCGAGGTGGGGGTGGTGGCGGTGGTGACGGTGGTGTGGGTGGTGGGGAGGAAGGATGATGGTGGCGGGGGCGGGGAGGGGGTAACTCACCGTGAAATGTGTCTGTGGTCAGTGCCGGCTGTAACGTGTCGAGCTGGGGGTGGTGGCGGTGGTGACGGTGGTGTGGGTGGTGGGGAGGAAGGATGATGGTGGCGGGGGCGGGGAGGGGGTAACTCACCGTGAAATGTGTCTGTGGTCAGTGCCTGCTGTAACGTGTCGAGGTGGGGGTGGTGACGGTGGTGACGGTGGTGTGGGTGGTGGGGAGGAAGGATGATGGTGGCGGGGGCGGGGAGGGGGTAACTCACCGTGAAATGTGTCTGTGGTCAGTGCCGGCTGTAACGTGTCGAGGTGGGGGTGGTGACGGTGGTGACGGTGGTGTGAGTGGTGGGGAGGAAGGATGATGGTGGCGGGGGCGGGGAGGGGGTAACTCACCGTGAAATGTGTCTGTGGTCAGTGCCAGCTGTAACGTGTCGAGGTGGGGGTGGTGACGGTGGTGACGGTGGTGTGGGTGGTGGGGAGGAAGGATGATGGTGGCGGGGGCGGGGAGGGGGTAACTCACCGTGAAATGTGTCTGTGGTCAGTGCCAGCTGTAACGTGTCGAGGTGGGGGTGGTGACGGTGGTGACGGTGGTGTGGGTGGTGGGGAGGAAGGATGATGGTGGCGGGGGCGGGGAGGGGGTAACTCACCGTGAAATGTGTCTGTGGTCAGTGCCGGCTGTAACGTGTCGAGGTGGGGGTGGTGGCGGTGGTGACGGTGGTGTGGGTGGTGGGGAGGAAGGATGATGGTGGCGGGGGCGGGGAGGGGGTAACTCACCGTGAAATGTGTCTGTGGTCAGTGCCTGCTGTAACGTGTCGAGGTGGGGGTGGTGACGGTGGTGACGGTGGTGTGGGTGGTGGGGAGGAAGGATGATGGTGGCGGGGGCGGGGAGGGGGTAACTCACCGTGAAATGTGTCTGTGGTCAGTGCCGGCTGTAACGTGTCGAGGTGGGGGTGGTGACGGTGGTGACGGTGGTGTGGGTGGTGGGGAGGAAGGATGATGGTGGCGGGGGCGGGGAGGGGGTAACTCACCGTGAAATGTGTCTGTGGTCAGTGCCGGCTGTAACGTGTCGAGGTGGGGGTGGTGGCGGTGGTGACGGTGGTGTGGGTGGTGGGGAGGAAGGATGATGGTGGCGGGGGCGGGGAGGGGGTAACTCACCGTGAAATGTGTCTGTGGTCAGTGCCGGCTGTAACGTGTCGAGGTGGGGGTGGTGACGGTGGTGACGGTGGTGTGGGTGGTGGGGAGGAAGGATGATGGTGGCGGGGGCGGGGAGGGGGTAACTCACCGTGAAATGTGTCTGTGGTCAGTGCCGGCTGTAACGTGTCGAGGTGGGGGTGGTGACGGTGGTGACGGTGGTGTGGGTGGTGGGGAGGAAGGATGATGGTGGCGGGGGCGGGGAGGGGGTAACTCACCGTGAAATGTGTCTGTGGTCAGTGCCGGCTGTAACGTGTCGAGGTGGGGATGATGGCGGTGGTGACGGTGGTGTGGGTGGTGGGGAGGAAGGATGATGGTGGCGGGGGCGGGGAGGGGGTAACTCACCGTGAAATGTGTCTGTGGTCAGTGCCGGCTGTAACGTGTCGAGGTGGGGATGGTGGCGGTGGTGACGGTGGTGTGGGTGGTGGGGAGGAAGGATGATGGTGGCGGGGGCGGGGAGGGGGTAACTCACCGTGAAATGTGTCTGTGGTCAGTGCCGGCTGTAACGTGTCGAGGTGGGGATGGTGGCGGTGGTGACGGTGGTGTGGGTGGTGGGGAGGAAGGATGATGGTGGCGGGGGCGGGGAGGGGGTAACTCACCGTGAAAGGTGTCTGTAGTCAGTGCCTGCTGTAACGTGTCGTGTTCCACCCGAAGCAAGCGAGCAGCTGCCGCGGAAGGGGAGGGGGGTGGGGAGGAGCAGAGAGATCATCAGTATCAACACACATCTATAATGCATCATAATGTCCTTGAACCATGCGTGTAGTGACCACAAAGTACGCTATTGTCACAAACAGCAATACAGCTTTGGGTTGATAATTGATTTATTACACATCTCTCTCCTACGATGCCCCAGGATTCATAAATTCAAAACGACAGGTACCGCAATATTTCGCCCTGGAATAGGACATTAACATGGAGCTGGGTGAAATAGTCGAACTTACGGATCCAGGAAACATATTTGGTTCCATGGATAATGGCTTACGAGACAGCCTTGGTTTACCCACTTGATTTACCCCCCTTTGTGAATAGTGGTGAGATTCTTTAGGGATGTCCTTCACGGCTTTCCAGAAATCACGGCTTACTGTATGATATTGCTATATTGGGCTAATATGGCTCAGATTAACCCAAGGAATTGGTGTCATTTACCAGACACTAACCCCATCCACACGCTCTACCCTATCACCCCACCCCCCCCAAGCCACCCTTCTCACCGCCTTGGACATGTGGGAGAGTCGTGGTATTGATCCCCCCCTCCTCCGTCCTCACCCCCAGCCCCCCCCCCTCACCCCCCTCACCGCCTCACCCCCCACCACTCACCATTCTGGACGTGGGGGAAGTCGTTACTGGTTCTGATGCTGCCTTCGTGGTCACCGCTCTCCACAAACTGGACGTTGGTCACGTGCAAGATGGCGGCCACCGTGGCATAACACAGGAGCACGTCCTATCGGGAGAGTGGACGAGAGGTCATGTAACGAACATGTCTCTACCATGAGTCGCGCTGTTTCAAACTGTCCGCCCGTTACAAAATGTCATCTTGTCGCAAACTGTCCGCCCGTTACAAAATGTCATCTTGTCGCAAACTGTCCGCCCGTTACAAAATGTCATCTTGTCGCAAACTGTCCGCCCGTTACAAACTGTCATCTTGTCGCAAACTGTCCGCCCGTTACAAAATGTCATCTTGTCGCAAACTGTCCGCCCGTTACAAACTGTCCCCTTGTCGCAAACTGTCCGCCCGTTACAAAATGTCATCTTGTCGCAAACTGTCCGCCCGTTACAAAATGTCATCTCGTCGCAAACTGTCCGCCCGTTACAAACTGTCATCTTGTTGCAAACTGTCCGCCCGTTACAAACTGTCATCTTGTCGCAAACTGTCCGCCCGTTACAAACTGTCATCTTGTCGCAAACTGTCCGCCCGTTACAAACTGTCATCCTGTCGCAAACTGTCCGCCCGTTACAAAATGTCATCTTGTCGCAAACTGTCCGCCCGTTACAAAATGTCATCTAGTCGCAAACTGTCCGCCCGTTACAAACTGTCATCTTGTCGCAAACTGTCCGCCCGTTACAAAATGTCATCTTGTCAAAAACATCACCGCGTACCACTTTTGTCTAAAGTATTGTAACAATAGGCGCGGCACCATGGCAAATGACGCCATGGCAACTCGATACCATGGCTAGAAGGGTTGCCTATAGCCTATATGGTTACTGCGGCAAAATTTAGATTTTGGTTGTGAAGCTTTCTGGTTTTAAAACTGTCCTGAATGGCTTCTGACTCAGCATGCCCTCACCCCCTCTCCCCCCACCCCCTCCACCCCCACCCCTCTTCCCTGACCCTCACAGCAGGTCGAGACTGACTGTCGAGTGACTTGAAATTTTTTTAGAAGGCAACTTGACATGTAAGGACTTCCTGGAGATAAGGAAGGCCCCATTTTTTGTGTATATGGATGTCTCCGCAAAAAGGAACAGTCAAGACACGTCGTAGGTGTAAATCTCATGCCAAGCCTTTGTTTCATGCGTCGGCTTTTTTAAGGCATGGCGTTACGTATTTAGCATAAATAATGAAGATAAACTAGACGATTTCGTCACCAGACATGCCGTCGACTCAAGATCTATAATAAGGTCCATGATGTAGTACACCAAATGAATGTCTGTGACAGACCACATAGGCCCTCGGGTCTCCAATTAGCTCGTAAACACGCGTAAAAATCCGCGCCTGACCTACGCTGACAAACATCTCACATCTCATTATGTCATAAACCACGGGTATTTTTGGGGGCTTCCATGTATTCAATACGAGTCTCAAAGAGATATGGCGGCTCCCTACGGTGACGTGACAGTCTAGCAATAAATTAAGGGATTTCCCGCAGTGTCGTACTGTGTTTTCCCGCGTTGATACCTTTATGTATGTACTGTATATATTCTTTGTGAACTGAGCAAAAACAATTGACAAAAATGAAAATAAAAAATTAGGAAAATTTCAGTTAGCAAATTCAACATTGGACACTGGTCTTCCAGCCCCCTACTGTGTATATCTTAGATATGGATCCATGGCGGTTCAACAAAATGTAAACAAATAAGTTGTAGATAATAAGCGATAAACTGAACTAGAAATTAACTGGACAATTAGCAAGATTAAATCTGGAGCAATGAGTGGGCAATGTAATTAAACTGCGCTACACTAACCTCCTGGGACAGTCCTATGGTCAGCATTATCTCTTCAAAGCGGTGGAACCGCTTCCGGCATAGCTCTTCGTCCTCCGCTCCGTCGAAGACTGATCCCAGACTCGGGTCCTGGAGTATCCTGAAGACAAGGCGAGGCGAAGTGATTAAAGAAAGTCTTTACACGAAGAGAAATGTTGGCATGCGACTAATCGCGTATTTGAGGCGATGGCGATGGCGATGGCGATGGGGATGGCGATAGCGATGGCGATGGCATTGACCCTACCTGTAGACGTGAGGCTCGGTCAGGCCGAAGACGCTCCTCTTCTCGGCCGGCAGACCCGCCGCGAAGGCCCGGAAGAAGTGGAAGTTCCGGTCACCGGGCCGCTGCTGCACGACACGTGACTTCTCCAGCATGTACACGTGGATCTTGGCTGCGGACGGACACGTGACCCATTAATACAGCATCACGGCTCAACAACGGCAACTTCAATACTCTCATTATTATTAAGGGCATTATCACCTTCATGAAGATAATTATCACCAACATGTACCAGTAGGGTCATTACCATATGTCAGTAAGGATATTATCATTAAGGTCATTATCATTTAGGGTATTATCAGTAAGGTCATTATCATTAAGCTCTTTATCATTAAGGTTATTACCACTAAGGTCATTATCATTAAGGTCATTTTCATTAAGGTCATTATCATAAAGGTCATTATCATTAAGGTCATTATCATTAAGGTCATTATCCTATCATTGAGGCCATTATCAATAAGGCTATTATCATTAATATCAATGCGATTTAAGATCATTTTCATTAATGTCCTTATCCTTAAAAGGTATCAATGAGGTCATTAACACGTTAACACATGTCGTTAAGGTCATGATCGTTACTATGTATCATTAACAGGGTTCAGAAGAATTTTGTTTGATCACATGTGGGAGTAGATTGTTAGTTACTGAAAAAGGAGTATTCCTAGTGATTAGTATCGCAACAGTTGGTCAGCCGTCGCAAAGTCTTTGTGTGAACGTGTCAGTAGTACTGAGTAGCCACGTACCTCCCTGCAGCGTGTGGTCCCGACCGAAGTGAAGCTCCAGGTATTTGCCGAAGCGGCTGCTGTTCTCGTTAAGCACGGTTGTCGCATTTCCCAATGCCTCCAGTAACGGATTTGTCTGACCAAAGAGGAAACACTCAAATACAATAGTTTGAATTCACCCGAGAGTAGAACAAACACCAACCTTAGCCGTTTACCCGCTTACATTCCTGTTGTGACTTGTACTGCTCAAATATTAGATGTGTTTGGGGGGGGGGGGGTAATATATTGAAGAAATGTGATGGCGTCCTTGCTGATTGTGAAAGGGAATGAAAATTACATCACAAAGGATCACCTCCGGATCTAAAATTCGCAAAATCTGAAACCTGGCGAGGAGGAAGGGGGGGAGGGGGGGGGGGGGTGATTCCATAAGGCAGGAGGAGGGGGCACGTTTCTTACTTCTAATATCAACAGGGCCATATTGATTTAAAGATATATGGGTCGTGGGTGCATCAAATACTGATTATGGCTCTGAAAAAAGCAAGAACACAAAAGCACGCCACATGTATGCGGTCGACGTCACGTGATGACATCACGGCAAGGTAGGCACATTTCTGAGATCAGCAAAGTTGCGTAAACAAAGCTGTTATAACATCGTAGTTTGCCATACAATTTCAAGGACAAGAGCTACAAGTGTTTAGCACTAGTGGCATTAAGCACCGACATCTCGCCCAAGTCTCTTCACCCGACTCTGTGACTGGAATAGCGGGGCATTGTGTGTACAGCATCTTCACGGACACAAGTTTGTTTATCATGACTTCGACCAAGGTCCCGGTCCCGCGCAGCGCACAGCAGTAAGGAACTCTCAACACGTATCTACGGGAGATCCCGGCTAACTATAAAATAACCACAAAAGCGAACTTCTGAAGGTCAGTCGACAAGTGTAAGACATCATTGACTGTCGATGCATTGATAAACAAAGGGCTTCAGGTGGACTTTATACTGTGTGACAGGAGATTTATGCGAAGTTAGTCATATGAAACGTCTCCAAAGGGTAGCAATGTAAGCCGAGGGCGGCCGCGGGTTCAACTAAAGTTAGAACAACATGCCTGACGTATCGTAAGCACTACTCTATTCCCAAGGTAAATTTAAGCTTACAAAAATCCCATTGAATCGGGCTGGTTATGATTGCATATTATCGTTGTGTGCAGTCAACGCACAATTTGAACAGTGTGTCATTTGGCTCACACCTTGACTGATTAACACTGATTGATCGGTGGTCGCATGCGTCCCGGGGGCTTCCAGGGTGGATGTCCGCTTCCCATCATTTCAAAGCCAAATTCCGTAGCCCGTATAGTTCAATGCTGCCATCTACTGTCCCAACCATTCAAAATAATCCGACAGACGTTTGTACTTGTTAGGCATAGGCAATAATTCCTCCGCCAGCTATTTATAATATGTATTGGTATCATATACGCCCAAGGCCCTTGGTCCATACGTTTGACAACTAAACCCCATCAGGTAATGTTTGCATGTAGTTTCTACGGAATTCGGCACCTTTCGTCATCCTAAATTTCCTCACCTTTACAATGTTCTCCTTGAGGTTGAGTGGACGGCTGCCGGCCAGGAACGCCAGTTGTTTCAGAATCCCATCGGCGTTCTTGGTCTTCCCAGCGCCGGACTCGCCGCTCACCAGGATCGTCTGGTTGACACCGCTTGTGCGCATGCGCTGGAGCGCGCGGTCCGCCACGCCGTAGATGTGAGGCGGCCGGTCGCTGCGCACGCACACACCCGAGTACTTCCGCTGATGCTGCGTAATTATAATTACAAACAATTGCATTCAATTACAGGTTTACTATTGCATGTAAAATATTATACAAATATATTTATTTCGAATTAGACTAATTCATTGGTCTACAAGCAAATACAAATACTAGGAATTGCCTTATACACAACTTATATTGACCGGCATAGGAAGTAGACGTTTACAAGATATAGCACTTGGATAACATTGATTATTGATTTTGTTATTGATACGTAAAGTAATATGATAATTTAATTGATATCAGTATTCTGTGTAAAACGCAAAAGCAACGCGTCGGTCGGACTTAAAACGTAAAATACTAAAATACTAAACACAAAAACGTTGGACAAAAGTGTTGCTTATCGGTTTCTTATTTTGTGAGCATATCGGACGGAATCTGCCAGAACTAGTGAAATCCGGAAGTCGGATTGACGGTAGAGACGGAGAAGGGTTTCACTAGTCGACCGCCATATAAAGGGTAGCAAGAGAATACCCCTATTTGAATCGCGAATCCCCAACAATTAGGGAGAGTAATATCAAATCCCCAACAATTAGGGAGAGTAATATCAAATCCCCAACAATTAGGGAGAGTAATATCAAATCCCCAAGAATTAGGGAGAGCAATATCGAATGTCCAAGATGAAAACTGACTAAGACCGGGCGCGGAAAAAAAAACATAAATGTGATATCGCGAATATCGAGGAATTCACAAACTGCGATAATGGAGAGCGGTGAATAGGGAAAGGGTCTTCGCGTTGAACCAGGAATTATACGGATAACGATCCCCAAAAATTGGCAACAACCAATTGCGAATCTCCCAGAATTTCTGGATGCCAATCACGGAGATCGGAAAAGGTGTTCCCTCCCCTCATATAACCACCCGTATCACGGTGTTTTCTGGCAGGGCCTCATATTACATGGACATAATGATAACATCAGTATATGTTATTTGGTCACCAAGCCCTTAAGGGAGGAGTTGGTTCTGAAGGGCGTTTTAACGTATGAAGCTCTCCGCCGCTTACTTCGAGATCATAAAGCGGGACTTCCTTGTTGGGGTTCAGAGATATCAGCACATCGCCAACGTATGTCTGAAATGATAGGAAAACTCTCATGAAAAAATTGGCAGCCATATAACATGCACGTCAGGCCACCAGACGAGACATACATACATACGAGACCATTGTGTTACTACGAGACCTACACCCCGGGCGGTCTCATCCCAGTGAGAAGTACTTCGTCATTTACGACCGAAGATTCGTTTTGCTCGGCATGACTCGGCTTGCTATGGGGAAGTTACTTATACTATACTATAGGAGAAAGTGTCACAGATATATTTCACACAGACTGTGCAACAAAAATAAGTGATACACACTACAGAAAGAATTATAATTAATAACGATTACACATTGAGTTTAAATTGATAAAAAAAGATTTCATGAGTTACAATTGATAAAAATATTTGACGAGTTACAATTCATACAAATATTTGACGAGTTACAATTGATAAAAATATATAAGTACCTTTTTTTTTACGCGTTACAATTGATGAAGAATTGTTTACGAGTTGCGACTGATAAAAAGCATATAACGACATGCCCTTGATCATGAACATATATCATAGATACCATAATACCGTGATATCAAACTGACTGATGATAAAGCATTGTTGACACGAAAGCTGGATCGAGAAACAAGCAATGAAATGTACGCGGTGCTAAATATGAAACAAAAGAAACGGACACCAGAAGAAAGCCACGGTCCCATGCATTCGGGCCAACACGATGAGCGCGAAGCAGGACAGGAATACAACAGAACAGAGGGCAAGAACGAGATTTGTATACCCGAGTCGCAGGAAGTGAGCAGTTATCGGAAAAGCCCAGAGGGGGGAGGGAGCTATGAAATCAGAGACAAGACACATGAGAACAAAAGACGACTTAGGGCGTGATCGATTCGCCTCTTCCAAAGTCTACCTCTTCCGGAAGAGTGCATGCAGTACGATCGTTTTGCCTCTTCTATTCCGAGAAGACCTCTTCTGCTCTTCCACCCAGGTAGGTGGAAGAGAGAAGAGGTAGATGCTATTCCAAGATGGCGGAATCTGACTATGCAATATGCGCTCAGTGTCACCAAATAGGTTTAAGGGGGAAATACATGAATGAAACAACGAATAAAATTATGTGAAACCTATATGTAAGACCTTATCTTGTTATTTGAAACACATGTGCGGGGTACATGAGGGCTTACATATGTAGTTAACCATGTATCTGACTGTTAATGTTGGGCGATAATATATGGAAGTGGGCGATATGTTGTGAGCAATTAGTGAGTTTCCCCTCGCCCTATTGAAACTACTCTTCCAACTCGTCACACGCGATCGATTCATCGCTCATATTCTCTATTCTTGGATGAGCTATTCTCTGCCTGGAAGAGTTGAATCGATTAGACTCTTAGTATAACCGAAGAGATGGTGGAAGAGAGGGGTGGGGGTAGTGCGAAAGAGAACAAGAAGAAAACACGGACGCAGATACAAAGATTAAACTCATTGACATTTTAGAAAGAGCAAATACATAGATAAAGAAACATAAAGCGAAAAAGTGAAATAAAAAGGAAAATTCGTCGGAGTAAGACACAACATTGTGTGTATTTTCAAACAGTGTTCATTTAATGTGCATGGTTTCCAAAGAATGCGTGAGAGGTAAATGTAATATGTAAATGTGATATTAAGTATGCCAAATCCACCAGCACATAGCGACAATTATCAAATAAGTATATGGACAACATCTGTCAGATCTAGATGTATCCCTAGCGGAAGTGAACGCGTTTTTACATGTCAAATGCATGGCTGCAATACGCTCACAACTATTTGGATCGCAATAAATGATTTTACAACAACAAAATTATAGTAATAGAAATAATACACATGTAAAAGATCAACGGCGGGCAGGCGGAGTTACTTACATAGATTTGTTCTTTGGCGTATCTCTGCCGCAGTACCTCGACCAAAGCCTCCTCATTGAGGTGGTCTAGCTGGGAGAGGTCATCCACTCCTTGCACCTCCATCTGCAACATCGAGCGCTTCCGGTCTCCCTGCACGTTGCGCGCCATGGTGCGTGGTGCCCGGACTTGGGGACGCTAAATAAGTCTATAATAATCCCGTGCGGGTCACGGCGAGATCTCGTCTGGTCGCATTTATCTATCAAAAAAGCAACATACAACATGACGCAAACGCCAGATAAGTAAAAGACTTTTCTTTCGCATGTTTAGCATGGTCTCACAGGTGGGTACGTGTACACGTGGAAGGGCTATGGCGCTGAAGTTGATTTAATGGTGCATGACAATCAAGGATAAATAACTCCACAATTATTCCTTTTCGTTCTCCGCGGTTATTCCGTTTCTTTCCTGGTAGACGGAGAAATAATACGTCAAATTCATTGGTGTGCTGTATATTTACCTAAAGTATAAAAGAGTCATCCAAATTACCAGTTGCGTGACTGTTATTAGTTAGATCTCTGTTCTGCTGATCCTCTCTATCCACCGCAAACTACCACAGGAACACCAACTCAACACATCTGACCGATCGCCGGATAGTCTTAAGACACGCCGTCTGTCAGCCCGCCCACCACCTTCGGCAAAACCCCTGCCACCCTCACCCTGTCCCCCCTTCATTCACCCTTTCAGCCCCACCACCCCCACCTCCCAACGTCTGTCGAGTCATCCAATGAGAGACAACCGAGACGGTCAAAACCACGACAGTCTTTTTCCTTCAGACATGACAGACCCGGATGGACTCTTTATTGTCTAGCAGTGCATGTACATCATTAGTTTTTTACCCGGAGACACTACCAGCGTGAGTGCCCCTCTGTGACAGTGGTGAGTGCCGCCATGTGCTGTGATTACCGGCGGCCTCACCGTGCGGGACAGGCCGGGGGGGGGGGGGGGAGTAGGCGGGTGGGCGTGTGAGGGGCAGGGAGCGGGTTGGGCGGCTGGTCATAGGGCGGGGGAGGAGGGGGGCGTGGGGGCGGGTTTTGGAGTGGTTATGGTGCTCCTACCGGTTGAACCAATACGTAGCTGTCTGCAAATGCAAAGTGGGTATAAATTCGCCCGCCAAAAAACATCAGGTGGCCGAAAGCCATGTCTATGTAGTTGGTGGCTGAGCAGTAGGGTTTAGCCATAGGTAGTTAAGTCTCTCTATGAACTCCCCACCACGTGGCTCTATATGACCTCCCCACCACGTGGCTCTATATGACCTCCCCACCCCGTGGCTCAATATGACCTCCCCACCACGTGGCTCTATATGGCCTCCCCACCCCGTGGCTCTATATAACCTCCCCACCACGTGGCTCTATATGGCTTCCCCACCACGTGGCTCTATATGGCCTCCCCACCACGTGGCTCTATATGGCCTCCCCACCACGTGGCTCTATCTGACCTCCTCACCAAGTGGCTCGGTATGACCTCCCCATCACTCTTCTGTGTCCTGCAGCAGATTATAACATTGCCTCGGAAGCGACGTGACGTATACGGGGCTCTATACGTCAGGAAGTGACGTATACGGCGTATACGGCGTGTGGGATAACAGTCGCGTTACCTAAATTCGTGGTTACCTAATTTCGTGGTTACTAACAAAACTTCCGGTTTAATAAAATCATGTGACATAATTTATGCTTGCATTTGTTGTCATTGAGCACATTGTTTTTGTATATAGTTAGAACAAAAATATGTCGCGAATCGTCCCCGGGAAGGTGCGTGAAATTTCTTTCAAATATCTGACATGATATATAGCGCATTTTTAGCAAATACCAATTTTTCAATATTTTAATTTTACCTATTTTAAAAGAAACTAAGCTGAAATTTTAAATTAGTGACAATCGTCTTCTAACAGTCGAACCAGGTCATCAGATCACGTGATCAGCGCAAAATATTTCATGCATAAATAACGAAGTATGGAAAGCCAACCGAGCCATATACTTCTATAAAATAGACATGCCATCAGTGGTTTGGTGCAATTTTAAAGGCCAATTCGAATGCTTAAAAAGACATAAAAACACCATAACGCTTTGGTTAATACTGTACAGCATATTATTTTATTTTTAATATTTGTTCATCGAAAGCAATAAATTCATTTTCAGGACTCCCCAACGCCCAAGAGGCAAAAATATCGGTCTTACTCTGCAACGTCCCTCACCATGGCCTACATCGACGTTAAACAGAAAGAGGCATCCTTCGGGAAGGCCGCCAGGAAGTTCGGTGTCCCAGAACAAACTTTTAAGAGATCGTGTTCTGGAACACCTTTAGACTGAATCAGTCCAAACTTTTTTTTTCTCAAGTTGATCGGCCGTCCATACCTCTGTGAGCGACTGCGCGTGCCAATGACGTAAGCCCACGAAATTAGGTTACGCAGCGCATTGCGATCCTACTGTGACATGTCAACAATGTCTGATAGTTACTGACCCGTTCTTACATGTACGATCGTGAATATTTTACAGTGGATAAACAACAACCAACCAGTTTTATTGCAAACAGAAATTCAGGGGATATGAGTAATAATTCTGCCAGATATAGAAATAAATTCTTATGCCCACGAAAATAGGTAACACGAGTGTAATTGCCACACGCCCGTTCATGGCTACCCCCCGGGGAGGTTGGCTCGCTATTTCCTCATCCTCATTCTTTAACTTTTTATCTATCCACTTACTATGGTAAAAAAAAGTCTTCTTGTTTGCTAGAGTGTAAACGCGTAACGCATCAACAAGTACCGACCGTTGGAGACGCCGTCGGGAAATACTCGTGAGCTACTTCTTGTATTACGTAATGCGTCTTTATGAGTCTTCGTCCGTCATCAGTGTGCGAACAAAAACACAGCGCCCGCCATATGCAGTTTTGTAACATGACCTCTACTGTGTGGGCCCTTGTTGCGCTTCACAGGCTGCGGAGGCGGGGGGGCGGGGGGGGGGGGGGGGGGACGGGGGTGGAGATCTGCATGAAGAACCCGTGGGCACGTGATCACAAACTGATCTCAAGTAGCAGTGTTTAGCCATATGTAGTTAAGTCTCTCTATGAACTCCCCACCCCGTGGCTCAATATGACTCCCCACCCCGTGTCTCAATATGACCTCCCCACCACGTGGCTCTATATGACCTCCCCACCACGTGGCTCTATATAACCTCCCCACCATGTGGTTCTATATGACCTCCCCACCACGTGGCTCTATATGACCTCCCCACCACGTGGCTCTATATGACCTCCCCACCACGTGGCTCTATATGACCTCCCCACCACGTGGCTGTATATGACCTCCCCACCCCGTGGCTCAATATCACCTCCCCACCACGCGGCTCTATATGACCTCCCACCACGTGGCTCTATATGACCTCCCACCACGTGGCTTGATATGACCTCCCCACCACTTGGCTCTATATGAACTCCCCACCACTTGGCTCTATATTGCCTCTCCAATGCCTGGCTCTATATTACATCCCACCACGTGGCTCTATATTGCCTCCCCACCCCTTGGCTCTATATTACATCCCACCACGTGGCTCTATATGACCTCCCCACCACGTGGCTTTATATGACCTCCCCACCACTTGGCTCTATATTACATCCCACCACGTGGCTCTATATGACTTCCCCACCACGTGGCTCTATATGACCTCCCCACCACGTGGCTCTATATGGCCTCCCACCACGTGGCTCAATATGACCTCCCCACCACGTGGCTCTATATGGCCTCCCCACCACGTGGCTCTATATGACCTCCTCACCACGTGGCTCGATATGACCTCCCCACCACTCTTCTGTGTCCTGCAGTAGATTATAACATTGCCTCGGAAGCGACGTGACGTATGCGGGGCTCTATACATCAGGAAGTGACGTATACGGCGTATACGGCGTGTGGGATGAAATGCCACACGCCCTTTCATGGCTACCCCCCGGGGAGGTTGGCTCGCTATTTCCTCATCCTCATTCTTTAACCCTTATCTATCCACTTGCTATGATAAAAAATGTCTTTCGTTTTTGCTAGAGTGTAAACGCGGAACGCATGAACGAGTACCGACCGTTGGAGACACCGTCACGAAATATACGTGAGCATGAGGGGGTGGGGCGAGACGGGGGGGGGGGAGGCGGAGATATGCATGGAGTGCCCGTGATCACAAACTTGAGAGGGGGGGAGTCGATACTGACAAATCGGCTCGGATGTGCGTTGTGCGTGACCTGGAGGCTTAAACACCGCAGCGTGTCAACCAGTGGAGGTCGTTCAGTCGTCTCTTCGTACCTGTATGAACACACGTGGGTTATGACCACGTGATCCGGCGACGAGGACGAGATTATAACCGAGACCAAGAACAAAGGCGAATCACTGCATATAAGGGACCAAAACAATGTAATTCAAACTCAAATTCAAAGTTGTGTATTTTTAATATCAGTGAACATTATACCGTTATATGTACAGACGCCAATTTCAATTTTTGGTTTCGTATTTCTTTTCAGACAGTTTGATAAATGACGCCTCTATTTAGAAAGTAGCGAAAGGAAATTAACTGACAGTTCCTTAACCACTTTGGAGTAGATACAAGGAGCCGGCGTACACAGTTCACCATTAAAAAACTATTTTTTTTTTAATGTCCGAGCACCCTCTAAGTAGATTAGCTCCCCGACCCCCGCCCCCCGCCCCCCCCCCCCATCTTTCTTGGGTTGTGATCAATATTCTACAAATCGATACCCTCCCGGGTCTGTATATCGGTCGACTGTTTTTGGGTCTCAATCCATTTTTCAGCAAATCGAGGGCTCGTTAAGTGGTCGGACCAGCACGGGCGCAAGACATGCTGCCACTCCCTGCCTTCGACTCATTCCGCTAGGGATTATGTCTCTGCGCCGCGCATTTTTACCAATTAGTGCCGGGGACCCAGCCTAAGCCTAATAACACACGGTATCAGGTGAACAAAGGAAAGAGTTTTCTCTCAATTATAACTTTTTTTAAATGGTACAATAAGTATGTTGCTGTATTAAATACATAGAGCTCGTTATTTTTATGTTTTATTCTTGAAAATTATTATGTTGCAATAAATTATAGCTGATTTGACCGTTTTTTAAGAATATTGAAATTTCCCCGCCGACCAACAGCAGCGGTAAAGGCGGAGCTTGCGTAGCGCCACCGTGCGGCGAGCTTGACAGGCTGCCCCTCTAAGTGCAGTTAGCCTCGGGAATGGCCGACTGCTTGGTGTCAGGGATACATATGACATGACATCCCCACCGCTGGCGTGATAGCAACGGCCTCAGGGATACATATGACATGACATCCCCACCGCTGGCGTGATAGCAACGGCCTGACATTGCAATTTATAAACTAAATCTGTGATCTGTGATTTGTTGGTGGCGCTGTCGACGTGAAATTAGGAAAAACAAGCGCTCAAACGAATCTTCGTTCCTTAATTGCAAAAAGAGACTGCAAATCAAGGGTATATCTGTTGCTCATGTACATAATTTTCTCAGACCTTGGGCTCTTACAGTCACGTGCGTTGAAGTATATGGGTAGGGTATTGTTTGGTAGGCCTAGTTATAAATCTACTGTTCCATGTTCGAGACAGATGGCTGAATAGAGTTCTTTCGTTTCATAAAGTACCCTTGAAAACACGGCAGATTCGCAGCTTCGTTTAAGGCACAGCAAAACGATTGCCAATAAATTCTTGACATTGGTGACACGTTGATGTCAAGTATTGTTGACAGCGTGACTCCATGGCTGCCGGGGCGGTGGAGGGGAGGGGGGGGGGGGGGGCACACAACCACACAACCTGTTGATGGAGATACCGTATGCCCCTGTATGCCGTTATAAACAGCCATTAAATGGACCATCGTACATAAATTGTTTAGAGAGCCACAACTGAATACAAACACTCATAAAACAGTTTTTCATAAATTGTACGTGGCCCATTTTTGCCGCAGGCCTACATACGCACCCAGCATGACGTTCGTTCCTTGGTCTTTTATAATTGTGGTTGGCATCCGTCCGTCTGAGAAAGACGATGGATTTGCAGGTTTGTTTGGTTTAAGCTATACGATTCGTAACGCGGCATTTACGCTTATGACCGAATAAACCTATCTCTGATCGACAGAGCTTACCGCAGTCATCGCAACGGTGACCTGTCGATAGATCTTGGTTTGTGCTCGCTGGTGGACGCCTAGGTTGGCGTTTCAAGTCTCGTTTCACAAACCATAGCGAGTCGTGGTGGGCCATTCCGTCACGCACGACACGTGTCCATCCCCTCTTTTGGGATGCCAGATCCTCCCAAGAATCTGGATCAATGCCGAAAGCCTTCATGTCCCGCTTACAAACATCCTTAAACCTAAGCTTTGGCCGTCCAGCTGGCCTTTTGCCGTCGGCGAGTTCACCGTATAGCACATCCTTAGGAATGCGTTCATCTTGCATACGATGAACGTTCCCAAGCCAACGTAGACGACTTTGCTTCACAAGAGCAAGAATGCTTGGTAGGTTGGCCCTGGCTAACACTTCAGCATTCGTGACCTTGTCTTGCCAAGATATGCCTAAAATGTTTCGCAGGCAACGAAAATGGTTAGTTCAATTTACTTTCTTGGAAGAGAGTAAATTGATCTTTTAACGTATTCAAATTCCATGCCGTCATTTACTGCTAGATATTATTTTCCAAGTTACTACCAAGTCGATAGTTCAGCAGTCAGTCGTTCTGTGCTTATTTTAATTATATTATTCAATCCAACTGTCCTATTTCCTACCTCCCCCCCCCTTCCCGACCTCCACTCTACTCGGGTGTAAAGAAAAACAGCTCTGTTGTTTTTAATATTTGCACTGACTCACTTAACCCCTTATGTGTAGAACAGCGACATCATTTCATTTATAATAGATGTGTATGCATAACAATACTTTAATATCATTCTGAGAAGGACGGAGATATTGCATTCACGTGACACGGCAGTATGGGCGTTCACCGGCTACGTAAATGACATGAAAACTAGTGGAGTAAGATGAAGCGATGGGAGGACAGGGGGCGAAAAAATCAACATCCTTCGTATGTTTATTCCGTACTTTGGCTGGCCTCCAGCCCTGGTACAAATTACAAAAACATTCATCATAAAAACACCAACACAACGATCCACTACAATAATCAACTCAACCACTTCATTAATCAACACCGTCAACCATACATCATTCATGTTACCGTGAACTGGGAACAAGGGAAATAGTTCATCGCTAACTGGGAATGGGGCTTTAGCCGACCCTCAGGATTGAGGACTTTCATTCATCGCAAACTGGGAAATTTATAGAGGGATAACCGTGAATTGGAAAATGTTTTTAAATTATTTATCATATGCGTACTTTATAAGAAGATGGAATAAAATTACTCTCCTATGCACGTGTACATTCGACCAATCTTGCGTGCATATGCAATTCTCTATTAAATGTTGAGGGGCCCGCCACGATAGCTCAGTGGGCTAGAGCGCTCGCATTGGGTGCTCTGGTCACATGAGAGCTTAACGGCACGCGGGTCGGTGGTTCGAGCCCTGCTGTGGCCATGTGTGACAAAGACCCCATGTCCTTCTTCGCAAGGAGTAGGGGGTTAACCCCGGTGACATGGCTCTACTCTCCCCTTCTTCTCCCAGTGACGCGATATGACCGAAAGTGGTTAACGCGTCACGAATATACAACCA
>OZ025255.1:9227867-9391021 GCA_964019135.1 Arenicola marina
GGTAGGGTATTGTTTGGTAGGCCTAGTTATAAATCTACTGTTCCATGTTCGAGACAGATGGCTGAATAGAGTTCTTTCGTTTCATAAAGTACCCTTGAAAACACGGCAGATTCGCAGCTTCGTTTAAGGCACAGCAAAACGATTGCCAATAAATTCTTGACATTGGTGACACGTTGATGTCAAGTATTGTTGACAGCGTGACTCCATGGCTGCCGGGGCGGTGGAGGGGAGGGGGGGGGGCACACAACCACACAACCTGTTGATGGAGATACCGTATGCCCCTGTATGCCGTTATAAACAGCCATTAAATGGACCATCGTACATAAATTGTTTAGAGAGCCACAACTGAATACAAACACTCATAAAACAGTTTTTCATAAATTGTACGTGGCCCATTTTTGCCGCAGGCCTACATACGCACCCAGCATGACGTTCGTTCCTTGGTCTTTTATAATTGTGGTTGGCATCCGTCCGTCTGAGAAAGACGATGGATTTGCAGGTTTGTTTGGTTTAAGCTATACGATTCGTAACGCGGCATTTACGCTTATGACCGAATAAACCTATCTGTGATCGACAGAGCTTACCGCAGTCATCGCAACGGTGACCTGTCGATAGATCTTGGTTTGTGCTCGCTGGTGGACGCCTAGGTTGGCGTTTCAAGTCTCGTTTCACAAACCATAGCGAGTCGTGGTGGGCCATTCCGTCACGCACGACACGTGTCCATCCCCTCTTTTGGGATGCCAGATCCTCCCAAGAATCTGGATCAATGCCGAAAGCCTTCATGTCCCGCTTACAAACATCCTTAAACCTAAGCTTTGGCCGTCCAGTTGGCCTTTTGCCGTCGGCGAGTTCACCGTATAGCACATCCTTAGGAATGCGTTCATCTTGCATACGATGAACGTTCCCAAGCCAACGTAGACGACTTTGCTTCACAAGAGCAAGAATGCTTGGTAGGTTGGCCCTGGCTAACACTTCAGCATTCGTGACCTTGTCTTGCCAAGATATGCCTAAAATGTTTCGCAGGCAACGAAAATGGTTAGTTCAATTTACTTTCTAGATATTATTTTCCAAGTTACTACCAAGTCGATAGTTCAGCAGTCAGTCGTTCTGTGCTTATTTTAATTATATTATTCAATCCAACTGTCCTATTTCCTACCTCCCCCCCCCCCCCCTTCCCGACCTCCACTCTACTCGGGTGTAAAGAAAAACAGCTCTGTTGTTTTTAATATTTGCACTGACTCACTTAACCCCTTATGTGTAGAACAGCGACATCATTTCATTTATAATAGATGTGTATGCATAACAATACTTTAATATCATTCTGAGAAGGACGGAGATATTGCATTCACGTGACACGGCAGTATGGGCGTTCACCGGCTACGTAAATGACATGAAAGCTAGTGGAGTAAGATGAAGCGATGGGAGGACAGGGGGCGAAAAAATCAACATCCTTCGTATGTTTATTCCGTACTTTGGCTGGCCTCCAGCCCTGGTACAAATTACAAAAACATTCATCATAAAAACACCAACACAACGATCCACTACAATAATCAACTCAACCACTTCATTAATCAACACCATCAACCATACATCATTCATGTTACCGTGAACTGGGAACAAGGGAAATAGTTCATCGCTAACTGGGAATGGGGCTTTAGCCGACCCTCAGGATTGAGGACTTTCATTCATCGCAAACTGGGAAATTTATAGAGGAATAACCGTGAATTGGAAAATGTTTTTAAATTATTTATCATATGCGTACTTTATAAGAAGATGGAATAAAATTACTCTCCTATGCACGTGTACATTCGACCAATCTTGCGTGCATATGCAATTCTCTATTAAATGTTGAGGGGCCCGCCACGATAGCTCAGTGGGCTAGAGCGCTCGCATTGGGTGCTCTGGTCACATGAGAGCTTAACGGCACGCGGGTCGGTGGTTCGAGCCCTGCTGTGGCCATGTGTGACAAAGACCCCATGTCCTTCTTCGCAAGGAGTAGGGGGTTAACCCCGGTGACATGGCTCTACTCTCCCCTTCTTCTCCCAGTGACGCGATATGACCGAAAGTGGTTAACGCGTCACGAATATACAACCAACCAACCAATCTAATCTCTATGGTTCCATCAAATAAGAAGGAATATTTTGGTGAGGTTTATTTTAATTTTGCATCGCGGCTCGCGCACATTCGCGCTTATACCAGTACGGCTTATGCAGGGGCGGATTCAGGGCGTGGGGAATGGTGTCCAGGGATTCTAGCACCCCCCCCCCTCCCCCACCACCCCACCCCCCTTCTATTCCGACACTCATTTCGTCGTGAACCGGGAATTCATCTTTCGGCGCTTCGTGAACTGGGAATCCAGCGATTTATTCTTTTCGAGATCTGGGAACCCGACCACTACTTGCCTCCCCTCCCCTACCCCCCCACAATCCTCTTTTAGTTACTATAGGGTTCACTCCAGCGAACGTGCCCCGCTCCCCTATCCCGCACCGCTTTTCAAAATGCAATATATCCATATACCCTTTTATGTAGATTTACGGAAACAAACAAAAGGTAGAAAATCCACCAGATATAGATACTTACGGTTAATCCCCTGTGTCTGGCTGCCTGGTAATCCACTCCGCTGTGAGCGACAGCTAAGTCATGTATTCCGAGAGCGCTCTACGGCTCGATGTCTCTGAAGGAAGAGTTACCAGTACAATAACTGTTTTAGTCGGGGGCCAAAGAACGTTTGAGCCAAAGTCTCAAAGTCGCGCTCCTACCGTTTCAAAAGCAGCAAGCAACGCCACCTGGTGAAAGATTGTCAATAAACTAAAAGTTTCCCAGTTGGGGGTCGGGTATGTATAGAGTTGGGTTGTGTAGGGTGGGGGGGGGACAGGAGGGCGGGGGGACGGGGGGACAGGTAAAGGTACGCCGATGATCATGACACTCAACTGTCACAAGTCGTCAGAGAAAGAAAGGGACACGCCTGAATATTTGTCTTTTACCGCTGTCTTACATCCTGTTTCGCCTGAAGTCTCGATTCTGGAAAGGCAGAACGGTGTGTATTTATAGTTCTGTCTCCGCCCGCCTTAGTAACCGCGCGTCGCTAGGGGGAGCACCGTGTCGTCACTTCCTGGTACGTGCTACCTTTATTGTCGTCACATAAATTGACGTCAACCAACAGAAGACATTTTCCCCAAGGAAATCCTTGATCCACGTAATACATATACATGAATACACCAAGTCAATCACCAAACGAGCACATTACAGTAATACCGACTAGAATCACAGAAGCAAGGGCGGATCTAGGGGGGGTGGGGGCGCTAGTGGGGTTGCAGCCACCCATTGGGAACTTATGCAAACACTGTAAAAGTCGGGCCTTCCAATGAAAGAGACATATTGTAGATGCCACCCAAAGGAGGATCCAAGGGGGGCGGGGTTAAGAGGATGTTAAGGACTGAAAAATCACCCCCCCGGTTGTACAAAATTGGTTGACACACGCGGTCATTTTCACCCCCCCCCCCCCCCCCCGGTCGCAATTTTTTTTAGAGATCGCCTCACCCCCCTCCCCCCACCCCACCCCCTCCACCCCCCCCCCCCCCTTTCCAAAACCCTAGATCCGTTAAGAAAGCAACAGAAGGAAGGACATTGCACGAACTGATCAACAACTCAACTGTCATCTGACATCAGTCAGCGGGAGATGGTGGCGGCGGGTGGGGGCTAGCGATGAGGTGGGTGGAGGCACGTATATGTCGCACTGAACTTGTCAGGTCACGCACGAATATAGAGGCACAATACGAATTTCCAGGCCACGGTTAGTGCGACCGCGTGCAGCAACCAGTCATCTTGAGGTCTTGACCGGGGACTGCCTTAAGAACTTATTCTCAAGAAGGAGGAGAATACCACCATTGTCCCTGGCGACCTTGTACTCCGAAGACCTGAGAGGGGGGAAGGGGCGGGGCGGGGCGGGAGCGCCGGGGGGAGGGGGGGGGGGAGATAAGGGAGGGTCTCGAGGTCAATGCGCTATTCATGTATTGCTCATCTCGCATCGAGTACAGTATGGTTGACGATACATGGTCACAGGTCACTCTCTGTTGATGACACATGGTCTCGTTTCACACTCTGTTGAAGACACATGGTCACGGGTCACTTTCTGTTGACAATACATGGTCTCGGGTCACTCTGTTGACGGCACATGGTCTCGGGTCACTCTGTTGACGGCACATGGTCTCGGGTCACTCTCTGTTGAAGATACATGGTCTCAGGTCACTCTCTGTTGAAGATACATTGTCTCAGGTCACTCTCTGTTGACGGCACATGGTCTCGGATTAGTCTGTTGACAATACATTGTTTCGGGTCACTCTCTGTTGACGATACATGGTCACAGGTCACTCTTTGTTGACGACACATGGTCTCGGGTCACTCTCTGTTGACAATACCTTGTCTCAGGTCATTCTCTGTTGACGGCACGTGGTCTCGGATCAGTCTGTTGACAATACATTGTCTCGGGTCACTCTCTGTTGACGATACATGGTCACAGATCTCTCTCTGTTGACGACACATGGTCTCGGATCACTCTCTGTTGACGATACATGGTCTCGAGTCCTTCTCTGTGGACGGCACATGGTCTCGGATCAGTCTGTTGACAATACATTGTCTCGGGTCACTCTGTTGACGATACATGGTCTCGGGTCCCTCTGTGGACGATACATTGTCTCAGGTCACTCTATGTTGACGATACATGGTCTCAGGTCATGCTCTGTTCACGACACATGGTCTCGGGTCACCCTATGTTGACGATACATGGTCTTGGGTCACTGTTGACAATACACGGTCGCGGGTCACTCTGCGTTGACGATACATGGTCACGGGTCACTCTGTGTTGACAATACATGGTCTCGGGTCACTGTTGACGATACATGATCACGGATCACTCTGTGTTGACGATACATGGTCACGAGTCACCCTATGTTGACGATACATGGCTTCTGGTCACCCTATGTTAATGATACATGGTCAGGGGACTCTCTGTTGACGATACATGGTCACGGGTCACACTTTGTTGACCATACATGGTCTTGGGTCACTCTCTGTTGACGATATATGGTCTCGGGTCACTCTCTGTTGAGGATACATGGTCTTGGGTCACTGTTGACGATACATGGTCTCAGGTCATTCTCAGTTGACGATACATTGTCTCGGGTCACTCTCTGTTGATGATACATTGTCTCGGGTCACTCTCTGTTGACGATACATGGTCACGGGTCACTCTCTGATGACGATCCATGGTCTCGGGTCAGCCACTGTTGACGATACATTGTCTCGGGTCACTCTCCGTTGACGATACATTGTCTCGTCTCACCCTCTGTTGACGATGCATTGTCTCGGGTCACTCTCTGTTGACGATACATGGTCTTGGGTCACTGTTGACGATACATGGTCTCAGGTCATTCTCAGTTGACGATACATTGTCTCGGGTCACTCTCTGTTGATGATACATTGTCTCGGGTCACTCTCTGTTGACGATACATGGTCACGGGTCACTCTCTGATGACGATACATGGTCTCGGGTCACCCACTGTTGACGATACATTGTCTCGGGTCACTCTCCGTTGACGATACATTGTCTCGGGTCACTCTCCGTTGACGATACATTGTCTCGTCTCACCCTCTGTTGACGATGCATTGTCTCGGGTCACTCTCTGTTGAGTACATATTGTTTCGGGTCACTCTCTGTTGACGATAGAAGGTGTCGGGTCACTCTCTGCCCGCCACCCACCCCCCACGCCCGGGTACTTCCCAGTGTGGCAAACTGTTTGTTGACGACAAACGAGGGCGGCGGAGGGACTGACTGGTAAAACATAAATGTGTATCTGGTGAAAGAAAATGGAGTTTGCAAACTGAGACGCAGAACGACGTCGGTTCTAATTTTGCGTTAATACACGTTTCGAAGCCCAAGGCATACCAACCTTGTTTCACTCAGTCGGTTTTTCCATGACGACCAAGGCTCAGTATCGGCGATATAATGTACATGTGACAGTTTGGTGACCGTTGTTATGGGTCAGGAAGGAGTAAATGGTGACACGCGACACAGGCATACTTGAGAACTCGACATTCGACACTGACACCCAAATTCCGACACGGAGAATCTAAAAAAGCGACATCGACACAGATTTTTTAAAAAAACGACACTTAATTTGACAAATCAAAACGATATTAAAGCATGTTACACACACAAGTATATAAATTGAGAGATGTAAATGTACATTGTTTAAAGGTGTAAATGTAAAAATGTAAAGATGTATTGTACAAATTTAAAGGTGTAAATGTACAAATTTAAAGGTGCAAGTATACACATTTATTAAATGTAAAGGCAAAAATATATAAATACCAACCTGAGTTGAAATTACACTGTTACATTAACATCCTAATCGATTTTATTCTATTATTATGGCATGTAATTAATGTAATTAATTATCATAATGATCTATTCGAATAAGTCACACGATCACCTCAATTGCTACTGGTTCATACCATAAGTAAAAAAACTTGAACTTAGGTCAATACGCTGCTTGTGAATTTGAAGGGCCCATATATTGGGCTAGGGACGGTACAGCCCTCACGATGGGGTATAACCGGATATCAGTGTTTGAAGGTGGAGATGATGACATCGTTTGATGAAGTGGGGACCGAAGGAGTCTGGACTCTGGACCCCTTGTATAACGAAACTCAATGACTGTTTATCTTGTGTGTATTCTGGATGCCCCCTCCGCCGCTCGCCTCCCCTCCCCCCTTTGTGAGATTTAATTTTATTTCGCATGCCTTTTCCGTGACAATACAATCACGGTTACCAGAAAGTGATGTCAGCATTGTGGTCACATCACTTAAAAATCTTGAACCTGGTCGGCTCACCCATGCAGTCCTCAGCAGATGATTTCAGATGGCCCCAAAAAGACCTCGCGTGTTGCCCACCAATACAAGTTTCAGATAACGCTTGACGAACGTGACCAAGATCCCCGCATGGTGGCGCTACGCAAGCTCCGCTTTTAAGCTGCTGTCGGCCGGGGGCAAATTTCAAGATTCTTGAAAAGCGTAATTTTTAAGAATAATAGATAAAAATAACGAGCTCTGTTTATTTAATACAGCAAAAAACATCTTGTACCCTTTGTAAAGAAAGTTATAATTGTGATTGAATTCTTTCTTTTCATCACCTGATATGGTGTGTTATTAAGCTTAGGCTGGGCCCCGGCACTAATTTGTAGAAATGCGCAGCGCATTTTTCCTACCAATTTGCGCAGTGAGCGAGTGTGAAAATGCATTGAGACAGTATTCGACAACAGAGATACAACGGAACCCTAGCGGAGTGAGTCGAAGGCAGAGAGTGGAACGTGACCTGTATTAGCAGACGCTATTGGGCCAGACACCACACGCCATTGTGTGAGGGTTGACAGCGGGCGAGCGGCACAGGTCTCCTGTATTGCCCGCTGTCCGGGGGGGGGGGGGGGGGTCTCTTGGGGAAGGGGCCTCTGTCAAAGGTCCCTGGAGACCTAAAACCGCCCTAAAGTTTCCGCCACTCCCCTCCCACACTCCCCACACCACCCCACCCAAACCTGTTTCAATAACCTGAAAAAGTCTGTGCCGTAAGCGCGCTTTCTTGGTTGTTTTTGTTGTTTGCTACTGATGATGTTGATGAGAAAACCAGGATGCGGTCCGTAGTCGGGAGGGTGCTAGTGTACCCCGGCATACCTTGGTAGTCCACTTGAAAAGTTCTTTCAAAATTGTGTTTATTCCTACAGTTTTG
Organism: Arenicola marina; assembly: GCA_964019135.1. Taxonomy (NCBI): domain Eukaryota; kingdom Metazoa; phylum Annelida; class Polychaeta; family Arenicolidae; genus Arenicola; species Arenicola marina. Next base: position 9,235,648 of record OZ025255.1, read on the forward strand.
TGCAAATAAATGAAGCAGCTATGATACATGATGTTATGGCGGCATATTGTGCGTATACCTTCTACTGGGTGTGTCAACCCCTTATTTGCCTGGTTTCGCACGATATGATATGTTTTCATTTATATGTCAATAAAATAAGTCACGAACAGAAGCGGAGGTTTGAAGGTGGGTGCTGCGTATGTTTGCAATCAAATGGATTTCCCGCACAGTTGACACGTAGATGTTGCCATGACAAACAGACACCTATGCATATGACATTTTTGTAGCCAACGATAATAAAAAAAATCTTTGTTCGTACGAAGGTCACTAATTTCCAATGAAATACGTATAGTCCCTTGGTGTGTTGTTTATTCAGTAGTGCGTAACCTCAGGGTAATACATAGTACAGTAAACAGCCTGCCCCCAGGGCTAACAGACACGTCATGAAGGCCCGGGCGGTAGGTTTAGTGTTTCATGACGGTCGTCATTATCAACATCACCCAGTTTGTTTTCTATATTAAGATACTGTGGCTTTACCCCTGCGACAAGGATCCCTTGAACAATCCCGCCCATTGTATCTGGTACGGTACGCCAATAGCGTACGGTACGCCCCTAGCGTACGGTACGCTCCTAGCATACGGTACGCTCCTAGCATACGGTACCCCCCTAGCATACGGTACGCCCCTAGCATACGGTACGCCCCTAGCGTACGGTACGCCCCTAGCGTACGGTGCGCCCCTAGCATACGGTACGCCCCTAGCATACGGTACGCCCCTAGCATACGGTATGCCCCTAGCGTACGGTACGCCCCTAGCATACGGTACGCCCCTAGCATACGGTACGCCCCTAGCATACGGTAGGCCCCTAGCATACGGTACGCCCCTAGCATACGGTACGCCCCTAGCATACGGTACGCCCCTAGCATACGGTACGCCCCTAGCATACGGTAGGCCCCTAGCATACAGTACGCCCCTATCATACGGTACGCCCCTAGCATACGGTACGCCTCTAGCATACGGTACGCCCCTAGCGTACGGTACGCCCCTAGCATACGGTACGCCCCTAGCGTACGGTACGCCCCTAGCATACGGTACGCCCCTAGCGTACGGTACGCTCCTAGCATACGGTACGCCCCTAGCATACGGTACGCCCCTAGCGTACGGTACGCCCCTAGCATACGGTACGCCCCTAGCATACGGTACGCCCCTAGCATACGGTACGCCCCTAGCATACGGTACGCCTCTAGCATACGGTACGCCCCTGGCATACGGTACGCCTCTAGCATACGGTACGCCTCTAGCATACGGTACGCCCCTAGCGTACGGTACGCTCCTAGCATACGGTACGCCCCTAGCGTACGGTACGCCCCTAGCATACGGTACGCCCCTAGCATACGGTACGCCTCTAGCATACGGTACGCCTCTAGCATACGGTACGCCCCTAGCATACGGTGCGCCCCTAGCGTACGGTACGCTCCTAGCATACGGTACGCCCCTAGCGTACGGTACGCTCCTAGCATACGGTACGCCCCTAGCGTACGGTACGCTCCTAGCATACGGTACGCCCCTAGCGTACGGTACGCTCCTAGCATACGGTACGCCTCTAGCATACGGTACGCCCCTAGCGTACGGTACGCCCCTAGCATACGGTACGCTCCTGGAATATGCATTGCAATGAACAATGAAACTATTATTTTATCTTATTTTACGCCGAAAAATTTCTCCGTGTGCATGGACGAGAAATGCAGCGACCAGTGACTGTGTCTCACAGAGAAATAGTATAAAGTATTATTTCTATCGCGGCAAGTACTGGGAGCTTTACTTGTTATGACAAAAAATTTCAATTTTCGTCATATGTCGGTCGGTCGTGTTTGTTTGTCTGTTTCTATATATGTATGTCTGTTTCACGCAAAAACGGGAAGTCTTCTTATGGCCTAACAACTACATGCATCGGTTCTCAGTCTTCAGTACGTAATAGCTACGCAATAGGGCTACAACATATTTGTCACGCAGATCAAAAGGTCAAAGGTCAAGGTCACAGCGATTTTTTGAAAAAATAACTAAAAACGCTAATATCTCCGTAAATATTAAAGCTAAAGATCTCTGGTTAGTTTCAGAATGTGCTACCCCAAGGCGCAGTTTTCGTGTAATGTTCACTTTTTGATGCGTAATACTGATTTTCGAGCAAAATGAGGTCATAAGTTTTGCGCAAAATGCACAATATGACCTCTGTCAGTTTTCACGCTTTTTGACACATTTAACATCAAGCTATCGCTATGCGTTTCTAACATGTCATAGAAATATGAAATGAGATGACTTGTGTTGAATCTTACAGTTTTCTGATGCGTCGTTTGACGTCACGATGACGCCACTTTTGGTACTTACAAAAAATTGTAAAAAATTGGCAAAAAATCATAAAAATGCGCGACTGCCCTCATATTGTAGGGAAAGTAGTTCATAGTATAGTTGCAAACTAAAAACGATACGTTCTTATCTTACTTCGGGTTCCAGGGCCGACGGCATTTCTCTATGGGACTTCCCATGTTAAAGGCCAGGATCGCTCAGGCTGGGAAAAATGTTTTGTCGTGTATTTCACAAGTGCCTCCAGCAAACAACACCGGGATTTTTTCGTTAGTTAAACATAATACCTAGTAGCTACAGTGCTTATCATATGCAATTGAAGCAAAAAGTGACGTCACAGGATTTTTTCGAAATTTGGCCAATGGTGAAAGATACGGCTTTTTGGCAGTAGCAGCGGCTCCCACGGGCGTCCTATTCAAGCCATCGCTCAATGCTTGCAGCTGTGGATGGATAATACTAAGCTGAGTCATAATCTGTCAACATGGTTCCATAGCCATATTACTTTTCGGTATATAGTCGAAATCGTTTAACATGGGATCCTATGGGGAAAAATGAACTTCATCGAATATGACCCACTTTCGCTCAAGCTATTTCAGTCGCCTTCGCCACACAGTGAGGTAATATTACCTTAAAGCAAGTTATAAGAAAAACACGGCGATTTCTACATAACTTTTTGTTTCCATGGCAACGATACCACTGGCCTAATGGTAAACATGCAGATTCTTGCCATTGAAAGAAAAATCGTCAAAAATCAGATAAAAATGCTAAAATTGCAATCTTTTCGCCAACTAGTTTCCAATAAGCATCTACAAATCACTTAATGCTTCAATCAGGCGGATGTTGCTCAGTTATGGCGCTAGAGCGCTTCAAAGTGGGACGACACCTTTGCGGGGCCGCCAATGATGAGTGAATGGAGATTGTGTCCATCTTTAAAACAACGTCAAAATTAAGAAAAACATGCCAGAGCTGTGATCTTTACGCCATATGATAGAGACAATTGATCTTCAGAGAACTAGTAAAAGAAACAAATGAGTTGCTATATAACTTCGCCTGCAGTGTTCTTTGTTCTTGTCCTAGGTTCCGTGTCTTCGAAATGATGAACTAATGCAACTTTTGGCCATTTCGTCAAGCCATAGCTGAAGGACTATTCTTTCTATCGCCTAACTCTTTAATCGAATAAGTTGTGGCAGTAAACCTTGGCGTATTGCCACTTGGACGTTGTCGTGCGTCACGTCATAACGTCACTCTGACGTCATGGCGTCACACATCTTACGTAAGATATTACTCAGCTATTATAAGGTATGGCGACTTTCGGGTCGCTTGACGTTGCAGGTCGTGTTCAGGGACAGTTTGTGCCGTGTGTAACTTTTTTGGCGCAGGGGATAAGTATGCGTCAAAAATTACGTCATAGCTAACGTGCTGCTACGAAATGTTGGGTTTGCTTTATTTTCAGCCACTTTGGCAATAGCTGTCATAACCCGAGTTGATAAGTAGGTATATGAAACAAATGGAAGCCATCTTGAGCATTTTTGCGAACGTCAAATGACGTCATGTCACGTCACGATGACGTATAATTAGATAAAAATTAAAATTCGTAGCGCCATTCATAATGAGTCAAGCAATCGCTCTTGAGAACAAAATTTCATGTTCAGTTAAACACGTCGTCTTCAGAGACACCTATGGCGAGGGGGCTAAGTGTGCGTCAACGTCATAGCTTAGGTGCTCCTACGAAAGTTTGGGCCTGCTTGATGTTCAGCTAATTTGGCAATAGCTACCATCACCCACAAGTTCATGAGTTCACCCATGATTTCGTAAGTAGGTATACTTAACAAAATAGAAGCCATTGCGAATATTGTCGTGATCGTCAAAAGAAGTTCGTGAAGTCACGAAGACATAATAAATAAAAGATACGAAAGTACCGTTAATATTGCTTTCGCCTTGGCTTCAAACTGGATGTCCAATTAAGCTCCGCCTACAGTGCCACACTGCCTGTCGAAGACAGCATTTAGCTCAGATTGCCCCTATAAGGCCCTTTAGCCAAAATTGGCCCTGACGACTTGTAACGTCGCCATTAATACAGCTTCCAAATGTACTTATGTATTTTCGTTCTCGACCTATGGTCGAATATCTCTTGTTTCTTTATCAATTTATATGATCACAACGTTTAGGCTACTGGGGAATGTGAAACATCAGAAAAAAACCCGGTTTCTGCCATCGTCTGCGATGTAAAGAGGGATCCATGTAAAGTATTTCAAATGCGAAAACGAAACCTTGCTAACAGTTTACAGAACTACTAATGGTGGAATATCAGTAACGGCGAAACGGTCACGGTCGAGCGTGCACGTGCCTGCAGCATGCTTACGTCTAACGCAAAATTTCCAAGGGAAATGCTAGCGCTACCATCACTAGATGTGTGGTAAATAAAACTAAGTACGTCGAAAGACATTGACAGCATTCAACTTTAGTTCTTTGGACGACTTTATCGCTTGCCCCACGATAAACTAGCTAAATTAATACTACATGTGGCTGAAAGACTTCAAAACTTTTCAAAAATCTTCTCATGCTAAGAATAGTGGGATAGTTAGAGAGCTTATAACTGTCTTAGTAAAATACGATCTGCGACGATACACGTTGACCTTTTTTGACAGACGAGTCGTGCCCATCGAAACGTGCCTGGATATTTGTTCAACGCTCTGTGAGAGAATGGTCTGAAGCGAAACTCACTGAGCGTTTAAGTCACAAAAAGTATGATTACTTTAGACAAACATATGGTGAACAGCTGCACGTTCACTGATCCTGGCAGATAGAACGTTCACAATACGATGTGAGAAAGCCGCTACGCGCCTTAGCGGGCCTCAATTGTGTTTTATATCCAGCGCGTGATATTTTGTGCTGTCGATGTGTGACAGGAAGTTTCTAATATTCTATTATTTTAACTCATGTGACAAATACCTGGCTACCAGGGAGATTTTATGGTCTGAGGTGGTCAATTTATGCAGCGTTCAATTCTCATCATTTGTGTACACCATGAGTGACGCAGATTCACTGGTATCTGCGGCAAAGCATGGCATATCCTCTCATATGAGCCTTCTACTAAATTACTAAAATACTCTATGCTAGATGAACTACTTCGGTTGAGCGTAGCTGTTTGATTGTCACTGTGTATATGTTGTTCTTTTGTGTGTTTTGTGTTTTTTTTTCTCTCTTTATTATGTTATAAGAGGATTATTATCCAGAAAGTGGGGGAAATAAAGTACATACATACATATAATGAGAAGAATAAATGCTGGTTTGTCCTCAAGACAGATCCCATGTCATTGGCGAAAGTGACGAGGGAACCAGCCCATGCGCAAGACAGCTACTGCACAAGTCTCTCAGCCGATGGACGTTATTCATTGTAACAAAGACTCCAACACCGAACCGTTGAACACGCCTCAAAAACGCTGCGAGCCAGCTAGATTGCTATTGGGTACTTTAAACCATTTTGGTTGCTTATACTAACTGAAATGGGCTCTTTTTTTGCCTCTCTGAATCCCGCTCTGAAGGGGTATCTGTTTGTCATTGACCCTCTCTACCTTTCAGTTCCACGCAGGCCCGCTTGGTTTATTCCCTGTACACCCTGTTTATTCCCTGTTATCCCGGGGACGCTGCTTTGTGGCTCCAAGGATGACACCCAATCGTCCTCTTCAAATGTGTTTGAGATGTCAGTTATGTGGGGTAACTTTATGAATATTTTAGTTATGTAAGGACTTCTGATGAGAAATAAGAAATGTCTGCTCTCTCATGGCTGATTTGTAGTTCTGTTTGTATAAAAGGGAAACTTACCTAGACAGTTAACCCGAACGAGATCAGACGATATGTCTAATTTTTGCTTCAGTCTAATTTATGAACCTTTATACCAGTAAACGAGCGCAAACGAGACTTTGCGTTAGGGTACGAGCCTTGTCTGGCCCGACAACGCCCGAAATTCCGTGGTGACGCACAGCTCAAAATATCAGGATATGCAGCCATATATAGGCTATAAAGTTACGTTCGCCTAGACATCCGGTTTACTCATTTTGGGGACAAACAAACGAAGCACGTGTTCGGAATGAGTTTAGAATTTCTGCGCACACTGGTATCCTGCCTATCGGTGACTTAAGCGAGACGTGTATGTTACACAAAGAGAGAAACTGGGAGCCAGACTACCTGCGCAAAATCTAGGCGTCGATGGGTGGGTCCATTGCGGATGACCCAGTAAGAATATTTAACAATTATAGCTGCACAAAAAGGATTGAGACATTTCTTCGTTTTTTCGGGATCTAAAAGTGATGGGAAAACATCAAACCGGTCTATATTAGCTTTACCATGTGGTTTAATGACTTATCAGTGTGTTGTTACTCCATGCACTGCACATTTCGACAGCGGAAAGGTTAAGTCGAGCACTTGCTCTCGCCATTTTTGTTACCGCGGAGACACGTGAGGCACGTCACTCGCTCTGTGATGCAAAGCCCGGATGCAGGGCTAAATTTAGAACGCTATTTTTAGCTCTTGAGTGTTTTGAAGACGGATTTTTCCCCGTATATTCCGAAAGTTCTGCGCTTCGTCGTCTCCAAATATGTTAACTATAATTCCCATAGTCATGTTTAATAAAATGGGACTCATAGTCTTTAGAATAAACCTAGAAAGAAATTGACTTATAGCTGCCTATACTTCAACATGGAGCACGTGTGTTTGTTTGTCCCTAAAACTGAAGTCTCGCCGTCCGATCACGAGAACTGTATAACCCTATAGGCCTATTACAAAGTAAATCCATGTGGAACATACGCTACCGCACAGTTTAATTACAGTTTAGTTGTAATTAATTACAATTATGTCACACTTGCCCCCTCCATCTTCTTTTACACTTATTTACACTTACCCCTTCACCTTCTTTTAATCTAATTCACACTTGCTCCCTCAACTTTCTTTTACACTTATTCACACTTGCCCCTTCCACCTTCATTTACACTTATTCATACTTGCCCCTTCACCGTCTTTTACACTTATTCACACTTGCTCCCTCCGCCTTCTTTTACACTTATTCACACTTGCCCCTTCACCTTCTTTTACACTTATTCGCACTTGCTCCCTCCACCTTCTTTTACACTTATTCACACTTGCCCCTGCCACCTTCTTTTACACTTATTCACACTTGCCCCTTCACCTTCTTTTACACTTATTCACACTTGCCCCTTCACCTTCTTTTACACTTATTCACACTTGCCCCTTCCACCTTCTTTTACACTTATTCACACTTGCCCCTTTACCTTCTTTTACACTTATTCACACTTGCCCCTTTACCTTCTTTTACACTTATTCACACTTGCTCCCTCCACCTTCTTTTACTCTTATTCACACTTGCTCCCTCCATCTTCTTTTACACTTATTGACACTTGCCCCTTCACCTTCTTTTACACTTATTCACACTTGCCCCTTCCACCTTCTTTTACACTTATTCACACTTGCCCCTTCACCTTCTTTTACACTTATGCACACTTGCTCCCTCCACCTTCTTTTACACTTATTCACACTTGCCTCCTCGCCTTCTTTTACACTTATTCACACTTGTTCCCTCCACCTTCTTTTACACTTATTCACACTTGCCCCTTCATCTTCTTTTACACTTATTCACACTTGCCCCTTCACCTTCTTTTACACTTATTCACACTTGCCCCTTCACCTTCTTTTACACTTATTCACACTTGCCCCTTCACATTCTTTTACACTTATTCACACTTGCCCCTCCACCTTCTTTTACACTTATTCACACTTGCCCCTTCACCTTCTTTTACACTTATTCACACTTGCCCCTTCACCTCCTTTTACACTTATTCACACTTGCCCCTTCCACCTTCTTTTACACTTATTCACACTTGCCCATTCACCTCCTTTTACTCTTATTCACACTTGCTCCGTCCACCATCTTTTACACTTATTCACACTTGCCCCTTCACCTTCTTTTGCACTTATTCACACTTGTTCCCTCCACCTTCTTTTACACTTATTCACACTTGCCCCTTCACCTTCTTTTACACTTATTCACACTTGCTCCCTCCGCCTTCTTTTACACTTATTCACACTTGCCCCTTCACCTTCTTTTACACTTATTCACACTTGTTCCCTCCACCTTCTTTTAAACTTATTCACACTTGCCCCTTCACCTTCTTTTACACTTATTCACACTTGCCCCTTCACCTTCTTTTACACTTATTCACACTTGCCCCTTCACCTTCTTTTACACTTATTCACACTTGCTCCCTCTACCTTCTTTTACACTTATTCACACTTGCCCCTTTACCTTCTTTTACACTTATTCACACTTGCCCCTTTACCTTCTTTTACACTTATTCACACTTGCTCCCTCCACCTTCTTTTACTCTTATTCACACTTGCTCCCTCCATCTTCTTTTACACTTATTGACACTTGCCCCTTCACCTTCTTTTACACTTATTCACACTTGCCCCTTCCACCTTCTTTTACACTTATTCACACTTGCCCCTTCACCTTCTTTTACACTTATGCACACTTGCTCCCTCCACCTTCTTTTACACTTATTCACACTTGCCTCCTCGCCTTCTTTTACACTTATTCACACTTGTTCCCTCCACCTTCTTTTACACTTATTCACACTTGCCCCTTCATCTTCTTTTACACTTATTCACACTTGCCCCTTCACCTTCTTTTACACTTATTCACACTTGCCCCTTCACCTTCTTTTACACTTATTCACACTTGCCCCTTCACATTCTTTTACACTTATTCACACTTGCCCCTCCACCTTCTTTTACACTTATTCACACTTGCCCCTTCACCTTCTTTTACACTTATTCACACTTGCCCCTTCACCTCCTTTTACACTTATTCACACTTGCCCCTTCCACCTTCTTTTACACTTATTCACACTTGCCCATTCACCTCCTTTTACTCTTATTCACACTTGCTCCGTCCACCATCTTTTACACTTATTCACACTTGCCCCTTCACCTTCTTTTGCACTTATTCACACTTGTTCCCTCCACCTTCTTTTACACTTATTCACACTTGCCCCTTCACCTTCTTTTACACTTATTCACACTTGCTCCCTCCGCCTTCTTTTACACTTATTCACACTTGCCCCTTCACCTTCTTTTACACTTATTCACACTTGTTCCCTCCACCTTCTTTTAAACTTATTCACACTTGCCCCTTCACCTTCTTTTACACTTATTCACACTTGCCCCTTCACCTTCTTTTACACTTATTCACACTTGCCCCTCCACTTTCTTTTACACTTATTCACACTTGCTCCCTTCACCTTCTTTTACACTTATTCACACTTGCCCCTTCACCTTCTTTTACACTTATTCACACTTGCCCCCTTCACCTTCTTTTACACTTATTCACACTTGCCCCCTTCACCTTCTTTTACACTTATTCACACTTGCCCCTTCACCTTCTTTTACACTTATTCACACTTGCCCCTTCACCTTCTTTTATACTTATTCACACTTGCCCCTTCCCCTCTCTTTTACACTTATTCACACTTGCTCCCTCCACCTTCTTTTACACTTATTGACATTTGCCCATTCACCTACTTTTACACTTATTGACACCTGCCCCTTCACCTTCTTTTACACTTGTTCACACTTGCTCCCTCCACCTTCTTTTGCACTTATTCACACTTGCTCCCTCCACCTTCTTTTACACTTATTGACATTTGCCCATTCACCTTCTTTTACACTTATTCACACTTGCCCCTTCACCTTCTTTTACACTTGTTCACACTTGCTCCCTCCACCTTCTTTTGCACTTATTCACACTTGCTCCTTTTACCTTCTTTTGCACTTATTCACACTTGCCCATTCACCTTCTTTTACACTTATTCACACTTGCCCCTTCACCTTCTTTTACACTTGTTCACACTTGCTCCCTCCACCTTCTTTTGCACTTATTCACACTTGCTCCCTTTACCTTCTTTTACACTTATTCACACTTTCCCCTTCACCTTCTTTTACACTTATTCACACTTGCTCCCTCCGCCTTCTTTTACACTTATTCACAGTTGCCCCATCACCTTCTTTTACACTTATTCCCGCTTGCTCCGTCCACCTTCTTTTACACTTATTCACACTTGCCCCTTCACCTTTTTTTACTCTTATGCACACTTGCTCCCTCCACCTTCTTTTACGCTCATTTCACACTTGCCCCTTCACTTTCTTTTACTCTGATTCACACTTGCTCCCTCCCCCTTCTTTTACGCTCATTTCACACTTGTCCCTTCAAGGGGTTTGCACCCCCACTTCTCCCCCCCCCCCGACACTATTTAAGGAGAAATGCCGTTTTTTTTCAATGAAACATATAGGCCATTTGAGGTGTGGACCCTCTTTAACAATGTATGCAAGATTTCTGTCAGCGCGTGCCTAAAGTTTCAACAAGATTTGTATGAATGTCGCTCTCATTAGAAGTTCCTGTATAAAAACCTCTATAGGGAGATGATGGGTTAGGGTGGGGACCTCCCCATCCTAACCCAACAACTCCCTAAAGAACGCCAGACACCCATCCACATGTATATGGATTCTGAACCATCCAGCGACTACCAACACAGTTGTGTTTTAGATTTTTACTGGCAGGTGTATCATTGCAGACTCAAGTAAAATTTCAGCAGAAAATGGGGCTTTCAGCTCATTTGAAAATGATGGATGTATATATTTGTAGTATGCGTGCTGCATGAAGCAGTGCGCGATCTTTCAGGTCGTCCTTAAGTTGACCTTGACTTGACTTTAGCTTCACCTTAGCTTCACCTTAATTTGACCTTAGCTTCACCTTAATTTGACCTTAGCTTCACCTTAATTTGACCTTAGCTTCACCTTAATTTGAACCTAGCTTCACCTTAATTTGACCTTAGCTTCACCTTAATTTGACCTTAACTTGATCTTAATTTGTCGCAATGTGAAAATGTCCACCGATTCGTGAAAACAGTGAGGCAGCCGTGTGGAAAGGAAGTGTAAGTACTAGCATTGAATTCCACTGTGTGTTAAACAGGGTAGTAGCGACATACCATATCAGGGCGTTAAGATGGTGGATATAGGCTAGGGGTGGAGGGAGGTCGATCAGTGAGTATATAAAAGGGGGATGGGACCCTCACATATAGTATATCGAAGTGAATCATTAGTACAATTCTTTAGTCGTGGATTCTTGGTCGGGGGAGGCCGAAACTGTTACACCTTTCACACCATTGTTCAGCGCCCCCACCCCCCCACTGCACAGACACACCCTACCCCCTACCTATCCCGGATCTGACACTGAGGTAAGGCGAGATATAAGCAGATACCCCACCGGCCAAACAGAAGCCGGTGTCACATGTGACGCGCGTGTGGTGAACGAGAGCCCCCCCCCCACCCCCACCTGCCCCCCACAGCGCCTCAACGAGAGGCCCTCCCTTCCTCCCCCCCCCCCACCTCCTCCCCACCTCCGTCCTCTCTTCGCCAGTAGCACATACTCACACATCACACATGCTAACGCAAAACAGATACCTGAACGTGGCCCGTACGTCTCGAAGCCCTCCCCCCCTCATCCCGCAGCCCCCCGCCTCGCCCCTCCACCCCCCTCCCCCCTTCACGCGCGAGCTCCCTGACTCACCCTGCCTGAGACCCACGCGGCACGGTGAAGGGGGGCTGGGGGGGGGAGGCAGCGGCGACGGGGGATTCCCTTGTGGCCAGCGGCATCGAATAGGACAAGCCCATTCATTACTGGAAGGGTTTTGTTATCGTTCCGAGAATCGCCGGCAGGTATCGGGGCGCTCTGCCGCACTCTAGCGGAGCGAAAACAAATCATGAGGCGTCGCATTGACGGTCGTGGGTGTGAACATGCGGACGCGGTGTGGGCATGGCTGAGAAAGCGTGGGGGGGGGGGGGGAGGGGGAGGAGGCGGAGGTGCCGCCGGCCAAATCTTTTTGACGGTCAGATTTTTATATGAAGTTGTGGTTGGAGTCTGCTTGCCTTCGCCGTCGCTCCTCCCTTTAGTCACCATATTAACTGCGACAGTTTCTACGCGATCAAAGAGAGTGACGTAGTGTTCATGAATGTTAAGTGCGCACTCAAATTAAGGTCCTCTGAAAAGGATGAATAAAACTGGATATAATAATACGGAACGGTAACTTTACTATATTACTGAAATGAACCTGTTAATAAACACAACCCAAGAACTCGTCTCAAACATCTCGTAACTAACAGTACATGAAAGTGTCTCCACAATTGGTTACCTTATACATCGAGCACTAAACAGTCGCTCCAAGAATGTCTATACTGCTAAAACAAACCCATGGCGATACATTGCGAATTATAGGCCCTACTCTTCGTGACGTCACTGATGTGTCGACTCTAATGGCGCACTAAAACAAAACTTGACGCCACCATCCGATTCGCAGTTTGAACCAAATACAGATATCCAGAAGAGCATTTCTCATGCATCCATGCGACGAGAAGCTTGTCAAACAGATATCGTGTGTTTGACATGCTTTAAAGTTTCTCATACAGCAATTGAATGGAAATGATATCTGTTTTCACAATATGCCAGGTATGTTTTTTACGCATGGTATAGGTGAAACATAGATGTATGAACAGCCGTAAATATTTGTATTATGTTCTATTATGATGAGCATTAATAAAGTAGATGAATGTTCGTTTTATGTGAGAAATATATTCTTAATGAGAGAATTGATAATGAGGTAAAACGCCTACCCTGTGGGGGGGAGGGGGGGGGATGCCTACCCAGTGGGTTAAAACGCCTACTCAAGCATCTTGATAGGCGTTTTGCCCCAATATGAAGTGGGCGTTTTACCCCGTCAGACGCCAGTACTGGTTTTTTTTACCCTGGCCCGCCTTTATGTAATTCTCAAACACGTTCGATTATGATCAGGCGACACGTATGCGTCACTGCCTTCCGGAACATGCGCATCCGGGCTATTTTAGGGCATGGACGTTTTACCCCACCTGGGCGTCTTGACTCAAAATAGCCCAGACGCTACTTCAAAGAAATATAAAAAAATTAGTGTCAAATTCACGTTGATTACTAGCCCAAAGCACACAACAGACACCTTCATGAAGTATACGGGTGCCTTACGTGTCATCCGGGTCCTATGTGTGTCTCTCCTAGCGGCTCCACGCCCGAGATTAGTGTTAGGGTCGCGGATTAAGAGTTAGGGGTCAACAATTGGGAGTTAAGGTTCAGGCCTTGGGATTCGGGGTTTAGGATTCGGGGTCAGGGATTTGGGATTGGGATTCGGGGTCAAGGATTTGGGATTGGGGTTCGGGGTCAGGGATTCAGGATTGGGATTCGTGGTCAAGGATTTGGGATTGGGATTCGGGGTCAGGGATTTGGGATTAGGATTCGTGGTCAGGGATTTGGGATTGGGATGCTCCCAATCAAATGGTTGCTTCGCTACCCTGCTTTCCTCCAATAGCATACACCGTATTTCATAGCCTCAGCAGTGCAATATATGCTCTATACTTTGGTGACAACCAACCCATGTGTCACCCGTTTTGGCCGCAACCGACGCAAACTTGTCGAATTCGTTTGGCCCTATTTTGTGCACTATTGGTGTAAGAACATTTACGCACGCCCTACACAGCCGCCCCTTAATGCAGTATTGGATTAATAATCGTGCGATTTGGTGGAGGTCTTATATATCGATACCACATTCCGCAGGCAATTATTGATCCCAAGGCCAGACCACGTGGTTCTGCCGATTCCATATCCGAGCCAATGAAGACATTCAAAACAGGGGCGGATCAAGCAATTGGAAGGGTGGGGGGGCGTCCATTGAAACTTGCGAAAGGGGGCGGGGTCCAAGCCTCAGATAGCATTCTTCCTCAAAAGGGGAGGGGGTGGGGTGCACGCCTCAGAAAGTCAAAAGTTTGCATTGAAAAACGGTGGAAGGAAGTTCGTTCTCGCCCGTGTAGACGGAGGTGCAGGACCTTAGATCTGCTTGGAAATACCAAAGGATACATTCTGTCAATTGTTATGTATCCAGTAGCTATGCAACAAGATAAATTCATGGTAGGGAAGGTGGAGTCGGGGGTGGAGGGAATAAATCGTGTGGGTGGCGTTGGGTGTGGATTGTGAGGGTGGTTTGGTATTGGGGTGGGGTATGGGCGTACAGGCGCGGGGTATTGCGGGCGTGGAGTATGCGGGTGGGTTATGGGGTGGGTTTAGGGGTGGGATATGTGGGAGAAGTATGAGCGTGGGGTACGGGGAGTTATGTGTGTATGTCTGTGTCTGTGTGTGTATGTGTGTGTGGGGGGGGGGGGTGGCGAAGATTTCTAAGTCTCTTTTATTGTTACAGTAAATACTTCGAGAAGAGTTTTTTAAAGTAAACAATAGTAACCGCAAAAGGTTCCGACAATGATAAAATGACACGAGCATGAGGTATATGTACATGATAATAAAAATATAACAGGTAAAAAGGTAAAAAAATTATTTCCCACAAACGTAAAAAAGAGTAAAAAGGTAAAAAGAAATTTTCCACAGACATAAAAGTTGTGCTAAAACTGATGCACGAATGACAAAAAGGACTGATGCTATAATTTGAATCTGGTAGACCGGAGGACACATAAGGCCCTCGCAAACGTATTGCGACAGCATTGCACTCATCATAACGCAAGCATGCCCGGTGTCATGGCTGTGCTCTACCCGCTTCTGTTCCGATTTGACCACTGGGTTCAGTTTGAAGACACTCATGTACGACAACTTGTACACGAACCCTGCTTCATGCTTGGGGTAACCTCTTACTACAGTTATGTAGGTAACCTCGCACTGTGCGTAATGTAGGTAGCCTATGGCTGCGTTCGTGCGGGTAACACTAAACGGCACCAGAAGTGACCTAGTTACGCAATTAGGTCAATGACTGTGTCAACGGCGCGAACGAGCGGGAGTGTGCTCGCATCTACGGCATCATAGCGGGCCGAGAACCCTCCGCTGTAATTGGGTAGTTTTCGACTACATGCCTATTTTCGCCCCACTCCCCCACCAAAAAACCCCCAAAAGCCCAGGTAATTATATATATTTATATTTTTTTCAAGTTGAATCCGCCCCTGCAGAGTCACTATATTAGCAGGGTATGACGCTGGTCGAGTTGACCCGGCCCTGGGACAGCGTGGCTATACACAGAGAGTTGCCGAAGACTTACGACAAGCCACTTCATCACTCACAGGCTCGCACTAAAGTGGCAGCAGACACCAGCCTTTTTGCCGGTGAAACGCTCCTGGTGGCATAAAAAGTTGCAATTTCACAATAACGCTTTGCTGTTTTCACATATCATTAGACTTTTCATTTGTAGCTTGCTTTTCTGCAAATAAATGTCTTATGTGCGAACCGCAGGGCTTCATAACGAGAGCCCAACGTCTACGCGGACCGCTTAGGCACCATGATTGTTTTCAACGGTTGGTCAAAGTGACTTTTTTCGTGGGCCTGAAAGCAGGCAATTGAAGACCGCATGTGATACACGGTGTGGGGCCACCAACATTTGCCACTTTGGACTTCAGAGGGTGCTCTAACAAAAATGAGCGCTGAGTATTTTACAAGAGTCACTGGGACTATTGGACAGATAGTTTAGAATTATAAAAGGTTTTCAATTAGGCAGGTATTCATATATAGGGGACAAACGCATGACATAATTAGGCTTTTTGTAAATTTTATGCCAACTCTCTCGATCGCTGGCTTTCAGTAAGCTGTCGGCTCTGGCCTTCAGGCTAGCTCTGGTAACCGAAGACCCCGAACAGCGCGATGAGTGCCCCGGTGTAGGCCTGGATCTGTAGGCTGAGCGTGTATTCCCAGAAGACGGTGGGTGTGGCCGCCTCCCCGAGCTCCGTGCTGTTCAGAGCCGACGTCCAAGCATCAGGCTGACTCTCGGCCATGTTGTTGTCAGGCTGCCGTAGGAACAAAACTTACATTTATGGCTGGGCGGCCCTGGAGATGAAACAGAACAGACCGCCTCAGACCTGACTCGTCCGTTTGGTAAGTTACATCATTGGTGAACTATAATACCTATTGATGTATCTTTTCTTGCACGGATATTTTAATTCATCATCTGTAGAGAAGCGCTTCAAGTTGTGGCGGAAAGAAACTGATTTAACGCTGTGACGGCGGGCGTCGGTGTGTCCCCACGTGAGAATCGAACTCACGATCCAATGCCGTGATGCCGAAACTACGTGGTGCCACCTGTTGAAGGAGTCACCCATGCGTAGCCAGTACAAACATCTGCCATGTAAATGGAGGTAGCACTGTACTATGCTATCCATCATTTCCCAGCGAACTAATATGGGCCAGAACAAAGTGACGCCAATTGCATAAGAAAAAGCAAAGCGCTTTCAGTCAACTCCCCCAGGTTACTGGCTTGAGCGCCAGCAGTCGGTTAAAAGCCTATGCAGGTCATATGACATCTTTGATCAAGTGCACATCAAGGAACCATGTGCCCGGGTATAACCCATACTCTCTTTTCGAAAACTGACATGGCTTCTTTATATTGCTCGAACATGCGGAGCTCACTCGGCAAAGCCAATTAAGGTCACTAACCACTAGACCATTGGAGAGCCCTAATATTGGCCCAGAAAAGAGGCTAGCGGGTTTAGCATAATCGCCTCATTCTTGGTACAGCGAGGGAGTCTTTAGAAAAACATACTTGTGCCGTGCCACTACAGTTTGCAGGTCAAAGTTTCACGACTGAGTCGTTTCCGTGGGGTGCCAACCGAGGAAAAGGACAAGCAGAATCTCAGTATGACGGAGGGTTTGTGATTCCGTGTGACTTAACGGTCCTCCCTCTTAAAATGCTGCTGCACTCATGAGATATTTGACAAGTGGATGGTTGGTTGTATATTCATGTAGCAGTGTCATGGGCCTAGTGTTAATGAAGACGTGAGACGGTTGTTGGTTTCAATACGCCTTTTATTAAACACAGCCTCTGGGCTGGGGCCGGACAAGAGGCGAGCCCGTAATAAACACCTGTGGGCAATTCAAAAAGGCATCCAGTAACGAAAATATAATGACACAATTAATAATAATAATATTTGTTTCTCGAGGACATATGACTTACAAAATATGAGAAACATCAGGCATCTTCAACACACCAATTCATACATTTACACCCGTTTCGTTTCATACATACGATAAGTCTTGATTATAATTATATACCAAACACGACTTTAAGTATTTAGGACATATGATTGATTCTAAATGAGCAGATTATAAATAAAAGTGTACCTGTGGTGACGTATACTCCTTGTCTCAGTTCAACACCAAAACCAGATATCCCAATAGCGTTTGGATTATCGGCCGTGCTACCTCTTTGGCAGCAAACAAAGAAGTGCCGCTAATGCGCGCCAATTCTTGGGCATGCGCAATACTACTGCCGACAGGGGTCTTTACTAAGCGACACTCTCTCGCCACAGGGAACTTGTTATTTACAACAACCCGACAAGAAACCCGTTCACATACTTCCCCTCACCGGGAAATGGCGTCCCGCCATTGACAGGCAAATAGACAAATAACTATCGAGGATGATACCAAGTATAATGATATAATGTAGATGACAATTATGAATAGTAAAAAGGATTGTAATCTCGTAATCAATATACTAATCACACAAGACTACAAAACGATGATGAAGAATATGATAAAATTACTGGCTATCAAGGATCGCTTCCAAACATTGACGTAAGAACGCATTCTGTTGTCGCAATTTGCTGCGACGAGAGACCGTTTGCGTCATCACGTATACCTCTGGGTCATAACGTGCCGGACGTCTACGTGCTCGTTCTGGTCTCCTTGGAGGAGACGATTCCGATACAGATGTGGAGTCACTGTGGGACTCATCTGTAGCGGTTACATGTTCGTCAGGTATCGGGACTTCCGGTTCCACATTAGCAGAAACCTCAGGCTGGGAGACCACCTCATGGCCGCCACCTACACCATGGCCAAGTTCAACCGCTTGTTCAGCTGTTGACACACCATCTGTCGCGACAGCAGGATTATGTCTCCTGGGTGCTGGTACCGGCCTCCAGGTTGGAGCGACCGGTTGGACAGCTACGATACTGTCCGACTCATCTGAGGAATTACTAATCGGATCACAAGGATTCGGAGGACGAGGGGTTTTAGGAACCGACACTACTCTGTCAACGGACTTAGCCAACTCATCCGGCGTTTCGTCACAAAGACTATTGACTGGTAACAACATGTTCCTGTGCAGATTGCGGGTCTTCCCTTGACCATCTTCCCGACGCACTTCATACACAGGGATAGTTTCGTCCGGTTGTGAAATCACGACATGTACGTCTTCCTGCCAACGGTCAGCCAATTCGTGGGGTCCTTGAAATGCGACATTCCTAACAAGCACTCTATCGCCCACTTCGAGTACGGCACCCCTTACCCGACGATCATAATTGATCTTTTGACCAGTCTGTTGTTGTTTGGTATGTTGTTGGGTCAACCGATAGGCTTGTTTGAGTGTCTCTTTCAGGTCAGTCACATACTTTGGGTGATTCTTGTTCTCCCCAGTCTCACTGAGATTAAACATCAGATCGACGGGTAAACGTGGGTGGCGTCCAAACATTAAGTAGAATGGAGTATAGCCAGTCGTGGCATGTTTGGTACAATTATACGAATGTACCAAGGAAGAAACCCGTTTCTTCCAGTCAATCTTCTGCTCAGCGGGAAGTGTTCCCAGCATGTTCAAGAGAGTCCTATTAAAACGTTCGCACTCCCCATTCCCCATCGGGTGGTAGGGGGTGGTGCGACTCTTCTTAATACGCATTAAATCACAAAGCGATTTGATGAGCGAAGATTCAAAATTTCTTCCCTGATCCGAGTGTAGGCGCAAAGGCATTCCATAATGTAAGAAGTAGTTTTCATATAAAACCTTGGCGGTAGTGAGAGCAGTTTGGTTTCTACATGGAAAGGCCTGTGAGTACTTGGTGAAATGGTCTGTGACGACCAAAACATCCTGAATACCTCCTTTGGACGGTTCTATTTTCAAAAAATCGATGCACACAAGTTCCATTGGTTGCGTTGTGATAACGTTACCCAGGGGCGATTTCGGTGTTGGGAGGACCTTCCGTCGGAGGCAACGACCACAGTTGGAGACATGGTCAGACACATTAGAGTACATTGACGGCCAATAGAAGCGGTCACGGATTAGATCTATGGTTCGATCTCTCCCGAGGTGTCCCATGTCATCATGACACCCTCGTAGTGCTAACTTTTGCAGGCTTTCAGGTAAAACTAACTGTAACTGTTCATCACCATCAACCTGGCGGTTTCTGTACAATAGTTCACCTCTTAAGACCAATCGCTTCTTTTCGCGAAGCAGTAGTTTTCCAACTGAACCACTCACGGAGTCTGGGGACATATTTACCTGTAACACGTTACGGATTTCTTGTATATTAGCATCAGCTTTCTGCGCTGCTAATATCTCCGCAGGGGCAAGCTGTGTTAAACCCGAGACTTCGGGAGCTGACGGTATAGCTGTTACAGAGCAACAGAGGGATTCAGCCCAGAGGGTTTCTTTCCCTGGAGTTTCTAGAGTCGCATGAACTACCTGAGAAGTCACTGACTTCGGTAGTTGATCAGGAACCTTTAACCGAGACAGTGCGTCGGCATCTACGTTGGACTTTCCGCACCTGTACATGATTTCAAAGTCATAATTGGCCAGTTTAGCTACCCATTGATGACCAGTAGCATCCAACTTGGCAGAAGAATTCACATAAGTCAAGGGGTTATTGTCAGTGTAGGCAACAAATTGGCCACCATATAGATAATCGTGAAACTTTTCACATACGGCCCATTTGAGAGCAAGGAATTCCAACTTGTGCGCTGGATAATTCTTCTCTGCGTTGTTTAAGCTGCGACTTGCATACGCAACCACTTTCTTCAACCCTTCTACTTCTTGGTATAACACGGCGCCCAGGCCATCGCCACTAGCATCCGTGTGGAGTTCAAATGGTTGAGTATAATTGGCAAAGGCCAAGATAGGCGCGTTGGTGACACACTGTATGAGTACCTTAAAGGCTGTTTGGTGTTTGGATTCCCATCGGAAGGGTGATTTGACTCGTTTATTCTTGTTCTTTTTGGAGTTCCCACCCCCTGTTAATTCGTGTAGGGGTTTCGCGATTTTAGAAAAATCTTTCACGAAGCGTCTGTAATAGCCGACAAACCCTAAGAAGCTTTGTACCTCCTTGACTGAAGACGGTACAGGCCAGTCACGGACTACAGATATCTTGTCCGGATCAGTATGGACTCCTTCATGGGAAACTATGTGTCCAAGGCATTTGATTGACCTCTGAAAAAATCTACATTTAGAGGTTTTCAACTTCAACCCAGCGTCTCTGATCTTTTTGAAAACTGACTGCAGGCGATGAACATGATCTTCAAAAGTGACCGAAAATACGACTATGAGATAAGAGTAAATCTACATCATATGTCAGTGTCTCATTCAATTCTTTGACATAACTTCTATCAAGCATGGCTAAAAAATCTCTATCGGGTTTGTCATCACATGGACCTTCAGATCCTACACATTTGGGATTGCGCTCATCCGTAATGGTATTAGGATTAAGATCATTGGATAACGTTGTATCGACTCTCTGTAAACTACAGAGTACCGTCCGATTCGGGATTGTGACGGCTTTGGTAGAGAAATTCGAAATTTCTACCGATATGCGATGTGTTTGTCTAGCTGGCTCGACTCTCAAAACTGAGGGAGTCAGTCTAAGGCCTCCTGGTAAAGCCAGGGAATCATGTTCCTCCGTCATAACAGTCAATCGCATACACGTACTAAGGCGTGCGTGTCCTTGAACCATAACAGTTTCCTGCGGTTGAACAGTTAGCGACTTAGTATTCCTCACCTCTGAAAGGCAAGCTCTCTCGGAAAGTCTATTTAGACCAGCTATGGCTTTAAAGGCCAATTGCCAAGGATTTGGTAAGCTAGGAACATCGTCAAGTTCAGTATTTAAAACATTTAAGATGTTTGTGCCAATCAAGACTGGTACATTGGCATGGTAATGCGTGTCTGGCACCACTAACATAAGTCCGTCAATTTCCGATTTCAAGTCAGGAAAGAAGAGTGGTACCTCAACATATCCTAGGTAATTTAACTGGTGACCACCAACACCTTCTACAGAGAGGAAATCTACGAGGGGGCGTATATCTAACTTCAACTTCTGTGTGAGTGACTCTGATATAGTACTAACCATAGAGCCGGTATCTACGAGAGCCATCACGTTTTGATCTCCGACTTTAATGGAGGTCTCGTTAGCTCGACCCACTAACTCTGTTTTCTTGGTTGGGCTATGCTCTATCCCACCATTAGTTCGCCCTCTTCTAATGGTCTTTAGGAGTTTAAAGGACAGTCTGCCCGTTTGTGCCCCTGTTGCCGACAGCGATAACATTCTCCTCTAAATTGATCCCTCCTTGCACCACTGCTAAAGGATGGCTTTCTCTTTGAGCCTTTCTCTACCTCTGACAGTCGAGCGTCCATCTTGGACAACAGAGAGAGAAGTTCATCTAACTTTGTGAATTGAGCAGTGGTTACATCACTAGCCTGATGTGACCGGACCTTACTACATTCCATTTCTGCAACCCTCGCAGCGATCATTATGCGTTCATAAGGAGCGTTGCTGTCCATCAAATGGCGTAGTGCCGATTTCATTCGGTCTTCCTTTAGGCCAGAGAAGAATTTGGTTCTAACCATACTGAAATTGCCCAAAGGAAAGACAGAGGGCTCTTTCGCGCGTACTTCAGAGACTAACCGCTCCAGGCGACAAGCCCAGGCCGTGACCGATTCATCTCACTTCTGGCGGGCAATCCAGAACTGTTCGAGTATGGTTTCGAGGGGGAGGACATTGCCAAATGTATTGTCTAGTTTAGTAATCAAAGTGGCCACTGTCACCGCTGTTCCCATGTGAAGTAGGATCTCAGCTGCCATTCCTTTCAGAGACTTTCTGATGGCAATTAGCAGCTCAACCTCGGAGTACCCTCTAGAGCCTTGAATAGAAATTACTTCTTGCCTCCAAAACTCATATGAGGTATCTCCCTTATTGGCATCGCCGGAGAAGGTGGAAGACAATCTCAGGACCCCAGGGTGAGCCCCACTAAATACTGGATAGGGCAGTGGATCCTGAAGGTCATGGAAGGGATGTATCCCACTCGCCTCGGCTCTTTTAGCGGGTAAAGGTTGACCCACTTCCCTGGAGAATCGCGCTTGATCGAGAGGTGTCATGTGTTGCCACATACTGACCATTTCTTCATAGGGATTAATGTGGGGTTTCCCAACCTGTTCTTGGGCCCATAACCCACAAATTTTCATTTCCAGATCAGGAGACAGAGTCTCAACTTGCAATCTTGCTCCTCGAAGCGAAGTATCTTTCAGAGTATTTATGAGCTCCTGAGCCAACTGTCCAGATTGAAAAACCAGATATGAATTCTGTCCCTCAAAATGAATCCAGTCTACTGTGACCTCAATGGAGGTGAATAGTTCTCTTAACTCTGCCTCCATTGACATATCTATGTCCCTCAGGACCAGGCATCGTTCCCTAAAGGTCATCTTGACTAACCAATTATCTGTCAGTCAGTCGAAGTACTAGATCAAAAGCTAGTTGATATGTAACTCACTTTCAAACCACTCAGAGGGGAGGTACTGATATGTTTTAGAATTCTAATTCCCACAGATAGATATCAAGTGAAGTCAAAAAATAAGATACACGATAAAACCTGTCAAAATTCAGTGATCTGACTCATATGTACTAATACATATGACCACAGATTAACTGACAAGTAAGACTTACCACACATACGTGAAGGAAAGAATGAAATGCGATAGTGCCAATGAAATAATGAGGTCAGATAATGCACACAAAAAAAAGAATGAGATGGGGTAATGCTATGTGACAGTGCAGTTAACTTAATCTAAATATTGCCCATCAAGGGGCTAGCCAAGATTCAAATTATTATAATTTGAATACTTAACTACTTGCTTGCAGATTAGGGAGGCCAATTTGTGAAGCAAATCTATCTATTACATCAGGCTTCCAGATTCAACTGAGACAACAAGTACTATTACACAAGAGAAGTCAATGTCACCACTCGATTAGGTCAACCACTTCCCATGTAATCAAAAGTACAACATTATAACTCAAAAGATGATTAAAAGTTGCCCAAATTACATATATTATACTCTATTGATAAATAATTCAATACTTGACACCTTTGAAAGGCAAAAATAAATTTACCCTTGTACTTAATTAAACTTAATTATAAATAATTAATTAGATGCTGATTAAGATTTTAACTAGTTATCACCTCTAATTTCCTTATCACAATATAATAATCCTATATGAATAAGGTAGGTGAATTCTTAAGTTTGTAATCTGGTAATTCCCTCAAGTAACCACGACTCAATATAATTATGCTTACCAAATTAATGACTATAAGTATGTAAACAAGAAAATATTAACTCTGAAGTAGCCTATATCAAACAATAAATGATGGGGCCCGGATATTTTGTCTGAAGTAATTTACATCGGCGCCGAGGAAAAAATGTAGCGCCGTTGTAGCAGGGGGAGGCTTCCACAAAAAATCTGTCACATTATTATCAAAGATCCTACCCCAGAGAAACAGAAAATGTTAAGTCAAATGAATCTGGTATCCGAATAAGTGTGTTATGGCGTATAAACCGTTCCTGTTGGCAGCCTCATCTCAAATGGCTGCCTCCTCGGCATGCCGTAATCTCGCCAGGTGCGAAGTCTCGCGGACCAAGGGGGGGGGGGGCGGGGGTGCATATGTGTGCGGTCGCGTGCAACGGTGGGTGGCTCAGACGGCATGCAGAGGTGGGGGGTAATTTACATCGGCGCCGAGGAAAAATGATGCAGGGGTGCAATTGACTTCCTTATATTGTAACAGTAACTGTAGACTTGCCATTGTATTGCTGTTGTCATCTGCCGCAATGCTATGGCGACATGGTGCAATGTAATGTATGTGATAGGTGGTTATTTCAAAAGTGTGTTAACTTGACGAAAGCTAAGATGGATAGGGATTTCTTTTGTTCGGCTTGCTCATGATTAATCAAAATAAAACAAAATAAAATGCTTCATTTAACTTACACATTGTTGTTTGTGTCTGTTCTTTCCTTGCTCAGGTTTTTATTTTATTTCTATTAACTTCGCCGCGCGCCCTCATGCCTTTCGTACTATAAACACCAATCGACCTTAAGCCACCAGTCATAACGACTTTTTCAGACATAACAAGTTCACGCTCCCCGACACATTGTCATTAACAACGCGATACCCCAGCCCACACCACGCTTAATGGCTTCTTTCGAAATGAAACGGTAGCGAGACGCCTCCCCCGTTAATGTGCTGGTCGAACGAATTCAATTCCACTTGTCCGATTCTCCCTTTGATGACTACAGCGGCTAAACCCGACAAGTTAAATCGGAGAAGTCTACAGTTACTGTTACAATATAAGGAAGTCAATTGCACCCCTGCATCATTTTTCCTCGGCGCCGATGTAAATTACCCCCCACCCCTGCATGCCGTCTGAGCCACCCACCGTTGCACGCGACCGCACACATATGCACCCCCCACCCCCCCCCCCTTGGTCCGCGAGACTTCGCACCTGGCGAGATTACGGCATGCCGAGGAGGCAGCCATTTGAGCTGAGGCTGCCAACAGGAACGGTTTATACGCCATAACACACTTATTCGGATACCAAATTCATTGGAATTAACATTTTCTGTTTCTCTGAGGTAGGATCTTTGATAATAATGTGACAGATTTTTTGTGGAAGCCTCCCCCTGCTACATCGGCGCTACATTTTTTCCTCGGCGCCGATGTAAATTACTTTAGACAAAATATTCGGTCCCTAAATGATGTGTGAAGTAATTAACATGCATCAAACAAGTGACAACATTAATTTGACCCCTCAGCTTAGATGAAAAATTAAATACTCAGATTGCCACCTAATAAACTTAAGTGTACCATAACTAGCATGCTCTGGCAAAATATGTCTAAGGACACAGTATAATTTTATATCAATAAGTATTAACACAATTTGAAAGAAACCATAAACCAATCTATAAACTTTGACTCATTGCAGAAAACGAGTAAGTGGTTTCAAAATTTAAATTAAATGTAACTATAAGCTTATCCTAATTTAAGCATTAACCGCTTAACTTGAAAGACGTTTTAGGCGTGAATTCAAAGACTAATTAACCCGGTGCGGTGTTGGTTCAACATACCAACAGAACAGTACAGATATGCTGTTACGTACGCCCTAATTGGCTTAAATACAAACTATACTAAATGGAAGACTGACACTTACTATGGTTTTGCTGTGTCGGTCAATGTTGACGTGGCGTATGACAAGTCGGTATTATGTCCGTACAGGCCACAACACTATGATAGTCTGTTCATGAAATCCGTTCGCGCAAGTGAAGTTGCGTCAATCAGCTGTTCTTGCTTGGCTCTATCCCGGGCGGCCAGCAAACTCCAGCTCCAAGTCAGTGAGGCATGAAGCGTGAACAACAGGTACAGCTAATGTGACGTCACCGATCGTCGACTGAGTGCAGCAACACCGTGACACTCGCTAGGTGGCGCTCCCCAAGGCTGCTCCTCCGTTCTCTGGGTTGTGCAGACCTCGCGCCGTCTCCGGAGACGTTATGACGATCAAACACCGCAGGCGTCCACCACAGGTGTATAAGCTCCCAAGACCTGTACACCGCCCTTGCTGTACACTAGGCGAAGCCCCAGCCCCACGTCGGGCTCCAAATATGTAGCAGTGTCATGGGCCTAGTGTTAATGAAGACGTGAGACGGTTGTTGGTTTCAATACGCCTTTTATTAAACACAGCCTCTGGGCGGGGGCCGGACAGGAGGCGAGCCCGTAATAAACACCTGTGGGCAATTCAAAAAGGCATCCAGTAACGAAAATATAATGACACAATTAATAATAATAATATTTGTTTCTCGAGGACATATGACTTACAAAATATGAGAAACATCAGGCATCTTCAACACACCAATTCATACATTTACACCCGTTTCGTTTCATACATACGATAAGTCTTGATTATAATTATATACCAAACACGACTTTAAGTATTTAGGACATATGATTGATTCTAAATGAGCAGATTATAAATAAAAGTGTACCTGTGGTGACGTATACTCCTTGTCTCAGTTCAACACCAAAACCAGATATCCCAATAGCGTTTGGATTATCGGCCGTGCTACCTCTTTGGCAGCAAACAAAGAAGTGCCGCTAATGCGCGCCAATTCTTGGGCATGCGCAATACTACTGCCGACAGGGGTCTCTACCAGCATGGCAATGCCAGTCCACGCCGCGCCAATCACAGCATAGATAATTAGTACGCGTCACCAGGGGGCGCTGCCTAGTGGGTGGCCGGATGTCTCTGTTACCTTTTTTGCGGGGCGTTTTGCGTGTCGGATCGGCGGGAAAACATCGTAAACTGTTTTGAACATCTCGAAAATGTCGCGTATTGTCAGAGAGGTTTGTTTGTCGATTGATTAGCCTATTTGCAGGTTTGACCGGGGTCCTTATTTCACCGCTGGGTGATTGAACTGTGGAGGGGATGGGGTTGTAGCCCAGGGCCAGGCGCTAAAATTTTTGACAAACAACTTCCCAGGCCAAGCCTAAGCCTAAGCCAGGCTAAGGCCAGGGCAAGGTCAGGGTAAAATAAAAATATTTGTGGAGCCTGGACTGAATGGGGGTGTAACACAGGAGCTCAGAATTGTTGAAAAACAACACCCTAACTGCCTAAGGCCAGGGTCAAGCACCTTAACCAGTTCTCTTCATTTAAAGAGAATTAATCTTGTGGAGCCTGGAGGGGAGAACGGACCCAGCCCCTACAGCTACACTACAGTACATGGTCATGGGCTCAGGTTTGACAAACAACACCCTAAGGTCAGAGTCAAGCATAGTCCAGCCACACTAAAGTCAGTCATAAATGCTGTAGCATGTCGTTTCAGCCCATATTTTCCATGAATTTGTTGCGATCGCTCGAATTAAAAATGACTGACGTGAGAAAGCAACACCGTGCAATCTTAATGATACTAAATATATACGTGTGTAGATCTACTGCGATGTTATCCTTTTCTAAGATACAAACAATATTTCTCCATGCTGACACTCCATTGGCAGCTAATGCAGTTTAGTAAATATACTAAAGCATACATCATAAGATGACATAGTTGCTATGGCGCCTAACGTGCCCTGAACAATAGATGCTCTATATTTATACCAGCCTTGCGCGCCATGGCAACTATAGAGCATTTCATTGTCTGTGATTTAGTCTATTTGCAGCAAAGTGTCTGTTGGCAATGGAGTGTCAGCATGGAAAAATATTATTTCTGTCTTAAAAAAGTATAACCTAGCAGTACACACATAAATTTGGTATAATTAAAATTGCATGGTGTGGCTTTCTCACGTCAGTGATTTTTAGAGTGATCACGACAAATTCATGGAAAATATGGGCTGAAACGACACGTTACGGCATTTACGACTTTGACTTTAGACTTTGTGTGGCTACAGAGTCATAGGTGCGCGACATATCCAAGTTGAGAGCGGACCGCATTTAATTTGTTGAATTAGGTCAAGCACAATAAAATTAAAAGTCAAAAGTAAGAAATAATCGTGTGGAGCCTGGAGGGAATGGGGGTGTAACAACATCCTAAGGCCAGGGTCAAGCACCTTACCAGTTAACAGCTTCATTTAAAAAGAAATAATCTAAACTAAGGTGCTTGACCCTGGCCTTGGCTTGGGGTTTTGTTTGTGAACAAATCTAAGCACCTGTGCTATGCCTACACTGCAGGGTCAAGCTTAAATTGTGTATAAAATTGAAATGTTTATAAATCAATTTTTTTTTATCAAATAAAAATCATAAATATTGCCCTTGATTTTTGGCATTTTTATCTTAGACATAAAAAGATAGGCATTAAAGTAAAATTATTAATTGATATTAACATCTGTTATCTGTTTGCAAACTTGTTTTACATATAGGCAAGGATAGGCCGGAATAGATCTACCCCCCCCCCCCACCCCCCACACTGACAATGATAATGTAACTCCATGAAAAATCTGAAAAATTACTCTTCTTCAGGCTATTCTTTAGTTTACCAGACATTTAGTTAAAAATATGTACTGGTATTATATATCAGTAAAAATAAATGTAAAAAAATAATTAATAATTGTTAAATAAAAGAAGGTTAATATATCTAATTGTTGGTATAATTGGGAATTTTCATATTGTATATACTGAGCATATATATAGCCAATTTCATAACTTTAGCGTGAAAAATAACAAATATACCTTTAAAAACATTTATTATTCACCCCAACTATATATAATGTGAAAGAAATAAAAATTAATTAAAATTTGTTTGCGTAATTGGTGGTTTTTCATATTGCGATATATACTACCGTAAACTGCCTATTTGGAGCCGCATACATATTAGAAGCTGCACCCCAACTTGGGCCTCAAAACTGGGTTGGCAGGCACCCAGAGCCATTTCCGGAAAAGTACATATTATAGGCCACAGCCGGACTTTGGCCTCTCAACCCCCCTCCCCCTGCTTAATCCTGTCCCGCCAACGAACTAATTAATTGTTTATACAAGCTGTTGCGATTATATACTCACAACATTCACCTCTCCCTCTCCAATCTCACCTTATTTCAGGTGTCACACCAGTGGCTGGCTCTCCTGGCCCCTACCAAGCCAATTAATCGTTTATACAAGCAGTCGCGACTACTAACAACATTTACCTCTCCCTCTCCGATCTCCGCTCTGATCAAGTGTCACACCGGTGGCTAGCTCTCCTGGTTCTTACTGCATGTTTATGAATCACTGTCATACCTACACAGTATCAAGTTACTGTCTGGCACAATTAACTTATTACATTTGGTGCGAGGCCGGCGGCAGCCGTATCAATTTACACCACCTGAAACCTGGCCTCTGATCATTGATCTACAATAGGTAAAAAATAACACAACCGTAAGTAGCTCATTTTCAGTCTTGATTGCCACGGTAACACAATGCCGGGGAAAAGAACATCTTACGACGCAGCTGTCAAGTTGAATCATCTTCTGACTTGTTGACTTGTATGACGTTATGATGCAATACAATATTTTGGCAACATAGGTAATTTTCGTCCCCCCACCCCCGGCTTGTCTCGCCACGCTCACTTTAAATCGGCAAAAGGCCCTATTTAAAGCCGCATCCTGACTTGCATCTCAAACCCGGAAAGTAGAACCTTCAACTTCCTAATATAAGCTGCGGCTTCAAATAGGCAGTTTACGGTACTGAATAAATTATACAGTAATAGCATTTGCAATAAAAGAAATCTAATTAAATAATCTGAATTTATCTGTAATTTTTTTAATATAAAAAGTTATTCAAAATTATTAATATTTGTCAATTATTATTCTCATGTACTAGTTTGTATGTAAACAAGCAGAGACATGCATGATTGCATTGATTTAAAGTTGGGTGTTGTTTGTCACAGTGTATGCCCATTTTGCTGATGGATGATTTGACCGCCAGTGGGGCTAGGGGGGTTAACTTTGTATTGGGTATGGTGGGAGCTGGGGGTAATTATTTAAAGGGGGTAGGGCCATGCCCAGGTGAAGGGGGATTGAGATAACTGGTTGTTATCATTAATCAGCTGTAACATGGTGGGTAGGGTCAAAGCCAAATAGGACAGGATCATGCACCATCTCCCTACAACTGTAAAAGAATAGTTTTAGGGAAAACAAATATTTTCCTTATATGAACTACTCTGCATGTCACTGTAATTCGTGCACATTTTGTAACATAGCTAATGGGTAAGGTTTTATGAGATGCAAAGGTTGTTATATTTTCATTGTCATATGTATATATATCTCATCCGCTCATGTCATTTTATCATTGTCGGTCAATAGCACGTGTGCTAATGTTTATTGTTGACTTTTACATACTGACGTTAAATAAAACTTTATCTTATCTTATCTTATCCATACCATATATTTTGTTTGTTTTTAACCATTATGTTCCAGAAAAAAGGGTAAGATGGTGTTTTTTGTATAGAATATACATCCTGCTGATGGACGAGCTTGTCACATAGACATATGGCTTATGGAGTTCATTGTTATATGTGTAAGATTGTCATATTAACTATACTTTCTAACATGTTGTTTAGGTTATATCAATTCCTGGTGTCCCCTCAAGCAGGCCTGAGTTAAACACACTGCAAGGAAGCAACCAGCATGATTATGCACAAAGAAAGGGTAAGTTTTCCAGTTTTTTTTTTGTTCTTGACTGCATCCTTGATGATGTTTTGCACTTATTAATTATACATATAGTTTGACGAGAGTATGTATATGCAACTGTGTATCCCCTCATTCACCGGAAGCATTCTTATGAATATATGTTTCAAATCTAATTTTTTTCAGCCGCCATCAATCCTATGATTGACACTGTTCATGCTTGTCATGAAGGTATTAAAGCCATTCAACTGTCTGAAACGCAGCTCCTGGACAGTCATCTAATTGACCATGACCAGACAGAGCTCCTTCGGATGGGGCGAGTTCTGCTCGACATCGCCTCCTACCCAGGAATGACCAAAGGGGCTTTCTACGCCTTCTGCCTTGACGCCCCTGGGTCCCAACACGTCACCCGATACATCGAGTCGGGCAGCTTGCACGGATTTATGCAGAGCAAGTTAAGTATTTTGAAACACCAAGTATATGGATGGATATATGTATGTTTCATGTCAAATTAATGCATTGCGAGTCCCAAGAAGCACTTTCTTTGGCATTTAGCTTGTTTGACTATCCGAACCTTTATTCTGGCTTTAAAACATTTAATGATCTTCAGTTTAGCTTATCATTAAATTGTAGGAAACAAACCCCTTAAACCGTTGAGGGTACGGTACTGCTTCTTGATTTGTGAATGCACTCTCTTCACTCAGATTCGTTTCTAGAATGTATCTGAAGCTTAACCGACATTGGTGAAAAATATCTGTCTTTGATTGTCGCATTGAAGTAGAACGTTAATATTTCAACCTGTGCAGATCATATCGCCACAATGAATTCCAGGTCATGTGGACCTCAAGATAGAGCAGAGCCATGTTTCTCAGACTAACGTCAAACTCTTTGTGAAGAAAGACAAGGAATCTTTATCCTACACAAACATAAATATTAACACAGGTGGGATTTGAACCACGCACCGGCCGCTTTGGCTTGCCGTGCAGCCCGCACTAGACATTTGCGAGCGACCTGATTAGGCCACACTAAAGAAATCAAAGGTCTAAAAAGGTTATTTATACATGTACAAGTACATGTGATTCATTCAACAATCAACAAGATATAGGGATCAGCTGCAATGCCTAGGAAAATGCCTGCCTGGTCAAAATGTGAACTGGGAAATATCTAGATAATCTTTAATTTTGACTAAATATCCGTCTTGGGGTCTGTGTACTGCGATATAAAAAGAAACATGCATTTAGATATACAGTTGTTATATGTATTCCCTCATTATCAGTGCATGTTACAGCTGAGACACCTGCTTAGGGGGACATCATTAATGTACAGGGTATTTAGCCCTGGCGACATCTTGTGCCGCAGACGGTTTCTGGCGGAACGATCCACCATCATCGGGGCCAAGAAAAGGAAATTGGATCAAGGTCATACATCTCTTTCTTTTTTTAATAATTAGTTATATAGTACTTGAATGTCTTAAATGAGGTCTTGTATCACATTGTATTGAACAGTAGGCGTTTAATCTCTTTACTTATATGGATTGAGGCCTCCCTGGTGTAGTAGTTAGCGCACTATATAGGCGTCAATAGGTCTTTGGTTGGAATCCGGACCTGGGCACTAATCTGGCACATGTTTCGTCGTTTAGGGAGGTCCCATGGCCTATTTAAGCCTATATGTGTGCCCTGTAGTGGCACCAATTCCTTCTTCTTCTTTTTTAAAAAATTTATATTAGATATTTATTTAACTATCGATCTAAATTTATCTAAACTTCGTATATTGAAATATGTAAAGTAAACGCCAATTGTTCATCAATATGCATTTTTATTGTGGACACTTTGTTAACATTAGTTTTGTAACCTAATGTCATCTTAAACTATCATCCCAAGGGAAAGCAAGAAACCGTACGGCGGAGCGGTATCGGGAGCTGCTTCGCTCCGGCGATACCTGTTTGCAGTCTTTATTACAGACTGTTCTACTGCAAGCTAGGCAACAGGGTCTTACGATCAAATGGTTGGTGCTAACCACCATCAGAGATGCAGCAAAAGCCAAACCGGATGACCAGTAAGTATATTTAGTTGTCACTGTTTTTTTATAAATTGCTCTAATACATATATTGCCAGCGTTCCCGCATGTCATTGAAGACGGAAATTATTGAAGAAAATCAGGGAGAAGTCACGGATCTTCAGAAGCCTAGAAAACATTTTGGAATCTGTCTAATCCCTGTTATTACTAATACCTGGAAGGTTATAAATTTCCTGTCTTATGTAGTTATTAATATGCTAATTTGATTAATTCGTGATCATTCAGAATGAAAAAAAATGATGCCATAATGTATGGGCCTGATCTGTTCGAATGCTTTTCTTTTCCCACTGATCTGGCGATCTATGTTCCCTGCCAGTGGCCGCACAGATCTCAGGTCTATCCTGTTTTTCCGATTTTTTGCGCACTTTTAATTTAACCATAATCTGTATATTTTATCATTGGGTAAATGTTCCGTTGCCATGGAAAGAAAATTGCGACTTTTCTTTTGCGGTGTGCAAGCCCTAAGTCTTGTACTCTTCAACATTTCCCACCGTGGTGAAGGTGCTTCATATTGAATCAAGTTCGATTTTCCCCATAGGGTCCCATGTTAAACGTTTTCGAGTATATACGGAAAATTTATAAGGTTATGTCAACATGTGTGCAGCTGATAGTTCAGCTCAGTATTCTCCATCCACAACTGTAAGCATAGAGTGATGGCTTGAATAGGACGCCCGTGGAAGCCTCTGCTTGCACCAACAACTCTTGGCCAAATTTCGGAAAATCCTGTGACGTCATATCTTACATAAATTACGCAGTAAGCACTGTGGCTACCGGGTACCATGTTTAAGCAAGGAAAACATCCTGATAGTGTTTGACGAAGACACTTGTAAAATAAGACACTTTTCCTCGGATGAGAGATTGAGGGCTTTAACATTGGAAGCCCCATAGAAAATTGCCGTCGCACCTGGAACCGGAAGAAAGACGGGATAGGATTTCTTGTCATTTTTTGGATTAATTCAATGCACCGAAAATGACGTCATCGTGAGGTCATAAGACATATCCGAAAAATCTCAGATGAGACAGAAGATATTCTCATTCATATTTTTATTAGCTCCCAGAACGCCAGGGATATCTGCAACCTAAATGGGTGAAACCACAGAAATACAGTTCAAGGTCACCTTTTGCGTTTTGTGAAAAAAGTCGTTTTGCTTGAAAATCAAAAAGTGGTCATGCCAAAAAAGATGCGTTCTGGAGGGTAGCACATGCTGAAACTAACTCGAGGACTCTAGCTCTAATATTAACAGAGATAGACGCGTTCTGAACTCTCTTTTTTTGTTTTAATCACTGTGACCTTGACCTTTGACTTACATATACTAATAATGAACTATGCGGAGTTATTTCATATATCGATCACTTGATTATTACCATGCGCGCTAGATCCAACTGACAAACGTATTAACAAATAAATTTACAAACCGAACATAGCAGTACAATTTGTGTGTTTTCTGTGGGAACCTTGATTGCAGGCATGTATATTATGTATATCTATGTGCTTTTCCTATGAGTTTATTTTGCCGAGTGTCATGTATTTATTTATTTTTGCGTAAATGTTGCAACGTATGTATGATTTTAAATGCCGAAAACCGCTCAGACTACCCTGCAATACATATACCAAAGATCAATGTTTATTACTATATTAAGGTACGTGTTCAGCCAAGGCGTCCCTAACTCGGAGGTGATGGCCGCCCTTAATGATTACCGCCTGCATGGTGACGCGAGTATCTGTGACATTAACTGGACATCGCTGTCAGCTCCCATCGCCCCGACGTCGCTCCAGGCGCAGGTTGATGTGGTGTCGGGCTTGCCGAACTCATTTTGGCACACCGCCAGCCACACTTCCTATATTCAACACGTGGCACTCAGGCGGAAAAGTGGACAACAGCCGCTGTCCGTGAGAAATCGCGTTATACACTTCGCCCTCGATCCTGACATTCAGCGTTTAAAGAGGGAACTGGAGGGGCTTCGAAAGCCCTCCAATAACCCGGCCTACCAGCCCCAACCCGACACTGCCACTGAGCGCCGATACCGGCCGCGTGTGGTTCAGGTTGCACCTGACAACACTCTCTGGGACGGTCTGGGCGAAGTACCGTCTGTCGCAAACATGGCGACAACGACTTCTCAGTACGAGAGCTATCGTCTGGCGCTAGTGGAGCAGGGCCGCATCGCATGGCGACTGCACACACCCACCAGGGACGTCTTGGCCCTCTCCGGCTATGACGACCAGACTGGTATTGTGCAGCCGCTGGACGTCGCACATGTCACCGTTTTGCACGAGGGAGGTCAGCCACTCGTGTACTGCTCGTGCAGTACGTATCGTCTGCTTCAGCAAATGCTCCCGGCCGATGCAGAAGGCGCAGCTGGCCCAGGCGTCACCTGTATGCACTGCAGGTTCGTGTCGGAAGCTGTCCTTCCAGTAGCTGCCTCGTTGTTCTTGACTTCATGGACACCGCAAACCACCTTGGAGTGCAAGCTTCGGGAGTCTTTGGCGGAGCTAGGCCATGGTGTATCGCAAGTCGGCCGGTCGAACCCTACGACAGTCAAATTCTCAGTCCGGGACCAAAATGATGACTGCGCTGTTGTTCACCTGTCCCGTCAGAGCCAGCTGATCGCCTGTCAGGCTGGAACATGTACCGCGAAGATGGGAGGAGCCAAGCGGTCCTTGCGTCTGCTGGATGACCCCGACCAGATGCTCTGCGGGCATCTTGATGCGATGCGTGCCAACCACGAGGTGTGGGCGCACCTTCGGGAGGAGACGGGTCGGGCGGTTGATGGCGATGCGGCGGAGAACGCGAGGCCCAATCAGGTAGACCAAATTTCTAATACATTTGTCTTTAAACCGGATAAAGTCTTAAGGTATTATGCTAGTTTTCAAAAAAATGAATTAATCTTGGGATTAATCGATATAGATCAAGGATAGAGAAAAATCTCGCAGAGTGGAAAAAACGGTGACATAAATAGTACTCGCTAGGTGGCGCCACGGTGATCCCATGTACAACATTAATAGATAATAATATGTTCACGCTTGCCGTGCATTTTTATTTTGGCATTTTGAGTTTTTTGTTTATGTTATTCTTTATCAAATTTTAGACCAACGAGACGAAGTTTAGTGTGCGAACTGGGAAATGGGCATATGGTGGGTTAAGTACCCATTTGCCCACAGATGAAAATGACGCCGCTCTGTCCAGGTAAGTTTACAACTAACAAGTGCTCTGTATTCGCATTGTGACGAACCGACCCTTATGCATTTATGCTGAACTTCCGTTGTCTTTCGATATAAACGATCCGATAAGTGACTTCGCTTAACATGTATATTGCTGCCGCTTGTCTATTTTGTCAATTGTTACTTTGTTCCTCCTCTGTGCGAATCGATCGTACGTTATTTCGACGTGTAAATAACAGACTAAAATGAGGAAACCGGTCTCGTCGCAGGAATGTACAGAATAGGATGGCCTTGCACGACCAGACGTGCAAGCGAGACGGCAATGGCTACATCCTGGGACCAAGCCGCTGGATTGAAGAGATCCCCGACGACTGTGAATGTGGTGTAAGCATTTTGTAACGCAACTGCACTATTGTCCCCTGATAAGTACATGAAGGCTTTACGACCCACTGTCACAATATTAAATAGTCGTAATTGTTTGCATCTTGTTATATTTTTACTCTATTACAGAACGTGATGCGATCTTGGCTTTTGTACTTGCAGGCTGGTTACGAAGCTGTTTCGCGGCCCGATGGGGTGCATCTTGTGCAGCAGTTTCCCCACGCCACGATTCTGTACACCAGACAGGTTTGTCTTCATTTGTAAATCATTTTTTTGGCATCTGTCCGTCTCCGTAAGACAAGATGTTTGCAGCTTATTTGTTTCCATTTGACTATTTCGTTGTATTTTACGACAGTTCCCCTGATGAATGTGGCACATTTGACGACTTACCGCAGCGTTGTCGTTTGGTCAAAAAATTACTAATAAAGAACAAGTGAAGACGCGACAGCATAATTTTTTATTATTGTTTTTATCTTTTATCTGTAACCAAACTTTACTTTAAACCATTTACCATTTGCATTCGCTTCCATGTACCGCCTAATGACGCACGCACATAAACCTGTTTACCTTGTGTGTCATGTGTTAAAACTTTGTTTTTCATGTAGGCGCCAGTGAAGTTCCTGGTGTACAAGCGCGTCTGTCGAGCTGGGCGATGCGTCCTCCCCTACACTGGCCAAGGGGACAGCGTTCACTTCTGGTCGCGTGAGACGGCAGCAGCTGACGAGCTTCTGTGGGATTTTGAGCGGCGGTTGTTTACCTGCGGCCAGTCGTTTTCAGGTTTTTGCGCTGACCGAAGCGCAGTCTATATGTCAGTTAATCCTGAATCCGCTCCCTTCATGTGTAAAGGTACTTTCGTTGATGTTTACTTTTCTTGGTTATCTGCGATGAATGTGGATTTCCAGGAGCATATTGACCCGTGGTGTAGGCACGACCCTCAGCTGCTGGCGTGTGACGGAACACACATTGGAGTGACGCTCTCGCGGGTTACGGCGACGCCCATCGAGACGCCTACTCGGCCTGAGACTGTCCCTCTTGGTCATAGACGGTATGACAGAGTTTTTCTGCCATATCGTGCAGATTACCCAAAGGAACAGGTGCAACGAGCACGCCGGTATCTGCTTGATGAGGCGACTCGCATCGAGAATCGCGAAGTTCCTTCGGTTGACGGCCTTGGCAAAGAAGACCTCATGGCTGTGTGTCCGGCAGGCGCTGTCCCTGTTGTCACGGCCTTCGTAGAGAGGCAGTACGAGGCCGAAGTCATTGTGGCAATGCCTTCCGTTATGAAGCTGCTCGCTGCCGATGCTGCTCTCTCCGCGTTATTTCCGTTCGCTGTTCTTCCCACATTGCGCGACTTGTTCGCGCTTATCGTTCGGGGCGTCAATGTGGAAGTCAGTTTGCGTAGATTGCATGACTTGTGTCCAGAGGTGACCCTCCTGTTGAGACGTGCTGTAGGACACGATTGTCTCCCTCAAATCACGCATTTTCTATGCGTTCTGGTCGATGCCGTGGAGAAGGTGCACGAGGACGACCCCCAGTGCGATGCCCCTGTTGCTCTTCCGGGCACGTACAATCCTGCCTCGGGAGTGGCGTACTACTTCACTCCGAGCGGGGAGCAGGTGCGACACTTGCCGGATTATGCCATGAACAAGCACTCCTGTGCTAATTATGACGACGCCCCTCACCATGAGCCATGTCGTAAGCACTACCCCAAAGTGTCATCTGGCGGTTATTGTAACCTTTTTCTTTGGTTTTGCCCCCTTCATGGCCACTCCTATGGGTTTCACATCATTCCTGGTTCAGAGGGTCGAAAGGACGCCTTTTCTTCACTTTTTAAGTACCTGCCACGCCCACCAAGGGACATTTTCTATGACTTTGCGTGTTCTTTGTCTGAGTATTGTTTGAACAGGGAGCCTGAATACTTTCGCGAAGTACGTTTTTTTCATGATATTTTTCATGGTTTCACCACGTCTGCTCTCCTGTCTTTAAATCTAAACGGCTTCTGTCACTGACAGTAAACACAGAGATATGCGAGCAATTTAACTCTTATCTTCAGGCGATAAAATTTACTGCCACCCATCTCTCACAAGCCCACTTTTGTTTCTTGCTACAGCGAGCCCTCTATAAGTGGAACTTAGGACGCACGGAGGCCTTTGCGAAACGGCAGCGGGTCGCTTTCGATGGCGAACATTAATCTGTGTTCGGTTCTTTTCCTAAGCATGCATTATAATATTTGTCAAATTGGTATGTATATTTGTTAACTACCTTTACGTCTGGCGGCGTGGCTATTTCTTTGTCTGTACTGTCTGGTCGGCTTTGAGACTTGTAATGTGTATATTTGATTGGTCTGGCCTTTACGTCTGGCGGTACCTTAGTCTGCACATTGTGTGATTGACTTTTATCGTGAAGCCTTTACGTCTGGTGGCGTGGCTTTTTCTTTGTCTGTACTGTCTGGTCGGCTTTTAGACTTTTAATATGTATATTTGATTGGTCTGGCCTTTACGTCTGGCGGTACCTTATATTGTGTGATTGACTTTTATCGTGAAGCCTTTACGTCTGGCGGTGTGGCTATTTCTTTGTACTGTTTGATCGGCTTTGAGACTTGTAATGTGTATATTTGATTGGTCTGGCCTTTACGTCTGGCGGTACCTTAGCTTGTACATTGTGTGATTGACTTTTATCGTGAAGCCTTTACGTCTGGCGGTGTGGCTATTTCTTTGTCTGTACTGTCTGGTCGGCTTTGAGACTTGTAATGTGTATATTTGATTAGTCTGGCCTTTACGTCTGGCGGTACGTCTGTACATTGTGTGATTGGCTTTTAGCGTGAAGCATTTACGCCTGGCGGTGTGCCTTGGTCTGTACAGTTGTCTACTGAAGTCTTTACGTCTGGCGGTGTGGCTTGGTCTGTATATAGTTGTCTACTGAAGCTTTACGGCTGGCGGTGTGGCTTGGTCTGTATAGTTGTCTACTGAAGCTTTACGTCTGGCGGTGTGCCTTGGTCTGTACAGTTGTCTACTGAAGCTTTACGTCTGGCGGTGTGCCTTGGTCTGTACAGTTGTCTACTGAAGCTTTACGTCTGGCGGTCTGGCTTGGTCTGTATAGTTGTCTACTGAAGCTTTACGTCTGGCGGTGTGCCTTGGTCTGTATATAGTTGTCTACTGAAGCTTTACGTCTGGCGGTGTGGCTTGGTCTGTACAGTTGTCTACTGAAGCTTTACGTCTGGCGGTGTGCCTTGGTCTGTACAGTTGTCTACTGAAGCTTTACGTCTGGCGGTGTGGCTTGGTCTGTATAGTTGTCTACTGAAGCTTTACGGCTGGCGGTGTGGGTTGGTCTGTATAGTTGTCTACTGAAGCTTTACGTCTGGCGGTGTGCCTTGGTCTGTATATAGTTGTCTACTGAAGCTTTACGTCTGGCGGTGTGGCTTGGTCTGTACAGTTGTCTACTGAAGCTTTACGTCTGGCGGTGTGCCTTGGTCTGTATAGTTGTCTACTGAAGCTTTACGTCTGGCGGTGTGCCTTGGTCTGTATAGTTGTCTACTGAAGCTTTACGACTGGCGGTGTGCCTTGGTCTGTATAGTTGTCTACTGAAGCTTTACGTCTGGCGGTGTGCCTTGGTCTGTATAGTTGTCTACTGAAGCTTTACGTCTGGCGGTGTGCCTTGGTCTGTACAGTTGTCTACTGAAGCTTTACGTCTGGCGGTGTGGCTTGGTCTGTATATAGTTGTCTACTGAAGCTTTACGTCTGGCGGTGTGCCTTCGTCTGTATAGTTGTCTACTGAAGCTTTACGTCTGGCGGTGTGCCTTGGTCTGTATAGTTGTCTACTGAAGCTTTACGTCTGGCGGTGTGGCTTGGTCTGTACAGTTGTCTACTGAAGCTTTACGACTGGCGGTGTGCCTTGGTCTGTATATAGTTGTCTACTGAAGTCTTTACGTCTGGCGGTGTGGCTTGGTCTGTACAGTTGTCTACTGAAGCTTTACGTCTGGCGGTGTGCCTTGGTCTGTATAGTTGTCTACTGAAGCTTTACGGCTGGCGGTGTGGCTTGGTCTGTACAGTTGTCTACTGAAGCTTTACGGCTGGCGGTGTGGCTTTGTCTGTACAGTTGTCTACTGAAGCTTTACGTCTGGCGGTGTGCCTTGGTCTGTATAGTTGTCTACTGAAGCTTTACGTCTGGCGGTGTGGCTTGGTCTGTATAGTTGTCTACTGAAGCTTTCCGGCTGGCGGTGTGGGTTGGTCTGTATAGTTGTCTACTGAAGCTTTACGTCTGGCGGTGTGCCTTGGTCTGTATATAGTGGTCTACTCAAGCTTTACGTCTGGCGGTGTGCCTTGGTCTGTATAGTTGTCTACTGAAGCTTTACGACTGGCGGTGTGCCTTGGTCTGTACAGTTGTCTACTGAAGCTTTACGTCTGGCGGTGTGGCTTGGTCTGTATAGTTGTCTACTGAAGCTTTACGACTGGCGGTGTGCCTTGGTCTGTACAGTTGTCTACTGAAGCTTTACGTCTGGCGGTGTGGCTTGGTCTGTACAGTTGTCTACTGAAGCTTTACGTCTGGCGGTGTGCCTTGGTCTGTATATAGTTGTCTACTGAAGCTTTACGGCTGGCGGTGTGGCTTGGTCTGTATATAGTTGTCTACTGAAGCTTTACGTCTGGCGGTGTGCCTTGGTCTGTACAGTTGTCTACTGAAGCTTTACGTCTGGCGGTGTGCCTTGGTCTGTATAGTTGTCTACTGAAGCTTTACGTCTGGCGGTGTGCCTTGGTCTGTATAGTTGTCTACTGAAGCTTTACGACTGGCGGTGTGCCTTGGTCTGTATAGTTGTCTACTGAAGCTTTACGTCTGGCGGTGTGCCTTGGTCTGTATAGTTGTCTACTGAAGCTTTACGTCTGGCGGTGTGCCTTGGTCTGTACAGTTGTCTACTGAAGCTTTACGTCTGGCGGTGTGGCTTGGTCTGTATATAGTTGTCTACTGAAGCTTTACGTCTGGCGGTGTGGCTTGGTCTGTATATAGCTGTCTACTGAAGTCTTTACGGCTGGCGGTGTGCCTTGGTCTGTATAGTTGTCTACTGAAGTCGTTACGTCTGGCGGTGTGGCTTGGTCTGTACAGTTGTCTACTGAAGCTTTACGGCTGGCGGTGTGCCTTGGTCTGTATAGTTGTCTACTGAAGCTTTACGTCTGGCGGTGTGGCTAGGTCTGTACAGTTGTCTACTGAAGCTTTACGTCTGGCGGTGTGGCTTGGTCTGTGTATAGTTGTCTACTGAAGCTTTACGTCTGGCGGTGTGGCTTGGTCTGTATATAGTTGTCTACTGAAGTCTTTACGGCTGGCGGTGTGGCTTGGTCTGTATATAGTTGTCTACTGAAGTCTTTACGTCTGGCGGTGTGGCTTGGTCTGTATAGTTGTCTACTGAAGCTTTACGTCTGGCGGTGTGGGTTGGTCTGTATAGTTGTCTACTGAAGCTTTACGGCTGGCGGTGTGCCTTGGTCTGTATAGTTGTCTACTGAAGCTTTACGGCTGGCGGTGTGGCTTGGTCTGTATAGTTGTCTACTGAAGCTTTACGTCTGGCGGTGTGCCTTGGTCTGTACAGTTGTCTACTGAAGCTTTACGTCTGGCGGTGTGCCTTGGTCTGTATAGTTGTCTACTGAAGCTTTACGTCTGGCGGTGTGCCTTGGTCTGTACAATTGTCTACTGAAGCTTTACGTCTGGCGGTGTGCCTTGGTCTGTATAGTTGTCTACTGAAGCTTTACGTCTGGCGGTGTGCCTTGGTCTGTACAGTTGTCTACTGAAGCTTTACGTCTGGCGGTGTGCCTTGGTCTGTATAGTTGTCTACTGAAGCTTTACGGCTGGCGGTGTGGCTTGGTCTGTACAGTTGTCTACTGAAGCTTTACGGCTGGCGGTGTGCCTTGGTCTGTACAGTTGTCTACTGAAGCTTTACGTCTGGCGGTGTGGCTTGGTCTGTATAGTTGTCTACTGAAGCTTTACGGCTGGCGGTGTGGCTTGGTCTGTACAGTTGTCTACTGAAGCTTTACGGCTGGCGGTGTGCCTTGGTCTGTACAGTTGTCTACTGAAGCTTTACGTCTGGCGGTGTGGCTTGGTCTGTATAGTTGTCTACTGAAGCTTTACGTCTGGCGGTGTGGCTTGCTCTGTATAGTTGTCTACTGAAGCTTTACGTCTGGCGGTGTGCCTTGGTCTGTATAGTTGTCTACTGAAGCTTTACGGCTGGCGGTGTGGCTTGGTCTGTATAGTTGTCTACTGAAGCTTTACGTCTGGCGGTGTGCCTTGGTCTGTACAGTTGTCTACTGAAGCTTTACGTCTGGCGGTGTGCCTTGGTCTGTACAGTTGTCTACTGAAGCTTTACGTCTGGCGGTGTGGCTTGGTCTGTATAGTTGTCTACTGAAGCTTTACGTCTGGCGGTGTGGCTAGGTCTGTACAGTTGTCTACTGAAGCTTTACGTCTGGCGGTGTGGCTTGGTCTGTATATAGTTGTCTACTGAAGTCTTTACGTCTGGCGGTGTGCCTTGGTCTGTACAGTTGTCTACTGAAGCTTTACGTCTGGCGGTGTGGGTTGGTCTGTATAGTTGTCTACTGAAACTTTACGTCTGGCGGTGTGCCTTGGTCTGTACAGTTGTCTACTGAAGCTTTACGTCTGGCGGTGTGGGTTGGTCTGTATAGTTGTCTACTGAAACTTTACGTCTGGCGGTGTGGCTTGGTCTGTATAGTTGTCTACTGAAACTTTACGTCTGGCGGTGTGGGTTGGTCTGTACAGTTGTCTACTGAAGCTTTACGTCTGGCGGTGTGGCTTGGTCTGTATAGTTGTCTACTGAAGCTTTACGGCTGGCGGTGTGCCTTCGTCTGTATAGTTGTCTACTGAAGCTTTACGTCTGGCGGTGTGGCTTGGTCTGTACAGTTGTCTACTGAAGCTTTACGACTGGCGGTGTGCCTTGGTCTGTATAGTTGTCTACTGAAGCTTTACGACTGGCGGTGTGCCTTGGTCTGTATAGTTGTCTACTGAAGCTTTACGTCTGGCGGTGTGGCTTGGTCTGTATAGTTGTCTACTGAAGCTTTACGACTGGCGGTGTGCCTTGGTCTGTATAGTTGTCTACTGAAGCTTTACGTCTGGCGCTGTGGCTTGGTCTGTATAGTTGTCTACTGAAGCTTTACGACTGGCGGTGTGCCTTGGTCTGTATAGTTGTCTACTGAAGCTTTACGACTGGCGGTGTGCCTTGGTCTGTATAGTTGTCTACTGAAGCTTTACGTCTGGCGGTGTGCCTTGGTCTGTATAGTTGTCTACTGAAGCTTTACGGCTGGCGGTGTGGCTTGGTCTGTACAGTTGTCTACTGAAGCTTTACGTCTGGCGGTGTGGCTTGGTCTGTATAGTTGTCTACTGAAGCTTTACGACTAGCGGTGTGCCTTGGTCTGTATAGTTGTCTACTGAAGCTTTACGTCTGGCGGTGTGCCTTGGTCTGTATAGTTGTCTACTGAAGCTTTACGTCTGGCGGTGTGCCTTGGTCTGTATAGTTGTCTACTGAAGCTTTACGTCTGGCGGTGTGGCTTGGTCTGTATAGTTGTCTACTGAAGCTTTCCGGCTGGCGGTGTGGGTTGGTCTGTGTATAGTTGTCTACTGAAGCTTTACGTCTGGCGGTGTGGCTTGGTCTGTATATAGTTGTCTACTGAAGCTTTACGTCTGGCGGTGTGCCTTGGTCTGTATATAGTGGTCTACTCAAGCTTTACGTCTGGCGGTGTGCCTTGGTCTGTATAGTTGTCTACTGAAGCTTTACGACTGGCGGTGTGCCTTGGTCTGTACAGTTGTCTACTGAAGCTTTACGTCTGGCGGT
The DNA here is from genome assembly GCA_964019135.1 of Arenicola marina. Taxonomy (NCBI): domain Eukaryota; kingdom Metazoa; phylum Annelida; class Polychaeta; family Arenicolidae; genus Arenicola; species Arenicola marina. The sequence continues at coordinate 9,279,725 of OZ025255.1, forward strand.
GTGGCTTGGTCTGTATAGTTGTCTACTGAAGCTTTACGACTGGCGGTGTGCCTTGGTCTGTATAGTTGTCTACTGAAGCTTTACGTCTGGCGGTGTGGCTAGGTCTGTACAGTTGTCTACTGAAGCTTTACGTCTGGCGGTGTGGCTTGGTCTGTGTATAGTTGTCTACTGAAGCTTTACGTCTGGCGGTGTGGCTTGGTCTGTATATAGTTGTCTACTGAAGTCTTTACGGCTGGCGGTGTGCCTTGGTCTGTATAGTTGTCTACTGAAGTCTTTACGTCTGGCGGTGTGGCTTGGTCTGTACAGTTGTCTACTGAAGCTTTACGTCTGGCGGTGTGGCTTGGTCTGTATATAGTTGTCTACTGAAGTCTTTACGTCTGGCGGTGTGGCTTGGTCTGTATAGTTGTCTACTGAAGCTTTACGTCTGGCGGTGTGGGTTGGTCTGTATAGTTGTCTACTGAAGCTTTACGGCTGGCGGTGTGCCTTGGTCTGTATAGTTGTCTACTGAAGCTTTACGGCTGGCGGTGTGGCTTGGTCTGTATAGTTGTCTACTGAAGCTTTACGTCTGGCGGTGTGCCTTGGTCTGTACAGTTGTCTACTGAAGCTTTACGTCTGGCGGTGTGCCTTGGTCTGTATAGTTGTCTACTGAAGCTTTACGTCTGGCGGTGTGCCTTGGTCTGTACAGTTGTCTACTGAAGCTTTACGTCTGGCGGTGTGCCTTGGTCTGTATAGTTGTCTACTGAAGCTTTACGTCTGGCGGTGTGCCTTGGTCTGTACAGTTGTCTACTGAAGCTTTACGTCTGGCGGTGTGCCTTGGTCTGTATAGTTGTCTACTGAAGCTTTACGTCTGGCGGTGTGCCTTGGTCTGTACAGTTGTCTACTGAAGCTTTACGTCTGGCGGTGTGCCTTGGTCTGTATAGTTGTCTACTGAAGCTTTACGTCTGGCGGTGTGCCTTGGTCTGTACAATTGTCTACTGAAGCTTTACGTCTGGCGGTGTGCCTTGGTCTGTATAGTTGTCTACTGAAGCTTTACGTCTGGCGGTGTGCCTTGGTCTGTACAGTTGTCTACTGAAGCTTTACGTCTGGCGGTGTGCCTTGGTCTGTATAGTTGTCTACTGAAGCTTTACGGCTGGCGGTGTGGCTTGGTCTGTACAGTTGTCTACTGAAGCTTTACGGCTGGCGGTGTGCCTTGGTCTGTACAGTTGTCTACTGAAGCTTTACGTCTGGCGGTGTGGCTTGGTCTGTATAGTTGTCTACTGAAGCTTTACGGCTGGCGGTGTGGCTTGGTCTGTACAGTTGTCTACTGAAGCTTTACGGCTGGCGGTGTGCCTTGGTCTGTACAGTTGTCTACTGAAGCTTTACGTCTGGCGGTGTGGCTTGGTCTGTATAGTTGTCTACTGAAGCTTTACGTCTGGCGGTGTGGCTTGCTCTGTATAGTTGTCTACTGAAGCTTTACGTCTGGCGGTGTGCCTTGGTCTGTATAGTTGTCTACTGAAGCTTTACGGCTGGCGGTGTGGCTTGGTCTGTATAGTTGTCTACTGAAGCTTTACGTCTGGCGGTGTGCCTTGGTCTGTACAGTTGTCTACTGAAGCTTTACGTCTGGCGGTGTGCCTTGGTCTGTACAGTTGTCTACTGAAGCTTTACGTCTGGCGGTGTGGCTTGGTCTGTATAGTTGTCTACTGAAGCTTTACGTCTGGCGGTGTGGCTAGGTCTGTACAGTTGTCTACTGAAGCTTTACGTCTGGCGGTGTGGCTTGGTCTGTATATAGTTGTCTACTGAAGTCTTTACGTCTGGCGGTGTGCCTTGGTCTGTACAGTTGTCTACTGAAGCTTTACGTCTGGCGGTGTGGGTTGGTCTGTATAGTTGTCTACTGAAACTTTACGTCTGGCGGTGTGCCTTGGTCTGTACAGTTGTCTACTGAAGCTTTACGTCTGGCGGTGTGGGTTGGTCTGTATAGTTGTCTACTGAAACTTTACGTCTGGCGGTGTGGCTTGGTCTGTATAGTTGTCTACTGAAACTTTACGTCTGGCGGTGTGGGTTGGTCTGTACAGTTGTCTACTGAAGCTTTACGTCTGGCGGTGTGGCTTGGTCTGTATAGTTGTCTACTGAAGCTTTACGGCTGGCGGTGTGCCTTGGTCTGTATAGTTGTCTACTGAAGCTTTACGTCTGGCGGTGTGGCTTGGTCTGTACAGTTGTCTACTGAAGCTTTACGACTGGCGGTGTGCCTTGGTCTGTATAGTTGTCTACTGAAGCTTTACGACTGGCGGTGTGCCTTGGTCTGTATAGTTGTCTACTGAAGCTTTACGTCTGGCGGTGTGGCTTGGTCTGTATAGTTGTCTACTGAAGCTTTACGACTGGCGGTGTGCCTTGGTCTGTATAGTTGTCTACTGAAGCTTTACGTCTGGCGGTGTGGCTTGGTCTGTATAGTTGTCTACTGAAGCTTTACGACTGGCGGTGTGCCTTGGTCTGTATAGTTGTCTACTGAAGCTTTACGACTGGCGGTGTGCCTTGGTCTGTATAGTTGTCTACTGAAGCTTTACGTCTGGCGGTGTGCCTTGGTCTGTATAGTTGTCTACTGAAGCTTTACGGCTGGCGGTGTGGCTTGGTCTGTACAGTTGTCTACTGAAGCTTTACGTCTGGCGGTGTGGCTTGGTCTGTATAGTTGTCTACTGAAGCTTTACGACTAGCGGTGTGCCTTGGTCTGTATAGTTGTCTACTGAAGCTTTACGTCTGGCGGTGTGCCTTGGTCTGTATAGTTGTCTACTGAAGCTTTACGTCTGGCGGTGTGCCTTGGTCTGTATAGTTGTCTACTGAAGCTTTACGTCTGGCGGTGTGGCTTGGTCTGTATAGTTGTCTACTGAAGCTTTCCGGCTGGCGGTGTGGGTTGGTCTGTGTATAGTTGTCTACTGAAGCTTTACGTCTGGCGGTGTGGCTTGGTCTGTATATAGTTGTCTACTGAAGCTTTACGTCTGGCGGTGTGCCTTGGTCTGTATATAGTGGTCTACTCAAGCTTTACGTCTGGCGGTGTGCCTTGGTCTGTATAGTTGTCTACTGAAGCTTTACGACTGGCGGTGTGCCTTGGTCTGTACAGTTGTCTACTGAAGCTTTACGTCTGGCGGTGTGGCTTGGTCTGTATAGTTGTCTACTGAAGCTTTACGACTGGCGGTGTGCCTTGGTCTGTATAGTTGTCTACTGAAGCTTTACGTCTGGCGGTGTGGCTAGGTCTGTACAGTTGTCTACTGAAGCTTTACGTCTGGCGGTGTGGCTTGGTCTGTGTATAGTTGTCTACTGAAGCTTTACGTCTGGCGGTGTGGCTTGGTCTGTATATAGTTGTCTACTGAAGTCTTTACGGCTGGCGGTGTGCCTTGGTCTGTATAGTTGTCTACTGAAGTCTTTACGTCTGGCGGTGTGGCTTGGTCTGTACAGTTGTCTACTGAAGCTTTACGTCTGGCGGTGTGGCTTGGTCTGTATATAGTTGTCTACTGAAGTCTTTACGTCTGGCGGTGTGGCTTGGTCTGTATAGTTGTCTACTGAAGCTTTACGTCTGGCGGTGTGGGTTGGTCTGTATAGTTGTCTACTGAAGCTTTACGGCTGGCGGTGTGCCTTGGTCTGTATAGTTGTCTACTGAAGCTTTACGGCTGGCGGTGTGGCTTGGTCTGTATAGTTGTCTACTGAAGCTTTACGTCTGGCGGTGTGCCTTGGTCTGTACAGTTGTCTACTGAAGCTTTACGTCTGGCGGTGTGCCTTGGTCTGTATAGTTGTCTACTGAAGCTTTACGTCTGGCGGTGTGCCTTGGTCTGTACAGTTGTCTACTGAAGCTTTACGTCTGGCGGTGTGCCTTGGTCTGTATAGTTGTCTACTGAAGCTTTACGTCTGGCGGTGTGCCTTGGTCTGTACAGTTGTCTACTGAAGCTTTACGTCTGGCGGTGTGCCTTGGTCTGTATAGTTGTCTACTGAAGTCTTTACGTCTGGCGGTGTGGCTTGGTCTGTACAGTTGTCTACTGAAGCTTTACGTCTGGCGGTGTGGCTTGGTCTGTATATAGTTGTCTACTGAAGTCTTTACGTCTGGCGGTGTGGCTTGGTCTGTATAGTTGTCTACTGAAGCTTTACGTCTGGCGGTGTGGGTTGGTCTGTATAGTTGTCTACTGAAGCTTTACGGCTGGCGGTGTGCCTTGGTCTGTATAGTTGTCTACTGAAGCTTTACGGCTGGCGGTGTGGCTTGGTCTGTATAGTTGTCTACTGAAGCTTTACGTCTGGCGGTGTGCCTTGGTCTGTACAGTTGTCTACTGAAGCTTTACGTCTGGCGGTGTGCCTTGGTCTGTATAGTTGTCTACTGAAGCTTTACGTCTGGCGGTGTGCCTTGGTCTGTACAGTTGTCTACTGAAGCTTTACGTCTGGCGGTGTGCCTTGGTCTGTATAGTTGTCTACTGAAGCTTTACGTCTGGCGGTGTGCCTTGGTCTGTACAGTTGTCTACTGAAGCTTTACGTCTGGCGGTGTGCCTTGGTCTGTATAGTTGTCTACTGAAGCTTTACGTCTGGCGGTGTGCCTTGGTCTGTACAGTTGTCTACTGAAGCTTTACGTCTGGCGGTGTGCCTTGGTCTGTATAGTTGTCTACTGAAGCTTTACGTCTGGCGGTGTGCCTTGGTCTGTACAATTGTCTACTGAAGCTTTACGTCTGGCGGTGTGCCTTGGTCTGTATAGTTGTCTACTGAAGCTTTACGTCTGGCGGTGTGCCTTGGTCTGTACAGTTGTCTACTGAAGCTTTACGTCTGGCGGTGTGCCTTGGTCTGTATAGTTGTCTACTGAAGCTTTACGGCTGGCGGTGTGGCTTGGTCTGTACAGTTGTCTACTGAAGCTTTACGGCTGGCGGTGTGCCTTGGTCTGTACAGTTGTCTACTGAAGCTTTACGTCTGGCGGTGTGGCTTGGTCTGTATAGTTGTCTACTGAAGCTTTACGGCTGGCGGTGTGGCTTGGTCTGTACAGTTGTCTACTGAAGCTTTACGGCTGGCGGTGTGCCTTGGTCTGTACAGTTGTCTACTGAAGCTTTACGTCTGGCGGTGTGGCTTGGTCTGTATAGTTGTCTACTGAAGCTTTACGTCTGGCGGTGTGGCTTGCTCTGTATAGTTGTCTACTGAAGCTTTACGTCTGGCGGTGTGCCTTGGTCTGTATAGTTGTCTACTGAAGCTTTACGGCTGGCGGTGTGGCTTGGTCTGTATAGTTGTCTACTGAAGCTTTACGTCTGGCGGTGTGCCTTGGTCTGTACAGTTGTCTACTGAAGCTTTACGTCTGGCGGTGTGCCTTGGTCTGTACAGTTGTCTACTGAAGCTTTACGTCTGGCGGTGTGGCTTGGTCTGTATAGTTGTCTACTGAAGCTTTACGTCTGGCGGTGTGGCTAGGTCTGTACAGTTGTCTACTGAAGCTTTACGTCTGGCGGTGTGGCTTGGTCTGTATATAGTTGTCTACTGAAGTCTTTACGTCTGGCGGTGTGCCTTGGTCTGTACAGTTGTCTACTGAAGCTTTACGTCTGGCGGTGTGGGTTGGTCTGTATAGTTGTCTACTGAAACTTTACGTCTGGCGGTGTGCCTTGGTCTGTACAGTTGTCTACTGAAGCTTTACGTCTGGCGGTGTGGGTTGGTCTGTATAGTTGTCTACTGAAACTTTACGGCTGGCGGTGTGGCTTGGTCTGTACAGTTGTCTACTGAAGCTTTACGGCTGGCGGTGTGCCTTGGTCTGTACAGTTGTCTACTGAAGCTTTACGTCTGGCGGTGTGGCTTGGTCTGTATAGTTGTCTACTGAAGCTTTACGTCTGGCGGTGTGGCTTGCTCTGTATAGTTGTCTACTGAAGCTTTACGTCTGGCGGTGTGCCTTGGTCTGTATAGTTGTCTACTGAAGCTTTACGGCTGGCGGTGTGGCTTGGTCTGTATAGTTGTCTACTGAAGCTTTACGTCTGGCGGTGTGCCTTGGTCTGTACAGTTGTCTACTGAAGCTTTACGTCTGGCGGTGTGCCTTGGTCTGTACAGTTGTCTACTGAAGCTTTACGTCTGGCGGTGTGGCTTGGTCTGTATAGTTGTCTACTGAAGCTTTACGTCTGGCGGTGTGGCTAGGTCTGTACAGTTGTCTACTGAAGCTTTACGTCTGGCGGTGTGGCTTGGTCTGTATATAGTTGTCTACTGAAGTCTTTACGTCTGGCGGTGTGCCTTGGTCTGTACAGTTGTCTACTGAAGCTTTACGTCTGGCGGTGTGGGTTGGTCTGTATAGTTGTCTACTGAAACTTTACGTCTGGCGGTGTGCCTTGGTCTGTACAGTTGTCTACTGAAGCTTTACGTCTGGCGGTGTGGGTTGGTCTGTATAGTTGTCTACTGAAACTTTACGTCTGGCGGTGTGGCTTGGTCTGTATAGTTGTCTACTGAAACTTTACGTCTGGCGGTGTGGGTTGGTCTGTACAGTTGTCTACTGAAGCTTTACGTCTGGCGGTGTGGCTTGGTCTGTATAGTTGTCTACTGAAGCTTTACGGCTGGCGGTGTGCCTTGGTCTGTATAGTTGTCTACTGAAGCTTTACGTCTGGCGGTGTGGCTTGGTCTGTACAGTTGTCTACTGAAGCTTTACGACTGGCGGTGTGCCTTGGTCTGTATAGTTGTCTACTGAAGCTTTACGACTGGCGGTGTGCCTTGGTCTGTATAGTTGTCTACTGAAGCTTTACGTCTGGCGGTGTGGCTTGGTCTGTATAGTTGTCTACTGAAGCTTTACGACTGGCGGTGTGCCTTGGTCTGTATAGTTGTCTACTGAAGCTTTACGTCTGGCGGTGTGGCTTGGTCTGTATAGTTGTCTACTGAAGCTTTACGACTGGCGGTGTGCCTTGGTCTGTATAGTTGTCTACTGAAGCTTTACGACTGGCGGTGTGCCTTGGTCTGTATAGTTGTCTACTGAAGCTTTACGTCTGGCGGTGTGCCTTGGTCTGTATAGTTGTCTACTGAAGCTTTACGGCTGGCGGTGTGGCTTGGTCTGTACAGTTGTCTACTGAAGCTTTACGTCTGGCGGTGTGGCTTGGTCTGTATAGTTGTCTACTGAAGCTTTACGACTAGCGGTGTGCCTTGGTCTGTATAGTTGTCTACTGAAGCTTTACGTCTGGCGGTGTGCCTTGGTCTGTATAGTTGTCTACTGAAGCTTTACGTCTGGCGGTGTGCCTTGGTCTGTATAGTTGTCTACTGAAGCTTTACGTCTGGCGGTGTGGCTTGGTCTGTATAGTTGTCTACTGAAGCTTTCCGGCTGGCGGTGTGGGTTGGTCTGTGTATAGTTGTCTACTGAAGCTTTACGTCTGGCGGTGTGGCTTGGTCTGTATATAGTTGTCTACTGAAGCTTTACGTCTGGCGGTGTGCCTTGGTCTGTATATAGTGGTCTACTCAAGCTTTACGTCTGGCGGTGTGCCTTGGTCTGTATAGTTGTCTACTGAAGCTTTACGACTGGCGGTGTGCCTTGGTCTGTACAGTTGTCTACTGAAGCTTTACGTCTGGCGGTGTGGCTTGGTCTGTATAGTTGTCTACTGAAGCTTTACGACTGGCGGTGTGCCTTGGTCTGTATAGTTGTCTACTGAAGCTTTACGTCTGGCGGTGTGGCTAGGTCTGTACAGTTGTCTACTGAAGCTTTACGTCTGGCGGTGTGGCTTGGTCTGTGTATAGTTGTCTACTGAAGCTTTACGTCTGGCGGTGTGGCTTGGTCTGTATATAGTTGTCTACTGAAGTCTTTACGGCTGGCGGTGTGCCTTGGTCTGTATAGTTGTCTACTGAAGTCTTTACGTCTGGCGGTGTGGCTTGGTCTGTACAGTTGTCTACTGAAGCTTTACGTCTGGCGGTGTGGCTTGGTCTGTATATAGTTGTCTACTGAAGTCTTTACGTCTGGCGGTGTGGCTTGGTCTGTATAGTTGTCTACTGAAGCTTTACGTCTGGCGGTGTGGGTTGGTCTGTATAGTTGTCTACTGAAGCTTTACGGCTGGCGGTGTGCCTTGGTCTGTATAGTTGTCTACTGAAGCTTTACGGCTGGCGGTGTGGCTTGGTCTGTATAGTTGTCTACTGAAGCTTTACGTCTGGCGGTGTGCCTTGGTCTGTACAGTTGTCTACTGAAGCTTTACGTCTGGCGGTGTGCCTTGGTCTGTATAGTTGTCTACTGAAGCTTTACGTCTGGCGGTGTGCCTTGGTCTGTACAGTTGTCTACTGAAGCTTTACGTCTGGCGGTGTGCCTTGGTCTGTATAGTTGTCTACTGAAGCTTTACGTCTGGCGGTGTGCCTTGGTCTGTACAGTTGTCTACTGAAGCTTTACGTCTGGCGGTGTGCCTTGGTCTGTATAGTTGTCTACTGAAGCTTTACGGCTGGCGGTGTGGCTTGGTCTGTACAGTTGTCTACTGAAGCTTTACGGCTGGCGGTGTGCCTTGGTCTGTACAGTTGTCTACTGAAGCTTTACGTCTGGCGGTGTGGCTTGGTCTGTATAGTTGTCTACTGAAGCTTTACGACTGGCGGTGTGCCTTGGTCTGTATATAGTTGTCTACTGAAGTCTTTACGTCTGGCGGTGTGGCTTGGTCTGTACAGTTGTCTACTGAAGCTTTACGTCTGGCGGTGTGCCTTGGTCTGTATAGTTGTCTACTGAAGCTTTACGGCTGGCGGTGTGGCTTGGTCTGTACAGTTGTCTACTGAAGCTTTACGGCTGGCGGTGTGCCTTGGTCTGTACAGTTGTCTACTGAAGCTTTACGTCTGGCGGTGTGCCTTGGTCTGTATAGTTGTCTACTGAAGCTTTACGTCTGGCGGTGTGGCTTGCTCTGTATAGTTGTCTACTGAAGCTTTACGTCTGGCGGTGTGCCTTGGTCTGTATAGTTGTCTACTGAAGCTTTACGGCTGGCGGTGTGGCTTGGTCTGTATAGTTGTCTACTGAAGCTTTACGTCTGGCGGTGTGCCTTGGTCTGTACAGTTGTCTACTGAAGCTTTACGTCTGGCGGTGTGCCTTGGTCTGTACAGTTGTCTACTGAAGCTTTACGTCTGGCGGTGTGGCTTGGTCTGTATAGTTGTCTACTGAAGCTTTACGTCTGGCGGTGTGGCTAGGTCTGTACAGTTGTCTACTGAAGCTTTACGTCTGGCGGTGTGGCTTGGTCTGTATATAGTTGTCTACTGAAGTCTTTACGTCTGGCGGTGTGCCTTGGTCTGTACAGTTGTCTACTGAAGCTTTACGTCTGGCGGTGTGGGTTGGTCTGTATAGTTGTCTACTGAAACTTTACGTCTGGCGGTGTGCCTTGGTCTGTACAGTTGTCTACTGAAGCTTTACGTCTGGCGGTGTGGGTTGGTCTGTATAGTTGTCTACTGAAACTTTACGTCTGGCGGTGTGGCTTGGTCTGTACAGTTGTCTACTGAAGCTTTACGTCTGGCGGTGTGGGTTGGTCTGTATAGTTGTCTACTGAAACTTTACGTCTGGCGGTGTGGGTTGGTCTGTACAGTTGTCTACTGAAGCTTTACGTCTGGCGGTGTGGCTTGGTCTGTATAGTTGTCTACTGAAGCTTTACGGCTGGCGGTGTGCCTTGGTCTGTATAGTTGTCTACTGAAGCTTTACGTCTGGCGGTGTGGCTTGGTCTGTACAGTTGTCTACTGAAGCTTTACGACTGGCGGTGTGCCTTGGTCTGTATAGTTGTCTACTGAAGCTTTACGACTGGCGGTGTGCCTTGGTCTGTATAGTTGTCTACTGAAGCTTTACGTCTGGCGGTGTGGCTTGGTCTGTATAGTTGTCTACTGAAGCTTTACGACTGGCGGTGTGCCTTGGTCTGTATAGTTGTCTACTGAAGCTTTACGTCTGGCGGTGTGGCTTGGTCTGTATAGTTGTCTACTGAAGCTTTACGACTGGCGGTGTGCCTTGGTCTGTATAGTTGTCTACTGAAGCTTTACGACAGGCGGTGTGCCTTGGTCTGTATAGTTGTCTACTGAAGCTTTACGTCTGGCGGTGTGCCTTGGTCTGTATAGTTGTCTACTGAAGCTTTACGGCTGGCGGTGTGGCTTGGTCTGTACAGTTGTCTACTGAAGCTTTACGTCTGGCGGTGTGGCTTGGTCTGTATAGTTGTCTACTGAAGCTTTACGTCTGGCGGTGTGCCTTGGTCTGTATAGTTGTCTACTGAAGCTTTACGTCTGGCGGTGTGCCTTGGTCTGTATAGTTGTCTACTGAAGCTTTACGTCTGGCGGTGTGGCTTGGTCTGTATAGTTGTCTACTGAAGCTTTCCGGCTGGCGGTGTGGGTTGGTCTGTATAGTTGTCTACTGAAGCTTTACGTCTGGCGGTGTGCCTTGGTCTGTATATAGTGGTCTACTCAAGCTTTACGTCTGGCGGTGTGCCTTGGTCTGTATAGTTGTCTACTGAAGCTTTACGACTGGCGGTGTGCCTTGGTCTGTACAGTTGTCTACTGAAGCTTTACGTCTGGCGGTGTGGCTTGGTCTGTATAGTTGTCTACTGAAGCTTTACGACTGGCGGTGTGCCTTGGTCTGTACAGTTGTCTACTGAAGCTTTACGTCTGGCGGTGTGGCTTGGTCTGTACAGTTGTCTACTGAAGCTTTACGTCTGGCGGTGTGCCTTGGTCTGTATATAGTTGTCTACTGAATCTTTACGGCTGGCGGTGTGGCTTGGTCTGTATATAGTTGTCTACTGAAGCTTTACGTCTGGCGGTGTGCCTTGGTCTGTACAGTTGTCTACTGAAGCTTTACGTCTGGCGGTGTGCCTTGGTCTGTATAGTTGTCTACTGAAGCTTTACGTCTGGCGGTGTGCCTTGGTCTGTATAGTTGTCTACTGAAGCTTTACGACTGGCGGTGTGCCTTGGTCTGTATAGTTGTCTACTGAAGCTTTACGTCTGGCGGTGTGCCTTGGTCTGTATAGTTGTCTACTGAAGCTTTACGTCTGGCGGTGTGCCTTGGTCTGTACAGTTGTCTACTGAAGCTTTACGTCTGGCGGTGTGGCTTGGTCTGTATATAGTTGTCTACTGAAGTCTTTACGGCTGGCGGTGTGCCTTGGTCTGTATAGTTGTCTACTGAAGTCGTTACGTCTGGCGGTGTGGCTTGGTCTGTACAGTTGTCTACTGAAGCTTTACGGCTGGCGGTGTGGCTTGGTCTGTATATAGTTGTCTACTGAAGTCTTTACGGCTGGCGGTGTGCCTTGGTCTGTATAGTTGTCTACTGAAGTCGTTACGTCTGGCGGTGTGGCTTGGTCTGTACAGTTGTCTACTGAAGCTTTACGGCTGGCGGTGTGCCTTGGTCTGTATAGTTGTCTACTGAAGCTTTACGTCTGGCGGTGTGGCTTGGTCTGTGTATAGTTGTCTACTGAAGCTTTACGTCTGGCGGTGTGGCTTGGTCTGTATATAGTTGTCTACTGAAGTCTTTACGGCTGGCGGTGTGCCTTGGTCTGTATAGTTGTCTACTGAAGTCTTTACGTCTGGCGGTGTGGCTTGGTCTGTATATAGTTGTCTACTGAAGTCTTTACGGCTGGCGGTGTGCCTTGGTCTGTATAGTTGTCTACTGAAGTCGTTACGTCTGGCGGTGTGGCTTGGTCTGTACAGTTGTCTACTGAAGCTTTACGGCTGGCGGTGTGCCTTGGTCTGTATAGTTGTCTACTGAAGCTTTACGTCTGGCGGTGTGGCTTGGTCTGTGTATAGTTGTCTACTGAAGCTTTACGTCTGGCGGTGTGGCTTGGTCTGTATATAGTTGTCTACTGAAGTCTTTACGGCTGGCGGTGTGCCTTGGTCTGTATAGTTGTCTACTGAAGTCTTTACGTCTGGCGGTGTGGCTTGGTCTGTACAGTTGTCTACTGAAGCTTTACGTCTGGCGGTGTGGCTTGGTCTGTATATAGTTGTCTACTGAAGTCTTTACGTCTGGCGGTGTGGCTTGGTCTGTATAGTTGTCTACTGAAGCTTTACGTCTGGCGGTGTGGGTTGGTCTGTATAGTTGTCTACTGAAGCTTTACGGCTGGCGGTGTGCCTTGGTCTGTATAGTTGTCTACTGAAGCTTTACGGCTGGCGGTGTGGCTTGGTCTGTATAGTTGTCTACTGAAGCTTTACGTCTGGCGGTGTGCCTTGGTCTGTACAGTTGTCTACTGAAGCTTTACGTCTGGCGGTGTGCCTTGGTCTGTATAGTTGTCTACTGAAGCTTTACGTCTGGCGGTGTGCCTTGGTCTGTACAGTTGTCTACTGAAGCTTTACGTCTGGCGGTGTGCCTTGGTCTGTATAGTTGTCTACTGAAGCTTTACGTCTGGCGGTGTGCCTTGGTCTGTACAGTTGTCTACTGAAGCTTTACGTCTGGCGGTGTGCCTTGGTCTGTATAGTTGTCTACTGAAGCTTTACGGCTGGCGGTGTGGCTTGGTCTGTACAGTTGTCTACTGAAGCTTTACGACTGGCGGTGTGCCTTGGTCTGTATAGTTGTCTACTGAAGCTTTACGTCTGGCGGTGTGGCTTGGTCTGTATAGTTGTCTACTGAAGCTTTACGACTGGCGGTGTGCCTTGGTCTGTATAGTTGTCTACTGAAGCTTTACGACTGGCGGTGTGCCTTGGTCTGTATAGTTGTCTACTGAAGCTTTACGTCTGGCGGTGTGCCTTGGTCTGTATAGTTGTCTACTGAAGCTTTACGGCTGGCGGTGTGGCTTGGTCTGTACAGTTGTCTACTGAAGCTTTACGTCTGGCGGTGTGGCTTGGTCTGTATAGTTGTCTACTGAAGCTTTACGTCTGGCGGTGTGCCTTGGTCTGTATAGTTGTCTACTGAAGCTTTACGTCTGGCGGTGTGCCTTGGTCTGTATAGTTGTCTACTGAAGCTTTACGTCTGGCGGTGTGGCTTGGTCTGTATAGTTGTCTACTGAAGCTTTCCGGCTGGCGGTGTGGGTTGGTCTGTATAGTTGTCTACTGAAGCTTTACGTCTGGCGGTGTGCCTTGGTCTGTATATAGTGGTCTACTCAAGCTTTACGTCTGGCGGTGTGCCTTGGTCTGTATAGTTGTCTACTGAAGCTTTACGACTGGCGGTGTGCCTTGGTCTGTACAGTTGTCTACTGAAGCTTTACGTCTGGCGGTGTGGCTTGGTCTGTATAGTTGTCTACTGAAGCTTTACGACTGGCGGTGTGCCTTGGTCTGTACAGTTGTCTACTGAAGCTTTACGTCTGGCGGTGTGGCTTGGTCTGTACAGTTGTCTACTGAAGCTTTACGTCTGGCGGTGTGCCTTGGTCTGTATATAGTTGTCTACTGAAGCTTTACGGCTGGCGGTGTGGCTTGGTCTGTATATAGTTGTCTACTGAAGCTTTACGTCTGGCGGTGTGCCTTGGTCTGTACAGTTGTCTACTGAAGCTTTACGTCTGGCGGTGTGCCTTGGTCTGTATAGTTGTCTACTGAAGCTTTACGTCTGGCGGTGTGCCTTGGTCTGTATAGTTGTCTACTGAAGCTTTACGACTGGCGGTGTGCCTTGGTCTGTATAGTTGTCTACTGAAGCTTTACGTCTGGCGGTGTGCCTTGGTCTGTATAGTTGTCTACTGAAGCTTTACGTCTGGCGGTGTGCCTTGGTCTGTACAGTTGTCTACTGAAGCTTTACGTCTGGCGGTGTGGCTTGGTCTGTATATAGTTGTCTACTGAAGCTTTACGTCTGGCGGTGTGGCTTGGTCTGTATATAGTTGTCTACTGAAGTCTTTACGGCTGGCGGTGTGCCTTGGTCTGTATAGTTGTCTACTGAAGTCGTTACGTCTGGCGGTGTGGCTTGGTCTGTACAGTTGTCTACTGAAGCTTTACGGCTGGCGGTGTGCCTTGGTCTGTATAGTTGTCTACTGAAGCTTTACGTCTGGCGGTGTGGCTTGGTCTGTGTATAGTTGTCTACTGAAGCTTTACGTCTGGCGGTGTGGCTTGGTCTGTATATAGTTGTCTACTGAAGTCTTTACGGCTGGCGGTGTGCCTTGGTCTGTATAGTTGTCTACTGAAGTCTTTACGTCTGGCGGTGTGGCTTGGTCTGTACAGTTGTCTACTGAAGCTTTACGTCTGGCGGTGTGGCTTGGTCTGTATATAGTTGTCTACTGAAGTCTTTACGTCTGGCGGTGTGGCTTGGTCTGTATAGTTGTCTACTGAAGCTTTACGTCTGGCGGTGTGGGTTGGTCTGTATAGTTGTCTACTGAAGCTTTACGGCTGGCGGTGTGCCTTGGTCTGTATAGTTGTCTACTGAAGCTTTACGGCTGGCGGTGTGGCTTGGTCTGTATAGTTGTCTACTGAAGCTTTACGTCTGGCGGTGTGCCTTGGTCTGTACAGTTGTCTACTGAAGCTTTACGTCTGGCGGTGTGCCTTGGTCTGTATAGTTGTCTACTGAAGCTTTACGTCTGGCGGTGTGCCTTGGTCTGTACAGTTGTCTACTGAAGCTTTACGTCTGGCGGTGTGCCTTGGTCTGTATAGTTGTCTACTGAAGCTTTACGTCTGGCGGTGTGCCTTGGTCTGTACAGTTGTCTACTGAAGCTTTACGTCTGGCGGTGTGCCTTGGTCTGTATAGTTGTCTACTGAAGCTTTACGGCTGGCGGTGTGGCTTGGTCTGTACAGTTGTCTACTGAAGCTTTACGGCTGGCGGTGTGCCTTGGTCTGTACAGTTGTCTACTGAAGCTTTACGTCTGGCGGTGTGGCTTGGTCTGTATAGTTGTCTACTGAAGCTTTACGACTGGCGGTGTGCCTTGGTCTGTATATAGTTGTCTACTGAAGTCTTTACGTCTGGCGGTGTGGCTTGGTCTGTACAGTTGTCTACTGAAGCTTTTCGTCTGGCGGTGTGCCTTGGTCTGTATAGTTGTCTACTGAAGCTTTACGGCTGGCGGTGTGGCTTGGTCTGTACAGTTGTCTACTGAAGCTTTACGGCTGGCGGTGTGCCTTGGTCTGTACAGTTGTCTACTGAAGCTTTACGTCTGGCGGTGTGCCTTGGTCTGTATAGTTGTCTACTGAAGCTTTACGTCTGGCGGTGTGGCTTGCTCTGTATAGTTGTCTACTGAAGCTTTACGTCTGGCGGTGTGCCTTGGTCTGTATAGTTGTCTACTGAAGCTTTACGGCTGGCGGTGTGGCTTGGTCTGTATAGTTGTCTACTGAAGCTTTACGTCTGGCGGTGTGCCTTGGTCTGTACAGTTGTCTACTGAAGCTTTACGTCTGGCGGTGTGCCTTGGTCTGTACAGTTGTCTACTGAAGCTTTACGTCTGGCGGTGTGGCTTGGTCTGTATAGTTGTCTACTGAAGCTTTACGTCTGGCGGTGTGGCTAGGTCTGTACAGTTGTCTACTGAAGCTTTACGTCTGGCGGTGTGGCTTGGTCTGTATATAGTTGTCTACTGAAGTCTTTACGTCTGGCGGTGTGCCTTGGTCTGTACAGTTGTCTACTGAAGTTTTACGTCTGGCGGTGTGGGTTGGTCTGTATAGTTGTCTACTGAAACTTTACGTCTGGCGGTGTGCCTTGGTCTGTACAGTTGTCTACTGAAGCTTTACGTCTGGCGGTGTGGGTTGGTCTGTATAGTTGTCTACTGAAACTTTACGTCTGGCGGTGTGGCTTGGTCTGTACAGTTGTCTACTGAAGCTTTACGTCTGGCGGTGTGGGTTGGTCTGTATAGTTGTCTACTGAAACTTTACGTCTGGCGGTGTGGGTTGGTCTGTACAGTTGTCTACTGAAGCTTTACGTCTGGCGGTGTGGCTTGGTCTGTATAGTTGTCTACTGAAGCTTTACGGCTGGCGGTGTGCCTTGGTCTGTATAGTTGTCTACTGAAGCTTTACGTCTGGCGGTGTGGCTTGGTCTGTACAGTTGTCTACTGAAGCTTTACGACTGGCGGTGTGCCTTGGTCTGTATAGTTGTCTACTGAAGCTTTACGACTGGCGGTGTGCCTTGGTCTGTATAGTTGTCTACTGAAGCTTTACGTCTGGCGGTGTGGCTTGGTCTGTATAGTTGTCTACTGAAGCTTTACGACTGGCGGTGTGCCTTGGTCTGTATAGTTGTCTACTGAAGCTTTACGTCTGGCGGTGTGGCTTGGTCTGTATAGTTGTCTACTGAAGCTTTACGACTGGCGGTGTGCCTTGGTCTGTATAGTTGTCTACTGAAGCTTTACGACTGGCGGTGTGCCTTGGTCTGTATAGTTGTCTACTGAAGCTTTACGTCTGGCGGTGTGCCTTGGTCTGTATAGTTGTCTACTGAAGCTTTACGGCTGGCGGTGTGGCTTGGGCTGTACAGTTGTCTACTGAAGCTTTACGTCTGGCGGTGTGGCTTGGTCTGTATAGTTGTCTACTGAAGCTTTACGACTAGCGGTGTGCCTTGGTCTGTATAGTTGTCTACTGAAGCTTTACGTCTGGCGGTGTGCCTTGGTCTGTATAGTTGTCTACTGAAGCTTTACGTCTGGCGGTGTGCCTTGGTCTGTATAGTTGTCTACTGAAGCTTTACGGCTGGCGGTGTGGCTTGGTCTGTACAGTTGTCTACTGAAGTTTTACGTCTGGCGGTGTGGCTTGGTCTGTATAGTTGTCTACTGAAGCTTTACGACTGGCGGTGTGCCTTGGTCTGTACAGTTGTCTACTGAAGCTTTACGGCTGGCGGTGTGGCTTGGTCTGTATAGTTGTCTACTGAAGCTTTACGTCTGGCGGTGTGGCTTGGTCTGTACAGTTGTCTACTGAAGCTTTACGTCTGGCGGTGTGGCTTGGTCTGTATATAGTTGTCTACTGAAGTCTTTACGTCTGGCGGTGTGGCTTGGTCTGTATAGTTGTCTACTGAAGCTTTACGTCTGGCGGTGTGGGTTGGTCTGTATAGTTGTCTACTGAAGCTTTACGGCTGGCGGTGTGCCTTGGTCTGTATAGTTGTCTACTGAAGCTTTACGGCTGGCGGTGTGGCTTGGTCTGTATAGTTGTCTACTGAAGCTTTACGTCTGGCGGTGTGCCTTGGTCTGTACAGTTGTCTACTGAAGCTTTACGTCTGGCGGTGTGCCTTGGTCTGTATAGTTGTCTACTGAAGCTTTACGTCTGGCGGTGTGCCTTGGTCTGTACAGTTGTCTACTGAAGCTTTACGTCTGGCGGTGTGCCTTGGTCTGTATAGTTGTCTACTGAAGCTTTACGTCTGGCGGTGTGCCTTGGTCTGTATAGTTGTCTACTGAAGCTTTACGTCTGGCGGTGTGGCTTGGTCTGTACAGTTGTCTACTGAAGCTTTACGTCTGGCGGTGTGGGTTGGTCTGTACAGTTGTCTACTGAAGCTTTACGTCTGGCGGTGTGCCTTGGTCTGTATAGTTGTCTACTGAAACTTTACGTCTGGCGGTGTGGCTTGGTCTGTATAGTTGTCTACTGAAACTTTACGGCTGGCGGTGTGGCTTGGTCTGTATTGTGAATACTCGACTACTAGTTACTTAAGTCGGTGGTGGTGTGTTGTTTATGGACCCGTCTATGACCCATGTTTGTGTAAACTGACCATACTCACATTAATACTTAAGTCGGTGGTGGTGTGTATGGACCCGTCTTTGGTGAGATGACCCTTGTTTGTGTAAACTGACCATACTCACAGTAATACTTAAGTCGGTGCTGGTGTGTAGCGTGTATGGACCCGTCTTTGGTGAGATGACCCATGTTTGTGTAAACAGACCATACTCACAGTAATACTTAAGTCGGTGGTGGTGTGTGTGGACCCGTCTTTGGTGAGATGACCCATGTTTGTGTAAACAGACCATACTCACAGTAATACTTAAGTCGGTGGTGGTGTGTGTGGACCCGTCTTTGGTGAGATGACCCATGTTTGTGTAAACTGACCATACTCACAGTAATACTTAAGTCGGTGGTGGTGTGTGTGGACCCGTCTTTGGTGAAATGACCCATGTTTGTGTAAACAGACCATACTCACAGTAATACTTAAGTCGGTGGTGGTGTGTAGCGTGTATGGACCCGTCTTTGGTGAGATGACCCATGTTTGTGTAAACAGACCATACTCACAGTAATACTTAAGTCGGTGGTGGTGTGTGTGGACCCGTCTTTGGTGAGATGACCCATGTTTGTGTAAACAGACCATACTCACAGTAATACTTAAGTCGGTGGTGGTGTGTGTGGACCCGTCTTTGGTGAGATGACCCATGTTTGTGTAAACTGACCATACTCGCATTAATACTTAAGTCGGTGGTGGTGTGTAGCGTGTATGGACCCGTCTTTGGTGAAATGACCCATGTTTGTGTAAACAGACCATACTCACAGTAATACTTAAGTCGGTGGTGGTGTGTGTGGACCCGTCTTTGGTGAGATGACCCATGTTTGTGTAAACAGACCATACTCACAGTATTAAAGTTAAGTCGGTGCTGGTGTGTGTGGACCCGTCTTTGGTGAGATGACCCATGTTTGTGTAAACAGACCATACTCACAGTAATACTTAAGTCGGTGGTGGTGTGTATGGACCCGTCTTTGGTGAGATGACCCATGTTTGTGTAAACAGACCATACTCACAGTAATACTTAAGTCGGTGGTGGTGTGTATGGACCCGTCTTTGGTGAGATGACCCATGTTTGTGTAAACAGACCATACTCACAGTAATACTTAAGTCGGTGGTGGTGTGTGTGGACCCGTCTTTGGTGAGATGACCCATGTTTGTGTAAACTGACCATACTCACATTAATACTTAAGTCGGTGGTGGTGTGTATGGACCCGTCTTTGGTGAGATGACCCATGTTTGTGTAAACAGACCATACTCACAGTAATACTTAAGTCGGTGGTGGTGTGTGTGGACCCGTCTTTGGTGAAATGACCCATGTTTGTGTAAACAGACCATACTCACAGTAATACTTAAGTCGGTGGTGGTGTGTGTGGACCCGTCTTTGGTGAGATGACCCATGTTTGTGTAAACAGACCATACTCACAGTAATACTTAAGTCGGTGGTGGTGTGTGTGGACCCGTCTTTGGTGAGATTACCCTATTAGTTATTTTATGATCTAAAATTGATGAAATTCCATCGTTTACGAGGGTTCATTTTAAATATCTTAATGTTCAGTCTGAAGTTTTTCTTAGTTAACATTGATGCAATGGTGAAATAATTCTTTGCATTGATCTAATAATGCAATAAGTCAATTTATAATTGGCTGAAGTGAACGGGTGTTGGATCGTTTATTTGTTGTCATTAATGAAAAAATATCCATTTGTTAAGAAAACCTCCATTTAACACAGAATTGTGATTGGGTAATATCCATATCATAAAAACGTTGTATTAAAGAAAGAAAAAATCATAATTTATTACAAGCCAAATAACAATAACAAATGACTAATATCAAGCAGTCTTCAGTAATATGAAAATACACTTTGATGACTAAAGCCAAAATATGCTGAAAATTATGTAGTGTACGTACCCTCCTGAATTTGCAAGATAAGTGAAGCAGTTATTTTTTTATTATGGCCTATGTCTTATTCTATAATGATGTGATTATCCAAGAAAAAGAGTGCAATATTGTAATGTTCCCTTGATATGCAAAGTTTGATTGTAGTGTACATACCCTTATGTAGTGTACGTACCCCCACATTCAAACAGTATTCAAGTAATTAAATCATACAAAAAAGGCTAAGGATTCTGGGACACAATTGTTATTCCATCGACCTAACTATGATGAAGTATTTATTTAACTGATGTTTTTGAAAGACAGATCGTTGTGTACTATTCCAGAGGTATGACTGTAGATTGTAGTGTACGTACCCCTGCCTACCTTTCAGGCCATGGTAAAGCATGTATTTTCACCCAGATATGCTTGTGCCATACAAATACAGATTATGAACTCTCGACTGATATGTTGTAATATGGTACAACTTTTAGCGGGATACAAGTTTCATTTTTTTCTTCATATGTGACTGCTAATAATTACCTTGATTGTGATTCACCCGAATATGTTTACTCAACTTATAATAAGGAAAATGGCGATACTTTTAAACCAAACTGCAATATTAAAGGTCTACCTATACTACGATATACATGAAAGTATATAGCTGAAATTCAGATAATATATCATATCAATATGCATAGGAAAATTAGTTTTCTGGTTCTCCGAATATTGACAGTAAAAAAATGGACTCTCATATCTACTGTCCGATCACATACATAAAAAAAGAGATCTATAATCAATGATGGTGGCCAGCGCTACGCAATAACAAAGGGGCCTCCAAGAATTGGTATGTTAGATCCAACAGTATGCGCTTGAAAAGTTACCTGCGTTGGATGTCCGAATACATGCAATACACTAATTTCATCATTTTCAGGGCTTTAAAGGGGTGTCCAAAAACATAGTGTCTGAAAATATGAAATATGGTAGATGTGCATAATAGTTATATATTAGAAGATTAAGGCATATTTTCACTGCAAAACACCAGCTAAAAGTTACTTCATTCAAGCTTAAATATAGGGTCATTTGAGCAGCATGTATGTATATACCAAACTGGATGCATAGTGCCCCCCAGGGATACCCCTATATAGCGGAAATAATGAAAAACATACCCCTATAGAAATATGTGAATCCAGAGCGGTTTTGCTGGGGGAAAAAGTCGAACAGGTCTGCCTAGAGCTGTGACACATAGAGCAAGTCAATATAGGATACCCCTTCTGTGCAGATCCTGGAGGTGAAAAGTCCTTCCGAATGGTGCGAACTCCATCGGGGCACCTTTTGGAGGTAACAAAGAGGGGCTGTAAAGCCAGCGGTGTATTAAGTACCCCCCAGGACAAATATGACTCTGTCCTATTGGTAAAAAAAGGCACCAGCTGTACTTATTTAGCTTCTTCAAAGCTACATGTAGAAATAATTGTTCGACAAGATTTTAAACAAATAAATATTAAGTGTGCTCTAGCAAGCTATTATGGTAAAGTAAGTTTTACATGGAAAAATGACCAGAAAGTGTCTCATATATCGATGACTATGTTGCTGCCCATAGCGATAAAATTGAAAAACTTTCATGGCCACTCTCCAACTACAATAGTTTTTGATGGATAATGGAGGCAAAATGCATTAAAACAGAGAACATATTCTTACCCCATTAATGCCCAGGCAGAGCCGGCGTCGACAAAGTTTTATTTCTTTGCCATTTATTATTATCAAGAAGGACAGAAAGACATGTTTGCAATCTGAAAGCTGCTTCTTTATTTGAATATGAAAATTTTGGGCGTCATATATATGTAGGACGCTAAGCAGCAAGGTATAAGCAAAATTTACAAATGTAAGTCACTACAGTTTATTCTAGGAACTTTTCTTGTAGTTTAGGGCGCGGGCTATGGCTCTGGGCTATGGCTCCGAGCACGAACTATGGCTCTGAGCGCGGGCTATGGCTCCAAGCACGAGCAATGGCTCCGAGCGCGGGCTATGGCTCCGAGCACGAGCTATGCTTCCAAGAGCGGGCTATGGCTCCGAGCACGAGCTATGGCTCCGAGCGCGGGCTATGGCTCCGAGCGCAGGCCATGGCTCCGAGCACGAGCTATGGCTCCGAGCGCGGGCTATGGCTCCGAGCGCGACCTATGGCTCCGAGCACGAGCTATATCTCAGAGCGCGGGCTATGGCTCCGAGCACGAGGTATGGCTCCGAGCACGAGCTATATCTCAGAGCGCGGGCTATGGCTCCGAGCACGAGCTATGGCTCCGAGCGCGGGCTATGGCTCCGAGCACGAGCTATGGCTCCGAGCGCGGGCTATGGCTCCGAGCGCTGGTTATGGCGTTGGATTACGACTCCGGGCGCGGGCTATGGCTAACTGCGCTGGACTATGTCTCCGTGCCCTGGGTTGGCGCTCCAGGCTCCGGTCGCCAGTCTATGGCTCCGGATGCGCGCTATGGCTGCGGGCTATGGCTCCGGACACGAACTAGGGTTCCGTGCGCTGGACTATTGCTTTAGGCTTCGGTCGCCGGTCTATGGCTCTGGGCTATGGCTCCGAATGCGGGCTAGGACTCCCGAAGCGGGTGGGTGTGAGATGCATGGAGGGTTGCAGCCGGGAAGAGAGAGAGAGAGGGCGGAAGAGACAGTGGCTTCGAGGGAGGGCGGAAGAGACGGTGGCTTCGAGGGAGGGCGGAAGAGACTGTGGCTTCGAGGGAGGGCGGAAGAGACGGTGGCATTGAGGGAGGGAGGGGACGATTATACCACAGAACGCCCCCGTGCTGCGGATGCGGGTTATGGTTGGTTAGTTATTCAGGACGCTTTAACCACTTTTGGTCATATGGCGTTAATGGGAGAAGGACGGGAGAGTGGAGCCATGTCCCCGGGGGTAACCCCCTACTCTTTACGAAGAAAGACATGGTATCTTTATCCTGCGACCACACAGACATGGCCACAGCAGGGTTCGAACCACCGACCCTAGTGCCGTTAGGCTCTCAGGTGACCAGAGCACTCTAGCCCACTGAGCTGTCGCGCCGGCCCCTATGATGCGGGTTATGGATCCATATGCTGGATAAGTGCTCCAAGCTCTGGGTTATGTCTACGAGCGCGGGCTATGGCTCCGGACTATGGCTCAGGGTTATGGCTTTGGGCGTGGGCTATGGCTTGAGGCGTACGCTATGGCTTGGGGCGCGAGCTATGGCTTGGGGCGTGCGCTATGGCTTGGGGCGCGGCCCAAGACACTGGCACTCGCCTTACTATCAAGTAATGACAGGCCATTGCGGGAAATACATAGAATTCCTCAGGGTAAGGTTCAAGTGACAACTTTGTCGAAGGCGGCATGCGACGTTTTCCTTGGGAACGCAGTTTATTTTACAGGAATCACCCACAGAAAAAGCCAAATTTATTTTGGCTTCAAGCACAGTCTTCAGTTAGAGATGCGTACATGTATACTGGCCACTTTTAGTATGTGAAACCACCAGTAGTAAATAAAGTACATATTGCATTTTGAGATAGGCAAACAACGTATTGGAAACGTTCACACCCTTTAAATCAGGTCTCAATGCAGTGAGTCTTAGAGCGTGAACTTAATAAAGGATAGCAAGAGTACTTTTGTCATACAGGGCATGGCATAAGTTTACAAGATCATACCCATAACCATCCATATATTATAATAATAACTGGGATTGAACAGTTACCAAAATGTGATC
Source organism: Arenicola marina (assembly GCA_964019135.1). NCBI lineage: Eukaryota > Metazoa > Annelida > Polychaeta > Arenicolidae > Arenicola > Arenicola marina. Next base: position 9,302,758 of record OZ025255.1, read on the forward strand.
TATGCTTCTGAAATTCCGATTCCGTCTTGGAAATGAAATTCCCTGTTTTCCCTGCCCTGTGGGAACACTGTTATGGGACATTAATTTAAATAAAATATTGTGTAGTCTGTATGCTATTTTATTTGAAGAAAACCTCTTAAATAAATACATATACAATAGTTTCTAATACTTAGCACCAAACAACAAAAACAATAGTAGGTCTATGGACAGATACGTTACAGTACAAAGATCATAGCTAATGTGGAGAAAGTGAGTTAAAATTGGGGGGGGGGGGGGGAGCTTCCATGTTAATTGACCCTCGTGGCATGCCGCACGAAATACCCCCTTTTTTCAAATATACTTAATAATATGCTCCAAAACACCCTTTTTGTCTGCCTGAATTATGTTTTATTACTTAAAACACCTGTGAGCTGTCGCAGTCATGCATTGAACGAGTCGTGCAGTTTGTGTGTTCGCAGGCACAGCCTCATGTTGGTGTCAGTATAGACAGTCTGTGTATAAGGCGTATAGGGGTATCTTTTTCATCACAAATGGTCGATCTTAGGCCTCAATGGACACCCACAGAACATCCCACCAGGTTCGCATATTAGTGCCCCCCCTCCAACATCTGCCCAAGGGGGGGGCGGGGGGGGGGGGGGTTGTCCTAGAACTATATAACATATTTTCCATCTATATATAACTAAAGCTTGCAGAACAAGACTCATAAGTTTTTTCAAGTTTCCAGTACTTTTTAAAGATGATTTAACAGATTTTTTTATCTAATATTATCTGAAAGTGTAATTTGATGGAAAATATCTCCTCTATAGCCCCCCCCCCCCCCCCCGTTCCTGCTGGAATAAAGGTAGTGGATCTGCTGTATTCAATTGTAAAATGGAAGTTGATCATCCAGGTCAACATTTAAAGTCACACACATACAAATACCGATACCTCTTTAAAGACAGCCTCCATGCAACTCCCTGCCCATCCCAAAAGCAAACAAGATACTACAGGAACTACAGCCCCACTGGTCACAGCCACCCACCTGCGACATGCAGGTGACAAACTACAGTGGGACAATTCAAAGTTATATCCCAACCCATAAAAGCCAGCTGATGATCGGAGAGGGAATTCAATTGCAACTTTTCCGGCAGTTTCCAAATGTGGATGCTTGTCTTGGCCATTAATTCCCAATATGGGGAATAGACCCAATGAATGACGAATGCTCACAAAATAGTGAGACACAGGGGCAGAGGTCCTTCCCGGTCCCCTTTTCTCAAATGTCCCTAAGCTACCATAGATGTGGACCCCCCCCCCCCCCCACCCAACTCTCCTGTTTGTCGTTGATCCCAGGTGCACTACTTTGTTGCCACCCCTCCCCCACCCTGAGTCATTGATAGCGGTTGATTTCTGCATGATTTTATAAAACAATATGGCCGCGCATATGGTGACATCAGAATGTTAGCCTTGTTTAGGCATGAATAACTCGCTACAAAGTCAATACAACTTTATTTTATTTTGATAAAAGAGACTTATAAAAGTCATATGAAATGACTTCCAACACTAGTAACAGGATAACAGTACACGATTACACAACACACTGCCTTTCAATTGCATCCTGCTTACGCTGCTAATGCCTGGACCCCCCCCTTCAGTGATTCACCCACCCCCCCCTAGTGGCCAACTTAAGCGGTAGCCAGGTTAAAACGCGGCCACAGCACATGTGACCTTTACACCTAATATTTACAAATATATGTTTTCTTACACACCAGCCCTTAACACTTACCGTAATCTCTCATGAATGAGAACAGAGGGGCGATGATATTCAATTCATGGGCATGAGTAGCTGTGATTTCCAGATGGGCAGCTTGGATCGAAAATAAAACAAAAATAAATGGCAAATTATACATTGACTTATTCCTTCAATTTACCGATGGGGGCTGGAAGGGGCTGGGATTTACCAAAGGGGGCTTGATGGAGGGGGCCTGGTGAATAAATTATGTGTCCAATTTATAATTCCAATTTATAATTAACATCAAACAACCCTCAGAGACTCAACACTTGAGAACGTCATCGCCACTCAGAAAAAGGACACTGACAGACCCCTTATCGGACTTGGAGGTTACGTTTTGGCAACTGGCATGCAGCACTATCGACTGACAATGACAGAGTGGATGGCAATGACCAACGAGCAACGGAACAAGAGAAGCTGGGCCTTCATAAGAAACAGATGCAGAAAAGGGACTGTCCATATTAGACACCCTTGTGGGGGGGGGGGGGGCGGGGGAAACTAGCCCTGTAACATGGCCCACCGGTCGCAGGGCAGACCGGATGGCCATGGATTACCGATCACGGCCTGTCATCCGATAGCAGGGGGTGGTGAAGATTGAAGGCCCCATGCGCTATTTGTGAATTCAAAACAAACCTTCTGCCACTCACCGCCATTTAAAAATTTGCTCGTTTCCTCCTCAAAAACAAGGTTGGTTCCACTCTCACAGCAACAGGCACTCAGCTGCTTATATGGCGTTAGTGATGCAAGAATGAGCGCCCTCTGGCAAGAGAGTTAGCCTTCCGTGGCACTAGCGGGTACGTCTAATTACCGAAGGGGGCTGGAAGGGGCCAGGATTTACAGAAGGGGGCTCGATGCTTAAACGAGAGCGTCACCCACAGGGTGAAGGCTGATGACGGAAATGGAACATTCCCGCACACCGCACCCCCACCCCTCGCCGCCAATACACACGACCAAACACACGGACAGATGAAAAGTAAATCCAGATTTGGCCCTTCAGATCCAAATTTGACCTCTCAGATCCGGATTGACCATTCAGATCCAGATTTGACCATTCAGATCCAGATTTGACCATTCAGATCCAGATTTGACCATTCAGATCCAGATTTGACCTCTCAGAGGCAGATCGATCCCTTAGATCCAGATTTGACCACTCATATCCAGATTTGACCTCTCATATCCAGATTGACCCATCAGATCCAGATTGACCCACCAGATCCAGATTTGACCCCTTAGATTCAGATTGTACCTCCCTGATCCAGATGTGACCCCGTAGATCCAGATTGCATCTCTCATATCCAGATTGACCTTTCAGATCCGGATTTGACCTCTCAGATCCAGATTGACCCCTCAGATCCAGATTTGACCCCTCAGATCCAGATTTCGGCCCCTTCGATCCAGATTTGACCTCCCAGATACAGATTTGAACCCTCAGATCCAGATTGACCCCTAAGATCCTGGAGACACCCATAGATGGAAACAACCGAACGCCCCACCCCTGCGTTCCTTCCCCGTAAATACACACACATATTTGAGCAGTACTCCACCCTGAAAGGCGGCATGGCTTATTGCTCACGCGATGAACAGAGCTTATTGCTCAAATATGTAGCCTCATAGAGTCCCATGTTAAACGTTTTTTTAAAGTTAAAATATTTTTTAGCGATCAAATTTCTTAATAGACTTCGATGCAAATTGGCACAGGGCGAGAAAAGCGAGGGGACCATATGTGTATTTTTTTTCAAAGCGCTAGCTCCAAAACTGTCTGTACAGTGGCCTGTATTTCAATTATTGGCCCTATCTCCCAATGGTTAAGGATCAAACGAAAAATTCCTGTGACTTTGACCTACACACCCCGCTAACGAACTTGACTGAGCCATGTCGGATACCTATCGGTGGGTAAAGTTACAGAACGATCTGTTGCGATTTGCGACCTACAGAGTGCGAACAGACAGACAGACAGACAGACAGACACACACACGGACAAACTGATAGATTCCTCCAATCGAAGATTTCCGTCATAATGAAAGGGGCTTGCTGGCATCTTGGATTAGAAATAAACGGCAGATTATTCATTTATTTAGTCCTTCAATTTACTGAAGGGGGCTCGATGGAGGGGGTTGATGCTTTCCCTCCAGCCCCCTTCGGTAAATTTGAGGCCCCCTCCAGGGGAGAGTCCTGGCAGAAGCCATATTTTTTAAATGGAATTTGTAAGTAGCATGTGGGGTCTTCAATCTTTCTGCCTAACCGTTCATAAATGTATCCTAAACATGAATATGTGAAACATATGTGCAGTCTTCATCACATTCTTGTGGAATCCAGAAATGTTTGTCAACACCCCCTGCTATCGGATGATAGGCCGTGATCGGTATTCCATGGCCCTCTGGTCCGTCTTGCGGCCAGTAGGCCATGTTACAGGGCTAGGAAGAAATCTGGACCACGAAAGCCAAGAAGAACAGAGAAGACAATGACAACTACAAAGATCAAAGTTACGGATTAATTTAAAGATGATATTATGTAAATAAAATATGTGTAATCATTGAATGAATAAATAAATAAATGATTTGCCTATTAGTATTTTCCCTTTTGTTTTATTTCAATCCAAGCTGCCCGCCAGCCCCTTCCATTCAATAATCAAGCCCCTCCATCGAGCCCCCTTCAGTGAATCCCGGCCTTCAGTAAATTCGAGGCCCCCTCCAGCCCCCTTCGGTAAGTAGCCCAGGCCTAATGCATGGCACACTCCACTGGCATAGCCTGAATGTTCAGACATTACAGCTTGACAGTCTGATGCTTGGTTTCTAGACTTTTCGCCCACCGGCTTTTTCGCCCCCACCGGAGAATGCTAACAACCAAGCCGTACCCAAGCTGGCTTTTTCGCCCCTTCGTAGTGCGAGCCTGCTGAGCCCGGCGGGGTGTGCCTGGCCGCGAGGTCGCGTAGGGCGAGGCCGAGGCCACTGGGTCTGAAGGGTGGCCCAGCGGGGGTCTCGCATATTAAGGAAATGGGGCGGGAGTGGGGGCTTCACATAACCACTTTGGGCAGAATACCGGAGCAGGCTGGCGATTTCTTCCTGGTCTGGGGCACTGTCTTGAGGCTCTTGGAAGGCAGGGCCGACGTGCTCCTCTGGCAGGAAGGGTAGCGCTAGGAGCTTCCTGATGAAACTGTGCGTGGAGCTCCATTCCATGTAGGCTGTTTGCAGACCTAGCGCCTGCACCGGTGTACGGCCGTAAAAGCCGCGCGATTTCCCCACCCCCTACAAGGGGCGGGGGGCATGCTTCGGGTAGGCGGGTGCGGCAGGGGATTAGCGGCTGGATAGATAAGGCAGATTCGGCAGACAGACTGCTTGATTGCGATTAAGCAATTAGTCATGAAGGCGCAATACGGTAGATACATATTGCAATTCACACCTTGCATCTGCCGCCATGGTACTTGGCCACGGCACACTGCGTCCACACACATCCCCCTCTGCATACATACACCACCACCCCGCTCCCCCCCCCCCCCCCACCACACCCCCATCCTCCTCAACCCCCTAACATCCGCGCGGCCCTTGTGCCATGCGGCCCTTATGCCTGACATCCCCTGCACCTTCCTCCAGATGGCCTGCGTCAGGTGGAAGACGCATCCTTGCAGGGCAACCTGAGGAAACACACGCCATACCGCCTTCCACGCTGCGCTCTCAAAGGGCCCTACAAAAGGGGTGTAAGCAGCCGGCTTGGCTGTTAGCACTCTCCGGTGGGGGCGAAAAAGCCGAGGGCGAAAAGTCCAGTTACCTGATGCTTACAGTAAGTTACAGTCACAAGAACAAGTGTCAAGACTGTACCGTCTGAACATTCAGGTTAGCACTGCCACTGATGTCTGATAGGGATATTATCGCCCACAACAAATTTGATTTTATCTGCATCTGAGGTCGAAAACTACACAATTATGCAATTCTACATTACCTAAATAGATACAAGTTTAACATGTATATTTAATTATGTGTTCAATAGCCCTTCCTTCTGTTTTCTGGCGCATTTGATGATCTATCGGCGATAAGGTAGCACCCACAAGCGGCGATAACCAAGGAAAAGCGCCAAGTTCTAGTGTCCGCGTGTCCTATTGGTTAACACATGCGGGCCCCGTTACAACGCAAAACGTTCTTAATATATATGCTGTGATTGGCGCGGGACCGTCTGGCTTTTCCACCCTCCTACTAAGCGACACTCTCTCGCCACAGGGAACTTGTTATTTACAACAACCCGACAAGAAACCCGTTCACATTCAGAACGCTTTAACCACTTTTGTTCATATCGCGTCAATGGGAACAGAAAGGAAGAGTGGAGCCATGTCCCCGGGGGGTAATCCCCTACTCTTTGCGAAGAAGGACATGGAATCTTTATCCTGCGACCACACAGACATGGCCACAGCAGGGCTCGAACATTTCATCTTAGCCTCACCAGCTCGTTGTGATCATGTTTAAGAAATCCCCTTCACTATAATTTTAGCACTTTCGTAATTCAGAAAATCCGCTTCTTGTGTGACTACTTATGTATTTTGAACCCGATAATCGATCGACAAATCTTCGACTTAGCGCTCAGTCTAGTGGCGTAGCTTAAATGGACAAGGGTCGATGCGTACATTTAACGTAGTGTGCATGCTAAAATAAACCAACAGTGTTTGTCAAACTTACTAACCGTGCCTAACATTAAAGCTCGGAAAATGTTGGCGAGTAAACATAGGGAATAACTCAAGTTATGTTGGCGTGGCACCAACACTTTAAGTGGGTAGATTACGGGTTGTCTCACAGGGTTGTCGTGTTCAGTGTAACTACAGCTATGACGTCATCCCAAACCTACATCGAGGGATTCCTATCTAGAAATCTACTGTTGTCTATAGATTCGTAAATATCAGTAGATTCTCGCTGTGAGTCAGTCTGAAAACTTGACAGTAACTGTAACAGTCCACTGTTGGACGCGTAGTATAAGCCGAAAAAAAGACACTTCAGGCTCTGCGAATCTATCTGTTCTCGTCCCTTCTCCGTGATGACGCACAATGTGGGGGGGGGGGGCGGTGGTGGAGGGGGGAGTCCAAGGGGGGAGGCCAAGGGGTATTTTTGTTCCTCGGGAATGGGCTTTTAATTTTACCGTAAACTGGGAATGAGAAAAATAATTCTTTGTGAACTGGGAATGGGGTATTAGCCGAGCGTCGTGATCAAGGATTTTGATTCATAGTGAACTGGGAATTTTAATGTTAAATAACCGTGAATCGGGAAATCGTCAATTTATATCATGTATCCGCCCTTCCTTTGTATGCGGGGAGTTCTCCTTTTAATTCATCGTGACCTGGGAATAAAGAAATGTATTCTTCGTGATCTGGGAACGAGGCCCCCATGTCACTGACCTTATATTGCCGGCAATCCAGGATTCGATGAGCGTTGGGATCTTCCGTCTTCCTCGTTCTGGCGCGAATAGATGCTTCGGGACACCACCCTAGCGCTCTGTCCCCCGCTCCGTCAAGGCCAAACTTACGTCTATCGACGTAACAAGACACGAGGTAATGTCTCTCTGTCTGCCCGTCGCTAATGGGAGCCTGATCATAAATTATGTGACAGCGACTGATCGGCACCCCATGTGGGGTGGGGGGGGGGGGGCGAAGGGGTGGGGTGGTAATTGAAACAATTATGGTGGCTGGACTGAGCGGGCTCAGGTAGCAGCCTATTTCCCTCTTGGTCCCTGGCTCGCTCAGCCCCAAATTGATGAAACGCTATCGAACAACTCGTACGTCACTCACGCGGTGGAGCCACCCCCAACCTCTCACCAAGGTAATCGAGTAATCGCAGATATCGCAGATATTTGGAGCATGCGCACTCATACTTTCCGCTTAAGTGATCAAGATAAACCGAACGCAAAATCCGCGGTCCGCTTGAATGTTGCACTAGCTGAACTGCACGAATCATGAAGATTGTTAAACAATACCATAAAATAAACCAGCGAATACGTCTTATGTTCATTGTCCTATTCTAGTTGTTATAATATCATTTATTAGATTTTTTGCAGGTCGAAACACTACTTTATATATACTATACGTATTACTATCGATCACACTATCTGGCAAAGCCTATATTATACCTGCTTGTAAATAAAAATACTTATATTGCTGCCGTATTGACATTTATAACATTTGGGCGTGGAACCAGCCAGCCCAATTCCATGGAGGAGCGACCGTGTGTGCGTGGTAGACGTCGCACTGTGGGAAAAATTATTGTATCTTATGTTACATGAATTTATAAAGGTCTTGATTGTTTCCCTATTGCAAAATATATAAAATATGTTCGAATCGAATGTGCATGTTATAAAGGGTGTCCGGCAGCACGTAATTTTCATGCTGACATCGAAATTCGATTGCAATGTCTGTTTAATCGGTGTGAAAGTTTACCCAATCCTTTATTTCTCTTGGGTTCACACAATTTGACAGTTATCGATTGCATATGCATCTCATACCGTCTATGAACGGGAGCCGTCTGACATTGTCAGGTCATTCCTACTGAAGGTGTCACATACGTGGTTAATCATGCAGGATAATGTCTATTACAAAAGATATGAGGCATGAAAGATCTATTTTAAAGCTTTCCGAGCTTTTCCTGCCAAATCCAAGCATGTCCAAGCATGGAAAATGAACCTCGCAAATCATGAGCAAAACCAATGCCTTGTTATATTAACTGATTTTATAAGTACGTTAAAAAAAGTCGTTGTCGGGCCTTACCCAAATAAACCACTCGACGCTGTCGCGTCTCGGGCTTTATTTTGGCGAATGCACTCCAGCTCGTTCCTTAACTGGTGCAAAAATGTTCGATGTCTGGGCTGGCAACTTGTATAAGCTTGTATAGTTTTAGGATAACACATATGTGTACTTTGTATTCGTTGTACCAGAGACAATCAGTCTATATGCATAATTGAGGGATATTGCGCAGGATAACTAGTAGTTGAAGTAGTTGCTTGCTGCTGCCAAAATACTGCCACAAATTTCTTTCCAAACCATGGTAAACTATGGCAAAAGTTACCTACTAATCATATACAACAAAGAAATATTTTGATTCAGTCTCCATGAGTTGCAGAAGCACTGTTAAATATCGGCACCGGGGGTTATGTCCGCCGGGGCTTTTGTCCTACGGGGTTTTCACGACCGGGGGTTATTTCCGCCGCGGGTTTTGTCCGACATTCCAACATAACCGTCTTCATATCTGTTGATGTCTTTTTCCAGTTGATAAACATGTTATTGATCCCATAACAGTTAATGCACGTGATGAAAAAGATAATTATATTATCAACAGAGACACAGGTTGAGAATGAGTTTTTGAATGGGGGTGGGGAGGGGGGTGGCATGCAATAGAATCAATTACAATTACGATTGTTACGTAAGTATATCAAGCGATTCAGTCAGCTCAAGTTAAGCTAAGGTATAGTGTTGTATCCAAGAAACCATTAGACTGATCCAATAACAGTTAATGCCCGTGATGAAAAAGATAATTGTATTATCAACAGAGACACAGGTTGAGAATGAGTTTTTTGAATGGGGGTTGGGAGGGGGGTTGCATGCAATAGAAACGTTACAACAACGATTGTCACGTAGTTATATAAAGCGATTGAGTAAGGTATAACGTTATAACAAAGAAACAAGAGCAGTGTGAAAATGTATTTATTTATCAAATATGTCCTTGTAAACAATAGTGTGCGCATCTGGTCACAAATAATTCGCAAAAAGCCAAAATACAGAGGTGCCAGGTTTCCTCAGATAATTTACAATTCTTTCTTGATCAGACAATATGTGTCATAATCCGTTATCAATAAAACTGTTGTTCGATTGTGCATAAATCTCATCATATAGTATATGGCAATATGAGCTAAAATCTTTAAAATATGATCATTTAACAACGTCGTTTTACACAGCAGCAAGAATATAGCAGTGAATAAGCTGGTATAATATGTGCTAATGAGAACATTATGGAACAGGCGTAGTAACATGTGAAGCAAGCAGGCGGAGTGACAGGTGAAGCAAGCAGGCGTAGTGACAGGTGAAGCAAGCAGGCGTAGTGACAGGTGAAGCTGGCAGGCGTAGTCACAGATGAAGCAAGCAGGCGTGGCGACAGGTGAAGCTGGCAGGCGCAGGTGATGTGAGAGTGCCACCGGTGGAGACGTGACGCTCAGACTGGGACTAAGCGAGATCATCACCTAGTCTTTGATCTGTCAGAAGAAAAATCACATATCAAGTAAAGACTACACATGTGTATTAAGCACAACTACTAACCCAACAGATATCGTTTATAAATACAGAAATCTAAAGACAACCAATATTTAAAAAAATACTCAAAACGTATTGTAATTTACTGACAAAGATTTGCTACTGCTCTTCGGTCAATAATACACCACAAAAAGTTATCAAGTGCATGTTGTGGCTACCCACCCTCAGAGTGTGCCCCGAGTGTCTGCAGCAGTGCATTGTGGAGCGGTGACCACTGGGGAGCCATGCCGCGGTCAGGGCTAGGTGGGCGCGGGTGATGTTCACGGGGAGGACTCCTCTGGTCTGGGTGAGGAGGGCCTGTCATCTCGGGAGACTCGGGCAGGAGATGGAGGTCTACCCGGGCACCGTATCTGGCGTCGGGAGGCAGAGGGAGGCCCCTGATGCCATTCGGCGGCCCCGTGAAGTCAGGGGATGACTTGTATCCGGGGTGAGGCGCCCTGGGGGCACCCATAGGGTGATCCCACTCCCTGCCATCATAGACATCAGCTGAAAGGACATCGATGGAAAAACATTAGGTCGGCCAATTGCGTTCATTTCTAACGAGTTATCATTTTAATCCTGCTCTTATGCAACCTCAGTTCCAATGACCATACCCATACTTCTTCCCTCTAGTATTACTCTCTCAGACATTTCGGCGTGATGAGTGAACTATTTTCATTCAGCTTACAACCATTATCGATGTCGCGAAGGACCACTTAAACCAAGGCTTTTGCTTTTTAGAAAATAATTATGGGGTAGATAAAGAATGACGTTTGCAACTTTGCAAAATGTATTTCCCAACTGCTGACATATTAGCCTACATAGGCTCGGGTATTGCATGTAGCACGTTCGCACAAGTTTCATCATCTGAGAAACAGAATGTGACTTTTTGCTAGGAGCTTGAGCACGGGGTCTTACAACAACGACCCCAGGTCGCCGGCCCCCCTCACCTGGTGACATCGGTACCCGAGCAGCGTAGTCCTCAGCCAGACGTACGTACTGAGTTAGTCTGGCACAAACAAAATCAAAAGGAAAATGACATCATTCAATTGATGTACATATGATGGTTCCAACATCACTTTGGGACAGGACAACAATAAATACTCCATGAAATGCGAAATATGGATAATTACAAAAGCAATCTATGATTGTATGAAGTAAAATTCAATTAGATTATGGATTTTGTGAATGGTTCGACTTACTTCCTGCGTAGAAAGGTGTTTTCCACGTCAGTCCCCTTGCGCACGCGCTCTTCGCGCCTCAGTTTAATCTGTAAGCAACCGACGACAATGAATGAACTTGCAACGGCACTCCTACATCACCAGATACATCAGACAGATGGCACGGCACTCCTACATCACCAGATACATCACACAGATGGTACGGCACTCCTACATCACCAGATACATCACACAGATGGTGCAGATGGCAGCCCTGAACAGATCGCACTCAAGGCATTGCGTACTGATAACCGTGATTTCAAAGTTCCCACTGCATAGTATGACGAAGACAATGTGAAATACTAGTGATATTTACATTACATCGCGTTCTTGCTTTTATAAGTTTTTTTGGCATTAATGCCTGTCCTCTAGCTTTCCGATAGAGTAATGCAATGCAAATGGCCTTGATTCCCGAAGCAAACAGATAAAAAGAACTGCATGTATAACTGAAGGATGTTATTTACGTTAAATAAAGATCGGCGGAAAAATATATAACACAATAAATATTATGCATTTGAGAGTACATGGGTGGGTAGAAGGTAAGGGCGAGGGCACCATTAAGACAAAGATAGTTTATGGCATGGAGAACGTGGCTCACCATGAGTTCACGGACTGACATCTCGCCCTGCGTTATTTGCCTCTGATAATCGGCTTGTCGTTTTTCAGCCTCGTTCTTGAAGTCATCATACCACTGCCTGCAATACACACGGTAGACACGCAGCTTTAGGGACGGCTATACGGGTAAGCAGGGTGATGGCACAGGTAGGTCTCGTGGCTAATTTATGGTAAATAAAAAATGACGAATTTATCAACCACTTTTGTAAGTAACCGGGAGTAAATTTGACGTGGGGTAGGTCAAAACGGTCGCCGCATGGACCAACATGGAGCATGAGCTCACCTCCAGGAGACCATCTCAGCCTCGTTCTGATGTAGCTGAGCCTCCATTGATCTGTAATAAACCAATGGGAGTAGGTTAGGACACCCTCGAACGATATGATGTAAGATATGATATATATATACTGAATAATTATATAAAAGTCCTATGCACAGAGCAAATACATTACTTTTAATTAGTTTTCGACATGACACATATGCTACACGCTTCAAAAGATGAGAATAAATGCATAAAATCCCCAAAACAATGATGCAAATTAAGTTAAGTAGAAGGTGAAACCTTTGCGCTACTCACTCGACTCTGTGCGAGTAAACGCAAACACTCTGGTAAATAGATTCCGCCATTTTCCGTTCCGCAGCAACCTCGGCGGCCATCTTGCTGATTTCCAACGACCGGATCTTATCTACAAGCCAGGAACAAACATCACGTCACCACCAGAAAGCATTGTAACAAATAGCTATATGTAACAATGGTTTTAAAAAACACAAGATAACACACATGAAAGATCATCATTGAGACAATTGAGGCCCTTACTCTCGTTATTACACGCCACGACACACGTGATGCCACGTGATGTGACCACACCCTTATGCCCGACAGCTGGTCCCCGGCCAGACCGGATGGCACATAGACCAGGCTGGTGCTGCTGCCAGGCTGCGCCCTCTGCCGGGCGATTGTGCTTTACGCGGTCCATTATGAGATGTTATAATAGTAACTTTAAGGTTACTTCTTTGCCATCCCATCAGTCAGAGCGATTATAATAATAGTCATAGTAGAGTATTTGATGTTTGTATTTAAGATCTATCATGGCCTTATTTATCCTTCTCCTACCTTCCTGGACCTTGAGCTGTTCGACGAGAGCCTTGTTCTCGTTGACCAAGGCAACGGCACGCGCATTGGCCTGTAACATGCAGATCACGAGCGTTAGAGACCATGCCATGTAGCGAAATCCGTTGGAGAAAAATAAATGATATCGCCCTATCGTCATCTTGAAATATGTCCTACACTGCTGGCAAAGTACAAGGATGGCCAACATCAGGATATAGCAACGGCATAATCATCCAGTTTAACAGTTAATCAATAATATGAAAAGGCAGTTTAAACACAATGAGGATATCGCAAAGTGTTACCTTGACGACGTCCGTCATCTCGGCGAGAATATTCTGAATCTTCTCTTTTCTTTCTCTTCTTTGTTCTTCTGCCTCTTTCGCCTGTGTCTCGTGTCTCTCTACTTCCTCTTCTCTCATCTGGTCATCCTCCTCACCCACAGGCTCCCCTTGACAATCGTCTTTCTCATCCTTCTTCTCATCATCCTTCTCATCATCCTTCTCAACCTGCTTATCCATATCACCCTCTTCATCTTTCTGTTCCTCATTATCCGTCTCATTTCCACTGTTCTTCTCCTCCTTATCTTCCTTCATCTATGGGTTGCCAACAAAGCCATAACATAGATAAGCCGATGGGAACGTTTCATGTATGAGTCGAAGCTCATAACAATAATGCAATGTCAATGGGCATTGGAAAGAAAAACAGAATAAGCGCGATGTGACCTTAAGTAAGTAAAATTTCAAGTTTAATAGACGAAAATGTAGATAAATACCCACCATTTGTTGCATCAGCTGCTTGACCTGTGCCTGCACTTGGTTCTGCAGCTCATCCTTTGTGTATTTTGCCTACGTAGACAATCCATATGACGTTTTTCGTTACGCTATACAACAAAGCAAGTTCACAACACAGTCTGTAGTTATTTTCAAAACGATCTCCGAAAGCGGGCTAATAAATTTATAAATTATTTAATTCGTTTGCATATTTAATGATGGAAATGTATTCTAAACAATCTACAATGTAAATGAAGGGATGAAAGTAGAACGACCGCCTTACATCATTGAAATCCTTTTGTAGCCGAACATGTTCTTCTTGGAGAATTTTGTGTTTCTCCTTGAGTTCAACCAGCTAGAATGAAAAAGCAAGTACATGAAATTACTGGTAATCTATTCCAATTGTCTGTATGAAACTGTCAATAATATCACAAACGACGAAATTAGACGAATGACTAAAATGGATTATATATGTATCTGATGTATTATATGTTTAAGCGTTTATGTACAAAGCTTGTGATTTGTTAAAATATGGTGATATTCATGCAAACATTTGATTAAAGCCGATTGGAATTTCATTTGGGTAATGGTTTTTGCTCGGGTTTATTTATTCATAATTTTCTCCACGATGCCGTTTATTCTCGAGCACTGTCTCGCGGTGTCTATAGTTACATATTTCATTCATAGGCTAACCTCCATGTTTTTCCGTTTGCCCACAACTTCCTGCACACTAATCTGCAAATTGAAACCATTGTTTAACTAATGCTCTTTTTGTTAGAACCACGGACAAAATGCACATGAGGAGCAAACAATCTATTAAAACGATTAATAGTAGCCAATAATCAATATCAATACAAAAAAAACAATACAACTTCAACTCGTGACTAAGACGAAACAAGACGTTAAAAGGCCGAAACGAGAAGTGCAAAATCAGCCACGTTCACTCGTCCAGTGGTGAGACTAGACAAACAATTCCTACAATTCCTGGCACGATGATCATTGTCATTAACAACGGGTTATTTCTAAAGGCGACAAGCCGGTCTACGCACCGAATGCCGAGCTTGACAAAAGTACTCGATTGTTGCCTCCAGCTGACCTTGCAAATTATCTGCGACGTTCTTCGCCTACAAAGACAGCGACATGTTGTATGTTCGCAAGCCACCAACTCCTAAACTATTAACATGATAACAGTGGTATTGAATAAGGACCTCATGTAAACAGTGTAATTGGATTCCCAACTACGCATACACTTCTCAAGGCAGTAGGCACGTTTGTCTGCTATAGGTTGGTAATTATGGAATTGGTGTTTAGGCTATATTTTCCTGCGCATCCTAGAGCCATCAGAAGCAACATAACGGTAATGTTACCTCCTTGACTTGGCTGTGAAGTAAAGCACTTTCTTCTTGCAGCTGTGTTTGCTGCAGCTTTAGTTCGTCCAGCTGAAGGGGACAGAAAGTAGGTTGAGAATATAGGTAGCACATTGCGTGTCATTGAGATATGGATTTGCACTCAGTTCATCCGTCCCGTGTTTTCTATAATCTCCACTTATTGATATGTGCAGCTCATGCTATTTCTTTTTTGAATGATTAGAGCTTGTACAAGTTTAAGAGAATGGTCTACAATTGAGTAGATAAACACGGCACAGGATAAAGAAATAATACAGACTTGAAATATTCCATATGTAAAGGGAAATAAGGAAATCGAAAGCGAGTGAACATAATTTCAGCTGATTCTTTTGGAGTTCATGAGACGACACAGTGTTGAGAATACCCACCGAGTGTTGAGCTGCATTCAGTTCCTCGATCTTGGTTTGTACCAGAGACTGTAGTTCGTCTTTGATTTTCTTTGTCTGAAGAAAACTTGTTCATAAGTGATTTTAAACAAAACCGAGGTTCCCCATGCAGTTAAGAAGTATTGTCATGCGGCAAAAATTGACGCGACATTGTAATTATAACTCTCCTATAATTACACAAATGTAATTTATCACTGATATATATACTAACCTCAATGTCTTGGTAGTAAAGGAGAGAATATTGTTCTTGTTGCCATGCATAATGTGACTGTAGTTCAGCCAACTGTAGCAGAAAGGATGTGCTTTAAGACATGCTGGTTTTACTTCGGTTCAAAGCTAGATATTTGGTTCAGGTGAGATATTGTAACGTATATTAAACGAGATTTTGAATGGAATTAATCAAACGTAAAACAATAATAGTTGTTTAGTTGATTCAAATATATTCAGCTATTAATATCAGGCTATAGTCAACCTCTTCTTTGAAACGCAAGGTATGTGCATGTATTATACGAGGTAGAAATGTCATACGAAGGGGTTCACGACCCCACAGCGTCTAATCTACTATGCTATGTAAGCTGACCTCTCGCTGGAGGTTTGTCTGAGCGTCCAACTTGGCCTTAAAGTCGTTGACCTCGAGATCCCGCTCCGCAAGTTGCCGGAGCAGAGAGTCTCGGTGAATCTGGTAACAAGCAACATTTAAAGGTGACTTCTCATGCTGCCACAGCATTCATGGCAACTTGAGGTAGGTCCACCAAATATGGCATATATGTTCTTGCTATAAAACGGGGGTTGTGTTGTTTTACATAATTAAGATTGCAAGACGTGTCCTCTTATCCATAACATATATTTATGTTTATAATCGGAGATAATGTAAAACACAACATCTCCATATGTTACACGGCGAAATGTCACATAAACAGGGAAAGTAGGATAACAAGAAATCACGGTTCCGTTTGTGTGGAGCATTTAAGCGGAAGGTAACACACCCGTTAATTTGATTGATTTTTGCTTTTTGTATATAGTTACCATCATCTAAATCTTACTTTATGTTTTTCAAACGTCGCCCGTAGCTGCCGATGGCCTTCGTTTACATTGTCAGATACGACAATTGTCGAGTCCATCTAAATAGAAAACCATGCAATCAGAATACAGGTATATTACTAAAGAAAACCAATACTGACTTTCTGTCATAGAACATTTCAATCGCGGTAATTTTGACATTAGGAGATTAACAATTAATGCTTCCATGATAACGTTATTCTGCCATTATTCTGCCATTATAAGTGCATGATTCCAAAGTCGAAGTGCATCTTTAGTAACACTTACACCTCCAAGCCAGACAGCGACGGCCACTATGAGGCAGATTATCATGACGTGGGTCTGAGGCAGGCTCCGGCCCCTCGGGTCCAGACGAGTCCCCATTGGCGGCGGACACTGCTGGGGAGGGATATGTCAAGTATGTGTTAGGGTGGGTGCATCGCTACACATTACATAGTAAAGATGTACCAAATTAAAACATGGTTAATATCCTGACTGATGACTTTCACATAATCATTGATAAATACAAATTTTAGTTCATTTCTCTTCTTTGCATTTCTACTTGCTTACTTCATGTTCATGCTGCTGGTAATGGTATGATCTAATTTAAATAGTGACTCTCCATACAGATATAAGGGAACCATACCTCCAAACAGCTGACGAAGCCTTCGTCGACGACTGAAGACAATGGCTCAGTCGCCCGCTCTTCTACGATGGGGTCATCTTCAAGGTTAAGGTTAAGATCAAGGTCAAGGTCATGACCGTCCGAGTGACCCCACAATAGTATGGAGCTAAAGTCATCTCCGTTGGGTTCCTCTCGCCGGTGTCCACGACCGGGATGATCACCGATGGTGTTACCTAGCCGTTGTTCACGGTCAGGCATAACACCATCGGTGTCACCCGGTCCGTGGCCAGGACTTGGGACAGCGCCACCGGGATCCGTCAGCCTTTGTCCAAGATCAGAAAGATCATCGCCAGAGTCACCAGAGATACCAGCACTAGGGTTGCCCAGCCGTGGTCGGGGGACACCCCTCCGCCTCGCGCGGCGTATGGGGAGGCGCGCAACCCGCTCACCGACCACATCTATAAGGAAACAGGAATTTGTGTCTGCATTGTGTGTGGCATTCGCGGATTTAAAAGAAACCTGTGGTTTCGCAGGGGATAAGTGTTCGCATATTAATTGTTAAAAATATGATTTAAAACAGAAAGTTCCAAACTAGACCTCCTACCGGCTACAGTCCTTGTGTTATTTGAGTTGCTGAGAACAACATGTTGTGATGTAGATGTTATTAGGTAAGCGCCCCACCCCCCCCCCCCAGAAGGAAAAGTGCCAAAAGAATTTGTAGAAAGCTATAAATGTCTTAAGCACCACGGTTACTCCCCCCACTAAAGATCATGTAAAGTAACACACGATGTCTTGCCCCATCGCCCAAAAGTTGGACCAAATATTATAAAAGCTGTGAACTTTTATTCAAAGACGCAAATCATTAAAATGACGTCACAATAGCGTTGCCTGGCAACAAATTATCAAAAACCTAGGCAAGGCGTAAATCTATTAAATCATTCGTGCAAATCAGGTATGACAATATACTTGTGACTACCGTTTTTAAACGATATGAAAGCAATTCTCTGTTATTGGAAGTGGCAGCCTTTAATTAAAACAAATATGAATTTTAAGTTGCTTCCGTCAAAAAAAATGTATTTTTCCCATATTGTTCTTCCCAACAATAACATATTAAAATACACACGTTCCCTTTATGTCCATATGCAAAGATGTAACTTCATACTAACCACCATGACGTTGGTTTTCGGAAGGAATCGTAGACAGCATTTTGGTATCCGTATTTTGCAGTATGACACTCAGAGTGACAGCGAGAAGAAAAAGGCACCTCATCGCTGCAGCCATGTTGAGACGAATGGTGAGAAGATGCGTGTGCGCCATGAAATGGCGACGATACGAACGGTTGCTAGGGGATCCATTTGTGACGTCATGGATACCTTGGCGACACTTGAACCATTGTCACGTTAAGATTGGCTAAATACTAAAAAGAGCCTGACCCAGTTTTCTCTCTTCTCACAACGCCATACATAGTCCCTAACAATAGTAAAACGATGGCCACAGAAAGCAAGTTCGTTATTCTTTAAAGTTCATTTAAAGGCATTTTAGTTAAATAAATGTGGGCTTATCAGAACCTCATGTTTGTGAGTTCAGGAGCCATGCGCGATCATGTTGAGGTAGGGTACATGGTACAACATTGTCATCTTAAATACGACCGGGGTGGGAGTCGGGGGGGGGAGGGGGGAGGTTACATCTTACCTGGGGCCGGTTTCAAAACACTGTATAGGGGTTACGTAACAGGCATGAACTTGTGTGCGTTTTATATAGCGGTAAGTCTACTTACATTTACCGATTTAATCCATGTTAACCAGTCCTGAGGAGCATTCCTTTGTCGACTGTAACCGGGCCATTTCCCGGCAGATATGACGGCCAAATTTTGGGGCTTGGTTACTGGTTCAGCTGGGATACCATTTTGCACTTGCCATTATGAGATTATGTGTCTATTTTAGCCAAATAAAAGTGCACAACGGAGGATTGTAAAGGTGACAGTGCCACTCGCTCGCCACGGTCAATGGATATCTCCATGACTAATGACGTCAATAAAGAAATAAACGATACAATGTTGCAAACATGAGTGTACCTCACGCGCATTATGATATAATGAGAGATTATTTCTGCTAACATGTAATCGAATAACAGCTGATTTCTGATTTCAAATTATATCACCGCATTTTGTAACATACATTCATTTCGGTTGCGATGTTTTCGACTAAAAAGAGACCGAGTTTAATTCGAGTACAGAAGAGTAACCTTGATGACGGACGAATAAGGGAAAGTAAGCAACGCTTTGTACAGAAGAGAAAACAGCAAGAGCTTATTGGATTAAGCCTACTGTAATATTTATAGCCTCTGTTCGTCATAGGGATTTCTACACAATGCTAAAAATTGCCAAAAATATAATCGAAGTGACAGTTTTTGCCTAATCTTTGGAATCATATCGTTTGTCGAAGCGATGTGTTCTGCGGTGTTATAGCAAAGCCCTTACTATGATAAGACACCCCACTCAGTACAGCCCAATGGCAACTTCCGTTATGCGAGCGACAGTGGCGACGCCATGCGGATGGAGTTTGCGAGAGAAAAAGAACCGTCCAGTTTGGCTGTGCGCCGTGCGATTCTCGCGAATGCGATCGGTTTACGCAAGCTTTTTCGATACAGGCAGAACATTTGCCGTCCAATTAAATACCCTAGGACTATTTGGAAGTATTCAGACATATAATAGGTAAACATTAATAGCTGGGAGAATTTGTTACGCCGTCAGAGGAGGGCGGGGGGGGGGGGGGGTGGGGAGGGGTTCACCGGCTCATATCTGATTAAGCAAGCAATATCGGTATGAAGACAAAACAACTTGCCTTTCTGATTAATTACCTTAGGAGCATATGGAAGTATTTAGACATGCATTCGGTCAAAAATAATAACTGGGACTAGTTTTGGTGCCGTGGGAGGGGGGTTGCTAGCGCCATACGATTCTCGCGGGTCTGATCTGTTTAAGCAAGCGTTATGGGTTAGGACAGAACAACTTGCCCTGAGATTAATTACCCCTGGACGAAATGGAAGTACTGAGTTACGGATTAGGTAATAATAATTAATACTCTGTTGGGAGGGGGGGGGGGGGGATCCCAGCGAACGTTAGCGGTAGAGAAAAATAAAATGTAAATGTAGTGACGATGTGGAATTTATATTGCGTAACAAAGTTCATAACTGGGACTGTAGTTCTGACACTGCTGGATGATGATAGGGCTCGTTAGGGCCTGCTTCTTGGGACTATCAGCGGGAATGGCCTAGTTATTTTATTATTTTCGCATTAATTGTGTCATTCATTCATGTTTGTATTATGTAAATAGACCCCTACTTACTAAGGCAAAAAAAAAGTTGTCACCATAACAGACCAGGTTTATTGTTTTATTTCCATTTATTTCGTATGAAGCTTATACAGCTAGGCACCTCCTGGGGGCACCCAGGACATTCACGGGGGACTCAAACAATAGTTATTAACGATAAGGAGAAATAAATAAAAATAAAGAAAATATATAATCTCATTTCGCAGTGGGTTTCAGAGCAACAAAATCAACGTAGCAGGTCTTTGGTAATTATAGTAAGGTCTTTGGTTATAGGCCTAGGCCTAGTGCCCCAAATATGTTCGCGGCATAAGCAATCAGACAACTGCTAATATTTTTTTTTTTTTTTTTGGGGGGGGGGGGGGGGGGCTTTCAATATAACAATTCAGTTCAGTGCAAGGTGCACTACAAGAAATGATAACACCTCTATTTCTTATGGGGTTAACATTCACATAGTCGAACAACGTGTCCAGAATGTTTTTCTACACTTTCGATTATCATAATGTAGATGAAAACTACTGTATGAGCAATTTCACATTCATCAATGTTCAGCAGAAACTTCAACCAAATTACAAACACGTTTTGAATGCTCAACGTGTACTATAATATAGATCTAGGTTTACGTTACGAAAGTCTTCAACAAAGGTCAAAGTTCAACATTTGGAGAATAAAGAAATTTGTTCAGAAACTAGGTCAGGCAATGTGACAAGAAATTGGGGAAAAAATATTCTTATAGACTTATAGATTCTATAAGCAGCTGCAACATTATTACCTAGTTTTTGTATTTCGTTTGTAACATTATTGTTTTTTATGTTGTCACGGGCCATGTGTTTTATGTTGTGTGAAATCAACCTCTGTCACAACAAAATACGCTTGATGATGAGAAACGAATTCGTAACAAAAGTTAGTTGTATAAACTTATATAGTATGCTCTTACAGCCTCTAAAAATCGGAAGAACCAACCGACAAAGTTGAAGGTTGTGAAAACAAACCCCGCCCGCGTATTTTGATGGGGATAGAGGTGAGGGGTGGGGATGGGGCTGAAACAAATTACATTATCAACTGAGATCATTATTTTCTAGGCTGAGATTATAATTGATTCTTGTGGCCTACTGACAGGACTGTACTTTGTGGGGAAGGCGAACACGATTCTATATTTGTTTCTAAGCTCACAGAGTCTCGAGTCGTGTGGCTTCGTCGACGGGCAGATCCATTGCCATTCCCAGCATCGGCAAGAAAAGATGTCCATGTAATTCAGATCAAAGCATATACAGTTTAGCTACGCTGTTAGATCGTTTTGGAGTAATCTTATATTGGTAACAATGAGTTACCAACGACACTTCCATCGTGACAATAGTAGAGCTGAACTCTAGACGTATCCGATGTGTGACAGAGCCACGAGTGGGACACTTGGAAGTTGTTGTCTGACACGTTTGCTTGAATCGTATCCAACATCTATTGACATTTTGATCCACAACTGAATTGAACCTACATTCTATGTGCATATCGATAGCCTAGATTTGTTACAGAGGAATAGAACTATTATGACATGTGCAACAGTCCCAAACGTTCGATGGACATTAAGAATCACGCTCACGGCACAACTCAACATGTCATCTCAAAGAATTGTGCAGACTTGTACCTTAGACCATAGGCATAGACATAATTAGACTTAGTACAGTCATATGTGTGTAGCTTAGCGGGTGGCTGCTGGGTGCCTCACGTGATTATTTTGAAACAAAGTAGTCTATGTTAATGTTTATGACGTAACAAGATTATGAACTAAGTCGTTTAATCAGAGATCGTATAACTATAAGTTATAGTAAGCTTACCTTATATAATCTCTGGTCCAATCCAGGGTGCAGGAATTTTTGAACAAATTGACGACCGGTGGGGGGGGGGGGGCGGAACTTCTGAACAAAATTGCGACCAATGGGTCCATTTTGTTATTGGCATGTGTATGTCACAAGTCAGGGTCACAGGGATTCTTTGAAAAACAACAATGGTTACACATACATGTGTCTATATGTCGTCGGACTTGTTTGAAAATCATCGACACATTGAGACGTCCATTTTAGGTATTGCACCCTTCTTCCAGCTAAATGAGGCCATAGGATTTTTTTTGGAAAACGCGCTAAATGACCACTCTCCGTTTTCCCGTTTTTTGACAGAATATAAAAAAAAACTCAGGCATCACTGGGCGTTCGATGCAATGGAATGAAAAGAACATACTTAGGCTGCAGCCGATTTAAACGCCTTCTGTCCTTCAAAGGCCTTCAGTGGGAAATAACAACTGAGATTGCGCCTGATTGATTGATTGATTGATTGATTTTATTTATTTCCTCCATTTGCTGGAGAGTTACATGAAATCCAATTACAAGTAACACAACTCACATAACACCAAACGTGAAAAGGGAACTAAATAACAACAAAAGAAAGCTCTAACGAGTACGTATTGACTGGGTACCTATCCGCTAGGTAGATATCGGGCCAGGTCAGTAGTACCTCAGGGTACGTTCATATGCGAGGACTTGCCACGCACTCGCACAAACGCTCAAGAAAACAGCGCGCTCATTGGCTGATAACGGCATGTTTGGACGTTTGCCTAAAATTAAAGCTGTTTGTTCCTTTTCTTCACAGTCGTGAATGAATGCACTTAATTGAACACTGCAGAGGTTTGTCAAGTGGGTCCAAAAAGATTCTCTAGCTGGTAAATACTTACAACATGAGTGAATGTAGTGGGCCAGGCCATCTGAGTAGACCTTCCCGCAATAGTTACACCCATGTACTTCGTGTTCCTCGCTTATTACACAATTAAGGCGGGCGAGATCTCGATACTGTCGTCGGAGGCAGGGACTAAGTTTTTCTAGGGGCCAAATTGGATGCATCTGTTGCAATTCCCCGCGAACCTCTCTCAATCGCTCAAATTTAACTCCACTGGTAAATGTGGGATAGTTTGCGTACCACCAGTCCCATATGTTAGCATTAACAAGGCGCTTCCACTCCACTTTTGAGGGGAAGGAACCATCAGCGTAGAACTGATTGAAATAACTCAGCAAATTATATTTCATAATTATATCAACTAAGTCGCTTACAAAGCCACCTTGCTGCGCTCTATGGGTTTTGGTTTGAAATTGACGCAGACGCTCTACGAAAACAGCCTTAGCTAGTTTAGTATCATTAAGGCGACAAAGGCGCTGTATGGCGACTATAATTTTCACATATGTCCACAAGACCCTGCAGGCCCTTTGCAGTGAGGGCGCAGAGAGCTATGTCGTCGGCTTGTAGGATACCACCGGATGGCACTGAACCCGTCCTGGCCCCTAGAGGGCACGTACTTAATGTAACTGCCAAGTCGTGAATAAAGATCATATAATACCATGGACCCTTAATCGATCCCTGTCGGACGGATCTACATATGAGAATAACCTTAGAGGCAACACCTTTACAAACCACATTTGATACCATGTTTTCATATGACGCGTATAACAAACGCCAGCATTTTCCACGCACACCAAATTCGTGCAACTTAACAAATAACCCACAATGCCACACCGTGTCAAAAGCGCTAGATGAATCGAGTAGTCCAAGAAATAAACGCGAATTTTGTTCACAATTATATTGGATGCACTCTTGCACTTCGTAGGAAGCAAACAAACTGCACATCGACTCCTGGTATGCATTTTGATTAGCAGAAGGAAACTTTAAACCAGTGCGCGCTATCCAGGTTTTGAATTTTACCAATATTGTCTTTTCGAACAACTTCGATATAACCGTTAACAACGAAATGCCCCTGTAATTTTTTCGGTCATCTTCGTATTTTCGCGATCCTTTGTATAGGGTATAAATTAAACCTTTATTCATCTCCACTGGGACATATTCATGTATATAAATAGCATTAAACAACTTTGTCAGGCAAATTACGAGGTTCGGCCCTCCAAACGTCAGATGCTCGTTGGTCAAACCATCATGGCCGCCTTTCTTCCCCGGCTTCAGTTTCTTAAGTTCGCCTTCTATCTCGGAAGGCGTAAACTCCTGACATATATCATCAGTTTCGTCAGCCGTTAAAAGTTTCAAACGACTTACATAGTTTCGGACATACGCATTTGTTACTTCGTCGAATTGACTATCATCGTTTACTGACGTGCTCGTGTCGTCTGCCTGATACAAATTAGTGAAATAATCAAACCAGACAGCGGCTTGTTCTTCGTGGCCGCGATGGGCTACACCATCTACTATGAGGGGGCGATTAACCACACCTTTCTTTTTGCGACACTTGTTGATCATGGATCAAAACTTCTTTTGGTCAATTTCGCAATATTTGTCTAGCTCGTAGAAAAAGTTTTGCTCTTCTTCGTGGCGTAACTTTCGCAAATGCAATCTAAATCGACGCTTTAAATCTTTATACCGTTTGTAATCCTCATTATTGGGGTCTCGGGGGCGCCCATGGCTAACCCGCTGCTTGCGAGCGTCGTACATTGACTTATGGTGAGTTTTCAGACCCATTTTCCAGAACGGTTTGAGATAGCGTTTGTAAGTTGCTTTGGGAATTCCGGCCTCAGATGCGAGCATCAAAATATTTACCAGTTGTGAGTAGTAAGACTCAATCTCAATCTTATCGTTAACGATGCGGTCGCCGAGAGGCTCTAGCATGCAATTAACCGGCCCCGTGTATCGGTCGAAAATACATTGAGGGCTCAACTTATTCCACTTAAAGGTAGGCGCAGATGGAGTACTGTCTGGCCTGTTAAAGACCTGAATGTTAAAGCTAGCAATTATTGGTAAGTGATCCGAAGAGTTCAACTCGTGATCATCAGCTACTGTAGCCGAAATAACTAAATCACGGTGATGACTTTGAATAAGAATGTGATCTATCAATGTTTGGGGCCCACCGTCAAAAGGACAGTATGTATATGCTGGTCCCGTACACATATCTTCTACAGATAATGAACACATCTCCAGTAGACAAATGAACCTCTGTAACTCTCTCGATCTCGAGCTGGGGACACTTCGGCACCTAGCTCCTTCTATCTGTCCATTAAGGTCACCTACAATAATCACTTCAGAAAACGTAACATACTCGCTGTATAAGATACTGAGGAGCTCCAAACAGTCACGGTACAATTCAATGTCGGAGTTAGTGGAGGGCAAATATGCAGCTAGTATCGTTACATACTGTTTTTCTCCGATTTGCAAGCAAATACCAGTAATCCGGTCACAGTCACACGGGACTTGTGAAATGTACGCAGAGAGGCTGTCCCGCCATAAAATTGCTACTCCACCTTTCCCTCTTTTGTATTTTTGCTGAGCGTTTATGCTACTGTCAGCAACTCCGCAGGACCTGTAATCCCGTTCAATGCTGTCGCAGAAGCTAAGACTCTCGTGAAATAACCAGTGTTCACATAACACAAGAATGTCTAAATCATAACTTTTGAGCAAGTGACTGATATACGGAGTATTTCGCATTATACCCTGGCAGTTGAAAGTACTAAGCCTGAGGCTGTTTATCTGATTGAGTTGTTCTGGCATAATATATTCTAGTGGATTGGGACCTTGTCCCTGAGTCTGTTTTACTACTTCGTTGAAAGTGCCATTTTCTGTAATATATGCCAGATGGAAGTACCAGGGTTTTGAATGTGTCTGTGTCACATGAACTAATGGCTAGTCTAACGCCCTGCCCCGCTCCCTCATGTTTACTAGGGAGAAGTTTGACAGCCGCGGGCTTTACACCATGATTGTCGAAAAATGCGCAAACTGCCTCCTCCGTCGCAGATCGTACTACATTTCCTAAATAGTATGTTTCAGTGGAATCGACCTTTGTGTGTGCACCAAAGAAGGTGCCGTTCTCTTTTACTTTATTATGACGAGATCTGGTAATGACTGGTATGAAGTTCTGCAGATCTGTCCCGGTGTCCCTCTCCTGTCCAGACGCCTGTCGTGCTCGGGCAGTACACGGCGCCGTCGGCGAGGCGCTCACAGCAGCGGGTTCACCGGGTGATGGCGCTGCTCCCTCGTTGTTTGTCGAAAGGCGTCTCGTAGACTCGGCAGGGTTCTGATGCGCTGCGGGTGCGGCATTTGATTGGCTACATGTGTCGGCCATGTGGCGGGAACCGGTCTCGTCGGTTGCGATGTCACTTCGAGTCGGGGATGACCGAGCAATTGACGTCTGTTGGGAGTCGGGCCTGCGAGTCGGGGGCTGGCGACCCTGGGAGGCTTGGCTTGTCGCGGGTGACGCCCAAGCCGTAGATGAGCGCTTGGCTGCAGCTGTTGCCGGCGCCGCCACCCTACATGCGGCCTCGCTGTATGATTGCGGGGTGCCTGAATCACGAGGACTCCTCTCGCGGCAGTAAGCCTCCAGGTTCTTAAAAGATTTGTGTAGAAGTCCCGTCTTTTCGCGCAGAGCAGTAATGCTTGTAGCATTGCTAGACACCCGCTGCACCGTTTCCTGCGTATCATTTTCGACGGCTCTTTGTCTTTCTTTGACAGACTTTAATTGGCTCTTTACGGTCGTGACTGCCGCGTCTCCTGGTTCGCGCAGGTTTGCGACAGCCTGCGTGACATGATCCACTGATTGCGCGATGTCCTGTGAAGTGCGTTTTTGCCGCCTCATCTTCTCCGTTATCTCGTTGAAGTCAGCGGCAAGACGTTCCATCTTCGTATCAAGTCTCTCTGATATAGCGCGTACACCGTCCTTGAGGGACTGGACCTCTTCAGACCACTTCTCTGTTTCGGACCGCATGCTGGCGATGGCCCCTCGGATTTCTTTTTCTTTTTCCGCGTTTTTCTGCTTTATTTTCTTATCAGTATGGTCCGTTCTGGCTTTCTCCAGTTCCTTTTTGAGGAAGGAAGATTCAGTTTCAAGGACGGCCACTCGATCGGTCAATTGACACACCGCATCTTGCAATGATACCACCATATCACCGTTGATGCAACGGGTTTCGCATCCAGATGTTCTTGTCGACGATGTCTCGCTGGTTGGTGTGCACCTGAACACATCCTGTACGTCTTCAGCGGATCCGCCCTCGATAAAGTGCAACAGCTTGAAGCAATCCACCGCCAGGCGGCGACAGAATGCAAGTTCACTCTCCTGGCGAGTTTTTCGGCGCAATATAGTGAGGGTGGAGGGACAGTCCGGTCTCTCTCGCGCAAGGCTGATCAGGTTTTCCTTGGCGTCAAGGATGCCCTGAGACGAACCACGTGACAGTTCTATCACCTGCTCGACGAAGGCGTCCTGCGGCAGAGAATAGATGGACCTGCGCAGACTGTCAATCAACTGGTGTGCTGTGGCCTGTGACGTAGGTGCAATGCTGCTCGTAGTGCTCGCCTCGTTCTCAGGGTGCCATTGGGCGTAGCTATATTCCACGTCACTGAAGAGGCCAGCAAGTCGAGCGAAGTGCGGATTTCACCTGCTAGCTCACCAGCTGGATGATTCATGCTCGCAGTGAGAAGCAATGCCCCGTAATTTCACTTGGCTTGAAGTGACCGACGCATGAGTTTAGACGGTGGCATGTTAGTTTCTTCTTGGCTCACAACGAGAATTACTCAGCATGTCGTCCGCGAAAAAATGCCGGCTTCAAGTTCCAATTCTTCTGCAGTCCACATAAATATCACCTAAAGTCACAAATAACACACAAAGTAGATCACCTTGGCCGATACCTGGTCAAAATCCGTAGTCAATGTATCCTTATGTACAATATCCGTTTAAGCAGAATGTTGGCAGACACCGAAGAACGCCTCGAAATTCGAGAGATTCGAGAGCCAAAACAAAACTGGCGTTAGCAACAAAAGCCTACAGTTGCGCCTACAGTTGCGCCTGATATACAGCTGTTAACACCCTCTCTGTCTTCGAACCACTCCGCTAGGGCTTCATGATATCTCTGTTGTCGCCTACTGCCTCAATACACTTTCAGTTCAGTCACAATAATCACTTTTTCGAAAGGTTATAAGATGTTTTTCGCTGTTTTTGATACACAATGCTCGTTATTTTTGGGTTTTAGTCTTAAAAATTAAAATGTTGCAAGAAATTACTGCTGATTTGACCGTTTTTCAAGAATCTTGAAATTTGCCCCCGCCGACAGCAGCGGTAAAAGCGGAGCTTGCGTAGCGCCACCGTACGGGGAGCTTGCTGCTAACAGAGGTCTGCCATCTACAATGTTACACATGCAAGAACTGCTTGGTAGGCAGGCGTCACACAAAAACTAATAAACAAAATTACTCCGCCTTCTTCGTTTATTCCATATAACATGCTACAGTTGTAAAACACACACACTGAATAGGATAAAAACCCTGGGTTAAAAAAGTACGCTTTCGCCTAAATTTGAGTGCAATATATGAAAGCATCGAATCAAGGGTGGATGTCAGGGGCGGATCTTACGGGGGTTGCATCCCCCCCCCCCTTGGGAACCTGAACATAGACTGTTAAAGTTGGCTTCTCCGAGCACCCCGCCTCCCCCGGTCGCAAGTTTTTCAGAGAGCACCCCCCCCCCTTGGAAACCTGAACATACACTGTTAAAGTCGGCTTCTCCGTACAACCCCCCCCCCCCCCCGGGGTTGCAAGTTTTTCAAAGCACCGCCCCCACCCGGTCTGAAGTTATCAGAGAGGAACCCCCCCCCCCCTTGGCAAATTTCTAGATCCGCCCCTGGATGTTACTTTAATGTCGCGAGGATTCCGGGGAGGTACAGCGCAATGCAATCAACTTTGCAAAGACAAATAACATTAACCAAATTACAAGTCGAGTCGTCAGACGTTGGCTTTGTAGTCATTTACTCCAAGTTACACTTGGAGTAAATAGGGAAGGGGGGGGGGGGGGCTACCCTCTCTGAAACCCGAATCCCCAAGAATAGGCGGAGCAATATCGAATCTCCAAGACTAGGACATTTATACCTGGGCGCGACAAAAAACGCATTAGTGGTGATATCGCAAATATCGAGGAATTCACAGACTGCTACATGCATTACGGATCGCGGTAAATAAGGGGGGGGGGGTCTTCGCGGTAAATAAGGAGGGGGTCTTCGCGGTAAATAAGGAGCGGTTCTTCGCGTTGAACGAGGAATTGTAATGATAACGATATCCAAAAATTGCAAACCGCTGTTCGCGAATCTTCAAAAATTCGGAGATCGGAAAACGTATTCCCCACGCTCCAAATAAACAGGCTAGGTTGACATTTCGCTGACACTAAAAACTTTTATCTGACATTTCGCCTTGGCGGCATTTGCTTTACCACCCGTCCGTCGGACCTCTTTGGGTATTGATGGACCCTGTAGCTCCGGATCCACTTCTAGCGTGTCCGGACTGACATCCGGAAGCTCCATGCTGTTCCGGAAGACCACGTCTCTGTACGCGGGCGGTCCGGTTCCAGACGGCGGGCGGTTGCCAGCTGGACTGCCACCAGAACCTGATCCAGAGCCAGAGCCAGAACTCTCCCAGCTGACGGAGATCCGGGCGACGTCCTTGACCTCCAGATACTCCGAGCCATCAGCGTCGCCATCATCATCATCACGCTTGCCTTTGACGTCTTCCGTGACGTCACGCGCCTGGTCGGCTGGCGGGTTCTCCGCGGTGACGTCACTGATCGGTACCACGCGAGGTGCGGTCAGTGACGTCATTGCCTTCAGCGACTCCAAGGCTGTGAGGCGACCTTGGATCTCCGTCGCGTTCAACTTCTCCTATTGAACGAAGGAAGGAGAACGTTAAAGTTACAACGTGAAATGATTTGGTTGTTTTATGCCACTTTTGTGCACACGATGGCTAAACTAGGTCCATGAACTAGGCCGGAACGGTAAATGAGGAATGGATAAAGCATGCCCCGCATTAGTTTTTTGTATTTTTGAAATTACAAATTAAAAGTTAAAAAAGTTGTATATACCATAACTTTATACATATTTGTATTCCTAAACACCATACAGATTTGTACATCGTATTCTGCAATATTTTACAACGAAATAACAGACGCCATGGAAAGAATTCCAAGTCCTAGTACATAACACCGGAACTTGTCATAACCGACCGATATGGAAGCCAACAAAAACGTGTGCAGCCAACTTAGATAAGCAATCATAACGCCTCCGTGCAAATCGTAACAGTGTATGCCCTGGACTTACGCTGACGTGGCAATCTGGCTGAAACGATAGAAAAGTTTCACTAAAACTTTTCTGGCTGTGGTCGCGCTCCTCATTTCAGCTGAGTTAAAACCTGTCGATTCGGGTTACGTTATGACGATGTTTCTGTCCACTCCGTGAGGACGGGTGTCTTTGTGTGTGTCCTGGAGGGACTTACCCTGACGTGGCGATCCAGCTGACACTGCTCCTGGAGCTGTTTCTGCAGAGGCCGGATCAGTATGCTCGTGTTGTTAATCAGCGTATACGCCTTGAACCAGCGGTTACGCGCTCGCTTCCGTCGGATCTGCGCCTGCCGCATACCATCGTCGTGCGGGAAGGGGAAGGGAGGCGTCTCCGACCCTGGCGGGAGTGGGGTGGGGGGGGTAATAATGGCATCAAAACAAGATCGATTCCCGTACCATGTACCACGTGGCTTTCAGATACCGCCTCGGCGTTATGGGCCTGCAGTGGTAGTGTTCATTAACCACACGTAGGTTACGCAAATCAAATGAGCGCTAAATTCTCGAGCGATTATCGTCTTCAAAATAGAGAAATATGCATCCAAAATTGGTGGATTTTCTTTATCAAGACAGCGCTAATTGTATATGATTTGTTGACCATGAGCACCACCACAACGAACTGGTTATAGGCCACGACGAAAATACAATTTTCGTGTGTAAGTTACGTGTAGTTTATCAATACGGCCCAGGGGTGCAATTTATAACAATATGTCGTTCGTTAGGCACGAAAAACGTCTTTTCGTCGTAACAGTTCATATCAAGCTCCAGGCGGTTGTATTTAGAATCACAACTAGTTGTCGAACTAAATAATTTTGGCACTTTCTTTAATCTAAAAACTTGTTTGGTAAAAGCCCCAGTCAGTAACTGGCTATACTAAATATCAGTATATATCATATAAGGAATGAAGGAAGCACAAAAGGAATAAAGAAAGCATTAAACATCTCATGTCGGAGGGGAAGGTATTCTAGCTAGTTACATATTGTGTGTCCTATTGAGAGAACTTTCCTTTAAATCCTTCTCCTCCCCCCCCCCCCCACCAATACTTCAACCGGTAACACATATGACTGTCCTCCCTCCTCCCCCCCGCCCCTCCACCACAGACCCCAAACCATTGTCCTACCGCTCCATACCCCCTCCACCACCCACCCACAGACCACACATTACTGTCCTCCCTCCCTCCCCCACCACAGACCCCACGCTACTGTCCTACCGCTCCTCACCCCTCCCCCTCCAAGTCCCGCCCCCCACAGACTCCACACTACTGTCCTCCCCCCCACCCCCACAGACCCCACACTACTGTCCTACCGCACCTCCCCCTCCCCCTTCGAGTCCCCCCCCCAACAGACCCCACACTACTGTCCCCCTCCCCCCTCCCCCCACAGACCCCACATTACTGTCCTGCTCCCCCCCCCCTCCCCCCACAGACCCCACACCACTGTCCTACCGTTCCTCTCCTGGTCCTGGACGTGGCTGAACCTGTTGGCGTGCGACTGCAGAGCGCAGTCGTCCAGCAGGGTGAAAACGAAGCACTTGAGGACCGGATGGTTGTGGGTCACGAGCACATTCAACATCCCCAGGTAGGCGGAGTGACCTGGGGTCAAACAACGCAACCTTTACTGCTGGGTGGTCTTCATCAGTGGCATTGTGTACAAACAATTTATGCTTTATTCTCTTCATTCATTGCGTGTTATGAATACTTTGCATCTAACGTGACCAGCAAAAAAATTAATCTCAATTATTTTTTCTCTTTCGTCTTTTACCTTTCGAGGTTTTCACTGGCGTCGGTTACCTGGATCCTGGATCCGGGGACCATAAACCTGGCAGTGTATGTCCTGGTCTCAGTTACCTGGATCTTCGTGTTCCGTGCCCTTCGGCATGTAGATCCGGTCCAAGCGTGAGATGATGGACAGGCCGATGAACATTTGCAGGAACAAGCGAGTAATATGAATGAAGCCGCCCATAATGATGTTATAGTAGAACATGAAGTAGTTGCCGATATGGAACCAGCGTCTGTAAAGGCGAAGAGAATGTCAGATTAGTGCAGCAACAGTCGAAACCGAATACGACTGCTATCTGACCCACACGGAGACAGCAACACTCTCCCGACAGAGGGAGATCGTTCCTAGACATCACCTCTGCCCCAACTAACTGCCAACCTTTCGGTTGACCTCAACGGTGCTGGGGTCACGAAGGGTTTTTTTGGCATTGGATAGGGAGAAATTTAAACCATCTTAAAAGCAGAATTTGAAAAATGTATACATTTTAAACGCGGACAATTCTGATGGTTAAATTTGACGTGGTGCAGAGGGAATTACTATGCAGGTTTATAATGATATTATACCAACATAAAGAGGTCATTCTGTATAGGACGCTGACTTAACAAACTTTCTACTTTATATTTTGCCGATCTAACGAAGTTGTACAGTAAATAGGATGCCGACTTTTCGTGCCTTAGATATACAGACACCTGTGGTTACGCAATATATGATACCGATTTGAGGTTGTAATGCCGAAAGTTGCACTGTACATCAGCACATCAAAAAATTACTGACCTTGACGGCACCGAATTTCCGACAAACAATAATTATCTTTACGTTCTTATCAATTTCGCAGCATAAGCACACTCCATGGCTAACAGATACTGATCAAAGCGTTACATGTACGCCAAGTTTGGTTAAGTCAAGTAGGTTTCCGTCCATGAAATTTATGTCGAAGATACCACATTCCGTAGAGACGAGAGTACCTTTGGTTCACATAATGCACTTTTATGGACTAAAGTAACTTAGGTTCACCGAATGCTATTTGGTGGGGACGAGAGTAACTTGGGTTCACCGAATGCACTTTGTTGGGGACGAAAGTAACTTAGGTTCACCGAATGCACTTTGGTGGGGACGAAAGTAACTTGGGTTCACCGAATGCACTTTGGGGGGGACGAAAGTAACTTTAGCTTACCGAATTCACTTTGGTGGGGACGAGAGTAACTTAGGTTCACCCAATGCATTAATAATTGTTAGGGATGAAAGTAACTGCGGTACACCAATTGCAGTTCTGTGACGACGGAAGTAGATTTTGTTCACCAATTTAACTTTCGTGCCAACATACACAGTGTGGATCTAGGGAGGGGCGCATGGGGATGATCAGAATGTCTCTGGAATTGTGTTATAATGGTCAATAGCCCACAAATCTTGAGATTGTAGTTATATTTGTTATTGTCACCTCCGCCTTCACCCCCATCCCCCACACACACCCATGACAATTCCAAACTTGGGGGGACTTGGTCTGTCAATTGGTGGGGGTGTGGCCTGGTCATTTCAAAAAGGGTGTTCATGTGGAGCGGAGATTTTTACAAATATGGGGGTCTTTTATAATTTACAGGAATTCGTCCACATAACTTCGGTGTAGAGGATGTGTAAGAGCAAACAAACAAACTGTCCCATAGCACTGTACGGATCAGTAAACGAGGCTACTGAACAACACAAAATGACGATGCTTTCAGAAGGAAAATATATTTCTGGCGAACCAAAAAGTGGGCAGGGAGTGCATCTAAAAAAGGTTTTTTTCCGCGGTACACATATGCGACGAGGAGCAATGAGCAATACCCCCCCCCCCCTCCATCATCCCCCCCCCCCGCCCCTCCCGAGTGACATGATGACATCCCAGGGTTCAAAGCGATGGGGTGACGCAGGCCTTCGTACCTGTGTCTCAATGCCAGGGACTTCCCCTGATCTTGGAGAAACATCTTCTGTGCCATCTGATGCAGACCAATGTTGAAGAAGAAGAGGACTACAAAAAAAGGCCTGGGAAGAGAAGTGCCACGTACGCACAAGTGTACTGGCTTTAACAAGGACGTCAAAAACTTACACACTAATTGATTAATATTGACTGTAATCCATTTCTTCTGCAACCCATCATTACGATAAAACTTACGATAATAAGTGAATTCTGCAACACAATACCAATAACAAATAACGATCTCTGCGAAACCACAGCCTGTCAACATGTCTCGAAACCGTGTTTCATTGGTCTGAATAGTGTATATAAAAATACCTACACTGTTTTACTTACACTGCTGTTATGACTTTATGCTAATGTATAAACTGTATTATCTTTCACGAATGTGCTGAGCTGAGAATCAACAATCGCAGTAAATGTCAGTTGTGAGCACTAAGTGAGTTCTCTGAATTAAACCACTGCCACAGTGGTAGATGACGTGACGCAAGTGACGTCCGACCGAATGCCCTCCCGTAATTATCACACTATACTGGACTTTCTATGCGATAGTAACGGTACTGTGGTATGCATTACAAAATATGTTGGCAATAAAGAAAAACAGATAAAAAAAAATCGGAACAAAAATAGAGCACAAACTCTACTTTTAGATTCTGCAATTGACATCATATGTAATTTCTTAGGCAGAAAGCATATATTTCCATATATCCTTCAGTGATCATTGGGCTGTAACTTGGAAGATGGATCGGCTTCAGTGAGCTAAGTTATTGGTTTCGGAAGCAAGAAATGCAACGTACGTCTCAAACGGACTCACGTTTTTAGGCTAAGGTTAACAGTACGCACATCGTAGATTAAGTAAAACAAACAACGAGATATGCGCTCGGCTTGCACCTCCTACATTTTTCAATAATGTACTGTTATATGGGCATTCTTCTGAACAGCGCGTGTACCATGCAATCAGAGACGACGAAAGACAAAGTGCTTCTGACCGAATGGCTATCATCTCGTGCGTCTATAGATTACATGGAGAAAGTAAAAAAAATATATGTATTAAAAGAAGATACTGACCATTCTTCTTTGAACAAGTTGAGTGGGTCTGACATGGTGCCGTAGTAGAGCGGCAGGAAGATCATGTAAACAAACCAGAGGACGGCGAGGAAGAGAACCAGTAACGAGTAGGAATACCCTGTATGGAAAGAGGACAAAAGTTGGTTGGATGGTTGTTATTCAGGACGTTTTAACCACTTTTGGTCATATCGCGTCAATGGGAGAAGGAAGGGAGGGTGGAGCCATGTCTCCAGGGGTATCCTCCTACTCTCTATGAAGAAAGACATTGAACCTTTATCATGCGACCACACAGACATGGCTACAGCGGCGCTCCAACCACCGACCCACGTACCGTTAGGTGGCCAGACCAGTCAGAGCACTCAATGAGAACAAAGGAGGCATCACTGAGAATAAAGCTATAAGGACTACGAGGAAGGACATCAAGTGTTGAGCCACTTAAATGTGTTTGCAAAAAGGCTAAACTGGGCCAAACAACCTCCAGGGACGATGAAGGATGAATGGATGAAACATGCCTCAGATTCAAACCTGGGATCTATTGATCTGCGGTATTGCGCCGACAACTACACTGGGGAGGTCCCACTGGGGGGATGAGTACCAAAGGTGGGTAAGTCCAATTGGTAAGCCACTGACGGCTATATATCCCAGCAAAAGACTGCCACAATGCCATTTGTTGAATATCAACCCCGGCCCTTCTTCTTAGCACACACGAGAGCCGAACCCTACCCCATTGTTACTTAGGCACACACAATTAAACGTGTCGAGAAACAAATTTAAGTAACATTAATACATTTGGTTATACAATGCAGACATGGTTACTGCATACTAACATGACATTATACGACAAAAACTGTTGCTCGTTACTTTCACAAGCAAATGATCTAATATGTTGTATATTGTATCTTCAAGTTGCAGCATTCCAGGCACAGAATATAAACGGCCTGAACAAGCAGGATGCACAGTGAGCACAGATATGTAATCTGGCAATGAATCGCAATGCCAACCACAGGCAGAAACATTGAGGTACCTTTCAGCAGCAACGCCACTTGGTAGCCAGAGTATTTCATATACCACACCTAGTGGGGAAAAAACAGACCGTTACATAACCGCCACCTTGTGTTATTATACAATTTACTTTATAGGGTTGTACAGTTCTCGCGAGTTCTATTTCCGGTTTAGGTCTTTTGGGGACCAACAAAAAACACGGGCTCTTAGAACGAATGCGCATCACGCTGGTGCCTTGCTGCAACTGCGTGACGCGCACTCATTGTAGTCAACATTTTAGTGTTGGGAACCGGCCAGCTGCGCGGTTTGTGCGAGAAGAATTGCTTTGGTCCAGGCATTGGTCCATTATATAAAATCATAATGTAGTTACAGATTAGACATTTATCTCTCAATAATGCATGTGGTCCGTTCAATGAGACTGTTGGAAGCGGTGTACTTTGGGGCAAATCATCGATGTTAACATTTCTGTGACAAACGGTCTGGTCAGTCCATATAGGGCTGTACAGTTCTCACGGGTTCTATTTCCGGTTTAGGTCTTTTGGGGACCAACAAAAAAACACGTGCTCTTAGAACGAGTGCGCATCACGCTGGTGCCTTGCTGCAACTGCGTGACTCGCACTCATTGTAGTCAACGTTTTAGTGTTGGGAACCGGCCGGCTGCGCGGTTTGTGCGTGAAAAATCGAGTGGGTGTGAAACTATTTTTTTGTTTGCTTTGGTCCAGGCATGGCTAACTAAACATAAGACATTTATCTCTCCATAATGCATGTGGTCCCTTCGATGAGGCTGTTGGAAGCGTTGTATTTTGAGCCAAATCATCGATGTTTACAGTTCTACGACAAACGGAGCACCATTGTCCTCACCTGCTCAGTCCATATAAGGAGCGTTGTTACGTAACCATAGATACCGCCCGCAGACACGCGCGTCATGATGATTATTACGTCATACGACATGGAAAACCCCGCGCAACACATGAGATCGCCTGACACTGACAGTCACTCATGAGACAACCGCATTCTGGTTTATCAACTATCTAACCGCCCATATATTACATAAATCTACTCGGATGGTTATAATTCTGATATGCACAGAACTTCAGTGGTTAGTTGTGCATCCATAGACAGTTTAGCCGATGTCGTTTGTGAAGTGAGTCAAGGCAAACAACCGGAAGGTAGGCAGCCCGTACAGGCCTTTGACGCCAAGCATTGACGTAGAGCATGAGTATCCCTGTCTAGTGAGGTCTCGATTAGATCTCGTATAGGGCTGTACAGTCACTTCGGGATCTTATCGAGACTCCACGAGACAAGGATACCTATGCTCTACGTCAATGCCTAGCATCAACCGGCTGTACGTGCTGCCTACCTTCCGGTTGTTTGCCTTCACTCGCCTCACACAGAAGATCGGCTAAAGCTGTCCTTGGAAGCACAAATAACCACTGAAGTTATGTGCATATCCGAATTATAACCACCCGAGTAGATTTATGTAATGTATGAGCGGTTAGGCAGTTGATAAACCAGAATGCGGTTGTTTCATGAGTGACTGTCACTGTCAGGCGATCTAACGTTCTGCGCGGGGTTTTCCATGTCGTATGACGTAATAATCATCATGACGCGCGTGTCTGCGGGCGGTATCTATGGTTCCGTAACAACGCTCCTTATATGGACTGAGCAAGTGAGGACAATGGTGCTCCGTTTGTCGTAGAACTGTAAACATCGATGATTTGGCTCAAAATACAACGCTTCCAACAGTCTCATCGAACGGACCACATGCATTATGGAGAGATAAATGTCTTATCTTGAATTATATTATGATTTTATAGTTAGCCATGCCTGGACCAAAGCAAACAAAAAATAGTTTCACACCCACTCGATTTTTCACGCACAAGCCGCGCAGCCGGCCGGTTCCCAACACTAAAACGTTGACTACAATGAGTGCGAGTCACGCAGTGGCAGCAAGGCACCAGCGTGATGCGCACTCGTTCTAAGAGCACGTGTTTTTTTGTTGGCCCCCAACAGACATAAACCGGAAATAGAACCCGCGAGAACTGTACAGCCCTATTGACTGTACAGCCCTATATACTTCAAGTATAAATGACGTAAAGGTTAAACCGACTTGATTTGAGTATGTGGAAGCATTCACCAGCCGGCTGTGAGGTGATTTGAGTATGTGGAAGCACTCCCCAGTTGGCTGTGAGGTGATCGAGTATGTGGAAGCACTCACCAGCCGGCTGTGAGGTGATTCGAGTATGTGGAAGCACTCACCAGCCGGCTGTGAGGTGATTCTAGTATGTGGAGCTGGCTGTGAGGTGATTCGAGTATATGGAAACACTCACCAGCTGGCTGTGAGGTGACTCGAGTATGTGAAACCTCTGATGCCAAGATTTATCACCACGAAGATACTTCTGGTAGTCATTTCTGTGTGACGTCACCGAAGCGCGTATGATGACCGTAAGGTGGAAGGAATAGCATTGAATGTGCTATATTTATACACATGAATTGGATAATATACAGGAAGAACAGGGCTGAATGCATTCACAAACGCAAAGACGCTTAACATGGAGGAATGGAGAAATGTGACCGAAGGAAGAAGAAGTCTTATTTGTGTTTCAGTGTTATTTGTTCTTTTTAAATAAAAGAAAGGCAACCGAACAAGCTGAGAACAAAACTGTTCCAGCAATTAAATTGCACGACGAAAAGTACACTGCTGCCAGAATTTATGGCGTGAAAATGATCAGAATATCATGCATCATTTTTTTTAAATGAGTAACGACATATTGTTAAACAGTGTATTCTTATACAGTGTATATAGGCACGGGTCCAAGATTTCGGACGCGGGGGTGGGGGGTAGGATTTTGTCCAGAGGTTTCTCAATGAATTTTCCTCATGATTTGTGGACCTTCGACCAACCGTCTAAACTTTCTTAGGGAGGGATGATCACCATCCCCCCCCCACCTCCCTGGATCGTTTGATATATATCCATGCAACTAACATACCGGAAGCAGTAGAGAAAATGCCCCATTGTGAGAAATTCGTAGATTAAAACGACGGAACTGCAAACGGCAAAATTAGCTGAAAAGAACAAAGAAAATATCGTTGAAAAACGTCATCGTCTTGTTTTTATTTGTCATTTATAATCGGTTTTCCCTTACAAATTGTACATATTGCGACACAACAACTGAATATATATATATAATCGATGTTCCCATGCAGTTAAACATTTGTGTTTTTGTGTTCAGTCAGACATCTACATATATGTGCACACAACTCATAAACAATGCAATGAAGGCTCCTATGTTACAATTATTATTTGCATTATTGTATACACTGGTTGAAATAAATTATTGAATTAAATTCGGATTTAAGGTACAAATATGCGATGTGCCATGTGACCGAGAAGGAGGTGTTGTTAGTTTAAACACTAAAAGTATCTCAACATTATGATGCCTTTATATTTTATATCTCGATGAGTCTGTGAAACAACAATTTCAACATAAAACTTGCGCGGACTATTTTATCGCGCGCAGACGTCCAAGCGAAGCGCAGTCGACATCACACAGGATACCGCACAGCAAACAGGCGCGCAGGGATATGAAGCCGGCCACCAACTTCTGCTCCGGTGAACAAATTTGTTTCTCTCCGGATAGCCCACAGGCTTTCAGGATTTAAATTCAAGACAGAATATACTTATTTGACATCTTACTTTAACCCCCACCACTCTCACCTCGGACAAACTTGAGGAACTGGTGCAGTTGGTGATAAGTTGGCGTGGCAGTGGACGGGTATAGATCTTCACTCTCTTCCAGGACTTGTATCATATAGGCAAACTTCGAATCAATGGTTGCTGCCAATGTTACGGCGTACTGTGTACAACAATAAATGATATATCTAGTAAATTTGACGTCGCAATATAGGTTGTCTAGCATATATATATCCACATATTTAAACGACTTGTGATGAAACATCGCCTGCAGAATGGCGGTGTGCGGTAACTTCACCGTTTTTTCAGCATGTAGCATCCTATTTGCAGCAATTTGCGAATCATACAACGTAGTTTAATCATATATGGGTGCTAAAGAAACATTAATTTATTTAAACTGTACCCACCTTGAACAGTAAATAAAGCCCAACCGTTACGGTACAGACAACTATGGGGGAATACTTAAAACCTGAAAGTAAAAAGGTGTAGTTAATTTATTCATTTATTTATCTATTTTTACAGCTGGTCGTTTACGGCGAAACGTTAATTGTTGATTTAGTGTTGCATTTCAGTCAATGCAACTTCTGCCCAGGCTTGTCCCATTCCGTACTCCTAATATGCCAATGTTACTCATCTATATATGTTTGTTCTCTTTATGATTTATTGCGATGCTCCCGAAGTAGAACAAGAATGATCAAAAGACCACTCAACGCTTGCCATGTTTAATCGATTTTGAGACAGCGCTTAGCTTTCAGTCCTACATAAAAGTAGGTAATTTTGATAATCTAAGTTGTCCTTTCTACGTGAATTGCGAATTATTTATTAATCATTATTTTAATCAAGTCCGTATTTGGCAAAGATGTGTCTGTCACTTGTGACTTACCGGGAATATTTCGGTAGCGCAAGCTCATATTGACATATCCTTTGGGTTCTCCCCGAGGACTGCAAACAAAGATAGTAGAGTGACTGAGATGCACATTTAACATCTGCTGCCCAATGTTAACCGATGACGAAATTTCGCCGTGAACTGGGAACGAATTAGCCTACCGGCGTGATCAAGGATTTTTATTCATCGTAAACTGGGAATTTTAATATTAGATAACCGTGAATCGGGAAATTGAGAAATTTATATCATGTATCTGCCCTTCCTTCCTTTCGTGACCTGCGAATAAAGACATTTTTTCTTAGGGATTTGGGAACAAGAGCCCCCCCTCCCCCCTCATATAAAGCATACGCAAAATTACTTATACCGCCCATTCATTAAGCGACCGATTTTCTACTAACGTCGACGTTATGGGTCTGGAAGCACCTGTTTCAACCCCCGTCAGTATAATTCACTCACGCCAAATCGTGTTTCCGCTTGAGAAGCTCACGCACGTAGAATTCTGCTTTTGTATCTTTCACTCTAAATTTCCTGAGGACAGCATCCTGAAATTTAAAAAGACCTTTACCAAACACGACAAAGTACTTCCTTCGTAATATTTGCCGAGTGTTTTATAAATCATGTCATTCAGTATATTGGCGTAGGCTTTACACCTCTTTTGTATGATAATATATCATGGGATGCAATTGATATAGCTGCACACAACAGTTAAGGTAGCTGAAACTACCTTTGGCTTGAAAATCACTGGAAGTAGTGTCTTATAGTGTTACAGCAGTAGACAATATGTCTATTAAAGGCCTTCTATTGGTGACGGGCAATGTCGGTTTGTTCAAAGCATAAAAGTCAATATTTGTATGATGCCAACGTCCGTATTTGAAGAGAGTAATTTACGCATTTGATGAGAACAATGTTCGCATTTGATGACAAGAATTTTTGCATTTGATGAGAGTAATTTCCGCATTTGATGAGAGCTATTTCGGCATTTGATAAGAGTAATCGCCTGTATTTGATGACTGCAATTTCCGTACTTAATGAAATTCATTACCGTATTTGATGAAATTCCTTTTTGCATTGATGGCAGCAATGTCTGTATGTTATGACAACAATATACGTATTTCGATGACAGCAATGCCCGTATTACGATGACAACAATTTCCGTATTTTGATGGCAACAATATCCGTACTTGGATAGCAACAACGTTCGTATTTGGATAGCAACAATGTTCATATTTGGATAAGAACAGCCACTTTAATGTCCTGCACATAATTTACTTCATTTAAGCAATAGTATAATTGTTCGATTTCCCGTTTAAAGTGCGTACAATATGTTAGCGGAGCCTACATTTTCCAATAGAAGACTTTTCGGAATATCTTTCCTCGATAATAAATCTGCAGCACCGATAATAATGTTGTGGACTATCTTTCTTCGATAATAAATCTGCAGCAGCGATAGCCTACTACTGTTGCAGAAGAGACATATTATCTTCGTTACGCTCTTTTGATAAAGATATTAAATCAGTGGCTGTAGTGATATGATATATTAACTAGGTTAGCCTCTTTCGGTATCGATACTAACTAAATCAATGGCAGCGATGCTAACGATGTTGTAGTGATATGATATATTAACTGGGTTACCCTCTTTCGGTATCGATACTAACTAAATCAATGGCAGCGATGCTAACGCTGTTGTAGTGATATGATATATTAACTGTGTTACCCGCTTTTGGTATAGGCGATACTGTTTGCTCTCGTCTCGTACTGCAACCGAACGACCACATCAATAACAAATGTTTTCTACATTTGTAAGCCATCAAAATTAGGTAAATAACTTTTATACTGGTATTGTGTATACATTTATTTCTTATAAGGCAGTGATGTGGTAGATTACAGTAAGTAGTAACGGAGCAGAAGCAGTGTTCATCTGCTTATGCAAAAGAAACAAAAACACAAACATCTCGTGACATAATTGCAAAAATAGTCTTCTCTACTTGATAGAGCGGCTCTTGCTTTGATATACACCTCCAGTGTACGTATCACACTCGCACTTAACAGTCCACGTGTAACCTACTTACATCGGCGTCAATGATGGTATATACGTCTAGTTTATCACACCCCGCACTTAACAGTACACGTGTAACCTACTTACATCGGCGTCAATGATGGTATATACGTCTAGTTTATCACACCCCGCACTTAACAGTCCACGTGTAACCTACTTACATCGGCGTCAATGATGGTATATACGTCTAGTTTATCACACCCCGCACTTAACAGTCCACGTGTAACCTACTTGCATCGGCGTCAGTGATAGTATATACGTCCAGTTTATCACACCCCGCACTTAACAGTACACGTGTAACCTACTTGCATCGGCGTCAGTGATAGTATATACGTCCAGTTTATCACACCCCGCACTTAACAGTCCACGTGTAACCTACATACATCGGCGTCAATGATGGTATATACGTCTAGTTTATCACACTCCGCACTTAACAGTACACGTGTAACCTACTTGCATCGGCGTCAGTGATAGTATATACGTCCAGTTTGTCACACCCCCCACTTAACAGTCCACGTGTAACCTACTTACATCGGCGTCAATGATGGTATATACGTCTAGTTTATCACACCCCGCACTTAACAGTACACGTGTAACCTACTTACATCGGCGTCAATGATGGTATATACGTCCAGTTGATCACACCCCGCACTTAACAGTCCACGTGTAACCTACTTACATCGGCGTCAATGATGGTATATACGTCTAGTTTATCACACCCCGCACTTAACAGTCCACGTGTAACCTACTTACATCGGCGTCAGTGATAGTATATACGTCCAGTTTA
Source organism: Arenicola marina (assembly GCA_964019135.1). Lineage (NCBI taxonomy): Eukaryota > Metazoa > Annelida > Polychaeta > Arenicolidae > Arenicola > Arenicola marina. The sequence continues at coordinate 9,346,614 of OZ025255.1, forward strand.
TCACACCCCGCACTTAACAGTACACGTGTAATCTACTTACATCGGCGTCAATGATGGTATATACGTCCAGTTTATCACACCCCGCACTTAACAGTCCACGTGTCGTATACTTACATCGACGTCAGTGATAGTATATACGTCCAGTTTATCACACCCCGCACTTAATAGTCCACGTGTAACCTACTTGCATCGGCGTCAGTGATAGTATATACGTCCAGTTTATCACACCCCGCACTTAACAGTACACGTGTAATATACTTACATCGGCGTCATTGATGGTATATCCCAGCCAGCATGGCAACCATCTGCCAACCGTGAAACAACGTTGTCGGCAATGTTGGCGCAATGTTGGCAAAGAACATTGGGCCAACGAGTGGGTGCTCATTGGGGAATGATTGTTTCAACGTTGTCTGCCAACAATGGCCCAACCATCTGCCAACCTTGGGCCAACATTTGGCTGCCAACGATGGCCCAATCATAGGCCAACAGTGGGCCAATGTGCGCTGCCGACGTTCTACCGATATTGATCCACTATTGAACCACTGCAAATGTTGTTCACTAATTTATTGACAAAAACTTTATGAAGTGCAATACATGAATTCTTAATAGGTATACATGACGCGTAATGTCTGAAAAAATCGCTCGCGACCGCTCATACAGGTGCATGGCCGCTCATAGAGGTGGTCGCTCGTAGATGCGGTCGCTTCCACTCATTCCTGATTCTTGCGTTTGCCAGCTGTGTCACGCTCTCGTCGCCCGCCATCCCGCTCCCCAGCAAATCGCAGCCACTTCTTCACCACCTCTGAATTTGTGGCGCAACTGGTAGTCGGGTTGCTGCGAGTACCCCCTGAATAAAAAAAAAGAAGACTCAATGGCAAAGCTGTTTAAAATATCATGCTGGTTCGATAATATGCATGAATAACATTTACCTATACTGGTATACTTAACACATGTTTTTTGTTAGCTTAATATTTCTGGAACCCTGTTAAAGGCAATACAGTGGTAGCCACATACAAAGTAATGATACTGTTCATAATTTGCTGTTCGCAGGATTTTTTGACAGATCTGTCATATCACGTTGAATAGGTAACGCAAATGAGTTAAGTAGACAGTGGGTAAAGTGGAAATCCTTATCTTATCAGAAGAATACAGCCACACTTACCATACACCACCTGGCGTAAGTTTAGGCGAGGGAATGGCACTTTCCCACTCTTCCATTGCCAATGTATTTGCTTTGCCACACTGTTTGACAGCACTTACTCCATCAAACGCTGCACTGTCTTGTCGACAGTGGATACGCCCATCAAGGTGATGCTGCTGACCTAATTGGACATATGCAAAATAAAGAGTCAAACTGAAGATAAAATAGACATAAATTAAATTACACAAAACAATACAAAAACATGCACAAACCTATGAGAACTGAAAATGCTGGTCTCTTATTCGTGCATACTTGACTAAAATTGGGCAAGTGGAAGCTTTCGGGGCAACAAAATGATGATGAATAAAATATGCCCCATATGGGGACCGTCCACTAAACCATGGATGCCTTGATCTCTAGTCCAGTACACTGACCAATAGACTAAGGGGGTTCTCTGAGACTTATATATAGCTGTGTTTTGTGTGGCCAGGCTTTAACAGCAAAAAACATTAATCGTTAAATATTACAGCATACCGTTTTCCACACGGTCTCGTCATTAGCGAGGACCTCGTCCAATGTGTGTAGGGCTTCTAAGGTCAGGATGGGGAAGGGCATTCCATCTGGCGGAGGGGTTGGCGTGCAAGTCATGTTGAGATGCTGGCAAATTTTGCCAAGCATCACACCATTGTGCTCCTGCTGCTGTTGCACGCGCTCCAAAGCATGCAGGAGGGCAATATCATACTCTGTCACTGTCAATGAAATTTAAACAGACTGTAAAACAAAATGTGAACAGCATATTGTTATAGGTAACACTATAACCACTTGGCTTAACTAAATAAAATGATTTCTTTAATTCCATGAGAAAATAATTCATATCAACATAGAAGTTCAGAATCCAGATATATGGCTCTGACTACCCACCCAGATACGTGTTCTCTATATTTGTCTGCACCCTTCTTCTTTTGGACCAATAGGAATAATCCATTTATATTTTCCATAATTATATACCTTGTGTAATAAGGGGCGGATACATGATATAAATTGGCCATTTCCCAATTCAAAGTTATTTAATATTAAAATTCCCAGTTCACGATTAATGAAAATACTCGATCACAGCTATCGGCTAATATCCCATTCCCAGTTCACGAAGAATTATTTTCCTCATTCCCAGTTCACAGTGAAAAGAAAAGCCCCTTCCTGAAAAACGGAAATACCCCTTGCCCCATCCCTAATAAGTTTAATGACATTCACCTGCCCATGGCTGAAGGTTTTGCACTGGTTTGACAGTGTTTGATTTAATAAAAGAGCTCCAAAGCAAAAGAGCTAGGCACTCATGTGAGCGATAATACAGGAAAGGTCAGAAACTGCATACTCAGTGACCGTTTTCTTCCGCTGTACCATTATATTACAGTTCTAATTAAGTCAGTGCATAAATTACATAATCCGATGCTATAAAGCAGACCGACAAGACAATAATAATGTGCCACATGAATAAAAATCTCAAAATTCACGATAACTTACAGTCACTTGGAAAATTGCCGCATGGAAGAGTCGCTTCAAAAACTCGCTAGATGGCGCTGTGTTTTGCGCTAACGGCAGTACGCTGGTACGTAGGCACAATGTTGGGCCAACATTCCATTGCCAACGGTTGGGTGCAGAGCGCAGATGACGGTCGGTATTACGTTGCGCCTATGTATACTAGCAAACGGTTGCGTGGCCTACCTAAAAACAACGTTGTGCCGATAATGCCATGCTGGCTGGGATACGTCCAGTTTGTCACACCCCGCACTTAACAGTACACGTGTAACCTACTTACATCGGCGTCAATGATAGTGATATACGTCCAGTTTCTCACACCCCACACATAACAGTACATGTGTCGTATACTTACATCGGCGTCAATGATGGTATATACGTCCCGTTTATCACACCCCGCACTTAACAGTACATGTGTCGTATACTTACATCGGCGTCAATGATGGTATATACGTCCAGTTTATCACACCCCGCACTTAACAGTACATGTGTCGTATACTTACATCGGCGTCAATGATGGTATATACGTCCAGTTTATCACACTTCATGTTCGTGTAGAATGTTAGAACAAACCTGAAAACCGACAATTAAAGCTACTATTTCAACAAAATGTAAACAAGTGAATAGGCTGGGCGGCTACAACAAATCTTCTGATTATCCTTGAAATCCATGATTTGTCTTTAAAATGTGACAAACGTGGGGAGGATGACCATTGTTTTCAGAGAAAATAAGGGTTATTGCCATAAAACAAAAGTAATTAAACGAGCAAAGCTACGATAGAAAACTGATAAGAGTCCGATGGTCTATATCGACTATCAATCTTTATAATGACGGATCGCGCTTGAAGGTGTCTGCCTCAGAACACAACCATTCCCAGAAAAAATGGTAACAGCACCATTGAGCAATGTATTATTTTATTCGCAGTCATTTTTCTGGAATATGTTTTAATTCTTGTAAGGTGTTTTTCCCCATACCAAGATCATTTGGAACCGGCAGTACCTGCCTCGGTCATTACAACGATGTTCTGTCATTTGGTCCTGGCCGCTCCTAAGCATATGCAATTACTCGAACGAAAGCTAGTCCTTGTATTCATGCTTTGTTTCGTCCTTTCTGTGCTTGTCTGTACAGCAACTAACATTGTAATGAATTTCCCCTTTGACTGCCCCATATCCTTGATGTCATGGCTGAAATGATTATGCGACAAAACGGTACATATACAGTGGCGTAGCTACCATTGACGCAGAATACGTCTTCTTTTTGAGGGGCAATTTTTGATGTCCAATTCTTCTCCATATCCTCCTGCGCAGATCTCATCACTGCGTTCACGACGCCTCGTCGGGTGATCAGCGAGATCAATATCAGTACAGCACCGGTCATTGAACCCAAACAGTGCCTAGAGCTACTGCCTTGACTCTGGCTCCTGCCATTGCACCCAAACAGTGCCTAGAGCCACTGTCTTGACTCTGGCTCCTGCCATTGCACCCAAACAGAGTCTAAAGCTACTGTCTTGACTCTGGCTCCGGTCATTGCCCCCAAACAGTGCCTAGAGCTACAGTCTTGACTCTGGTTCTTGTCATTGCACCCAAACAGTGTCTAGAGCTACTGACTTGGCTCTGGATCCTGTCATTAGACCCAAACAGTGTCTAGAGCTACTTTCTTGACTCTGGCACCTGTCATTGCATTCAAACAATGTCTATAGGTAATGTATTGACTATGGCTCCTGTCATTAGACCCAAACAGTGTCTAGAGCTACTTTCTTGACTCTGGCACCTGTCATTGCACCCAAACAGTGTCCAAAGCTACTGTCTTGACACAGGCTCTGGTTGTAACAGCTGGTACATTTTGTAAAAATGAACGTAAATGGCCCAGTAACGATATCGTAGAGCATGAATCACTTGTGCGTGGTTTTGTATTAATTAACCCCTTTGCACTTCAGCTGCGCGGCATGCAAGGAAGTAGGTCGAGAGGTTGGAGGGAAGGCGTTGTGAGGCATGATGACAAGCAAGTGTTGGGGTCAGAATCACGCCTTCTCATTCACCCTCCCCCCCCCCCCTCCCCCCCACGCGGCACCCACACATACCTATAGGCGTTTTTTTTACAGTTCCCGACAGAGACCTGCATTAAGCATAGTTCATAGTGGTCGGTTACTTCGGAAAATAATAAATGATGAATATATTTTGGGGTTAGCCTTGATTTAGTAGGTCAGTAGGTTAGCGTACCGAGAAAACTACTACATACACCTAAATATATATAATTAGCACATATCATATATCACGCGCTGGGCCTCGACATTCTAACGGCACTGACGACAACAGTACAATTACTAAGCCACTTTTACCAGATGAGGGTGTAGATAAAACCGATGATGTTGGCCACAAGATTTCTCCGGAAGACGATGAGAACGAAGATCGGAAAGAAGGTGACGCTTAACTGCAGCATCTGTATCATCACAATCAGTGCTGTAAGCAGGAAATATATGTGATACATCTCGATCATGACTAGCCCTGGTACATGCCTTTCTGACCCCGCCCATAAACGGAGCAATGGAGGGAGAGAGCCATGCCGTTCACCAGACCTAATATTAGAAATCACGGACTGGTGGTTCAAGTTGCAGGTCCTAACCGAATAAATATGCAGTGCCTACCCGTCAATGTGCTCCAACCGTCATTTCTTTGGTCGGTAATGTGTCTTCTTGTAATCCGGGTGATTTTTGTCACCTCGCGCTTCGTTTTAAATGCTCCGCCATTCGCCGGAAGTCAACAAACTTAGCGTGTTCACTCGCTGCCATCATGTTAAAGATGCTGGGAATTATATTACTTTCCGATATATCGATTATTTTTAAATGATAGAAGTTAGTTATGCGTGATCCATGCGCAAACAATGGAAGAAGGACCCGCGAGGCTCAGATTTTCTAACAATCAGTGACACCTGATGAGCCCGTAAAACCGTTGAAACGTTGCTACATTTATTTCTTTGAGTAGACCCGAGAGTATTGGCGGAAGGAATGGTAACACACCAGGTCATTCGTTTTGTACATAGACCGATATCGTATTTGTGTTTAAATTACACTGCATGCTTTCAGCGGTGACTGTGTGATCTGGTGCACTCACTTTGCACGTAGATTCGCTCCGTGATGAACTCGGTGTCGCTGAAGAAGGTTGGGGTCCACAGATAGCCGGTACCGTCAAACAGCCCGGCCATCTTGTAGGTGAGGACCAGGAAGGCTGCTGCATAAGACCACCGCTGCTGGTGCTCGTCGATCATATTCACTGGGCTGCCAGACAGGGGTATGGAAGGGGAAAATGGCGACACGCGACACAGGCATGTTTGAAAAAATCGACATTCGACATTGACTCCCAAATTCCGACACTGAAGATATGAAAAAGCGACACAGATAGTGGCACTTCAGAAAAAAAGACATGGAACTTTGCCAAAAAGCGACACGGAACTGAGAACTTTAAAAAATCGACCTTCGACACTGAGAATTTTGAAAAATCGACATTTGACACTGAGAATTTAAAAAAATCGACACTGGACATTAGACCCCCCTTCCAGACTCCTTCAGATAGAAGAAGAGTGAGTGGGCGGAGGAAGACTTGCGGCTAATCTAATAATGATGGATCAGCATATTTTGCAACATAAACGACGAACTGAAAACTACATCAATACTTTTAGAAAACAAATTCTGAATTATATGATTTTTTGTTGCACTACATGTTGTTGCCTGTTTGAAGTCGTCCAGGTCGCTCTTAAGAATCAATCAAGCAAAGAACAGGGTAAGGGTTCCACATCATATGGCAGATCTGGTCATGGCAAACACCGCTCCACACTCCGAGCTAAGCCTCGCCCACGCCTAAAGTCCTTTTTTCGTTAATCGTGAGTATGAAATTTACAATCATAGCTGATGTTAGGTAAAAGTGAGAAGTACATCTGACACTGAAACTTACAAGAAAGTGACAGGTTGCTTTGTTTGTCGGACTTTTTTGTCAGACATAACGCACGTGACAGACCTTTTATCGCCACATGATTGGATAAAAGCAACAGTGACGTCAATGAATGATTGACAGCCTGGATCGGTGTATAAGGTATGACCTACAATGCCAGACGCCGTCGTCACGTTCAAGGGCACGACGTATGACCTATAGGGCTGTACAGTTCTCGCGGGTTCTATTTCCGGTTTAGGTCTTTTGGGGACCAACAAAAAAACACGTGCTCTTAGAACGAGTGCGCATCACGCTGGTGCCTGGCTGCAACTGTGTGACGCACACTCATTGTAGTCAGCGTTTTGGTGTTGGAAACCGGCCAGCTGCGCGGTTTGTGTTTAAAAATCGAGTGTGTGTGAAACTATTTTTTGTTTGCTTTGGTCCAGGCATTGTTAAATATAAAATCATAATATAGTTAAAGATAAGACATTTATCTTTCCATAATGCATGTGGTCCGTTCGAGGAGACTGTTGGAAGCATTGTAGTTTGAGCCAAATCATCGATGTTTACAGTTCTACGACAAACGGAGCACCATTGACCTCACCTGCTCAGTCCATATAATGAGCGTTGTTACGTAACCATAGATACCGCGCGCAGACACGCGCGACATGATGATTATTACGTCATACGACATGGAAAACCCCGCGCAGCACATTAGATCGCCTGACACTGACAGTCACTCATGAGACAACCGCATTCTGGTTTATCTACTACCTAACCGCTCATACATTACATAAATCTACTCGGATGGTTATAATTCGGATATGCACAGAACTTCAGTGGTTAATTGTGCTTCCAAGGACAGCTTTAGCCGATCTTGTGTGTGAGGCGAGTGAAGGCAAACAACCGGAAGGTAGGCAGCACCTACAGGCCGTTGATGCTAGGCATCGACGCAGAGCATAGGTATCCCCGTCTCGTGGGGTCTTGATAAGATCCCGAAGTGACTGTACAGCCCTATTACACTGACGTTGACGCGCCAAGGCGAAAAAAAAAGATATGTGACTCAGTGAACTAGACCCGGTTATGGGTTACAGAGTCAAGGTCATACGGCGTAACTTACTAAACAAGTCCCGGTCGGCCGTCGAAACAATTCAGCGCCATCAGTTTTCGGGTTGTGAAGAAAGACATCAGTAGCGTTATAAGGACCTGGTGAGTAAATTAACAACAAGAAGCAACTGTTATAACAACTGTATCAGTATGTACTTTGGTACAGGTATACGCTAACCAAGCTCCTGCTGGCATCTGTGCTTGTCACCGGTCAATCAGAAACCGACAGCACTATCACTCGACCATGGTCTTCTATGCCCGGGCTGAATGCCACTGAAGTTGGTTGGGTTTTGCTTTCAATCTGTAAGCCGCCCGTTATAAGTTACATTCGATCATCATCATATAATTTGACAAAAACAATTAATATGGTAACAGCATGAGTATGTAAAGTTCTTATCGTGATCAGGTACATCTCACTTCACGCCTCCCCTACCCGTCCAGCCCTACTAGTCTGGCATAACCCCGCCACCCCCCCCCCCCCCACCCTTACCCACGCCTATCCTCAACCCTCTGCAAGCCCGATATGACTCTCCCCCTCCCCCTCCGAGCGTCCCAAGCTCGCTATACGCCCCCACCCCCACCCCCACGCCCACCCACTCCCCCCACCCCCACCCCCACCCCCTCCCCCCTCCCCCACCCCCCTCCCCCGGGCACACACCGATGGCAACAACGCGATGTTGACGAAGAGGAACTCGACCCTGGTCGCCGCCTCGCACTGGGGCGTTTCCTCGGGACCCGGGCTCTCTGTCGTCATGTTCTCCATCGTCAGGCTGTCCGAGGTAGTGGCCGTCGCGTTGGCAGTGTCATTGCCGGTGGATGCCACCGGCGTAGGGCGGGTGGGGAGCGTGAAGGGCAAACTGAAAGGCAAACTGAATGGCGGGAACGCACGCGGGCCATATGCCGCGGGGGACACACCACGGGGTCTGCTGTAGCCGCTGTCTCTAGTGTCACTGGTGTCTCCCGCTGATGACGACCACTGGGCCAGGCGCGGCAGCGGGATGACGTCACGTATGCCGAGGCGGGCGTGTTCCTCCAGCAGTTGGGTCAGATTGGCCGGCAGAATGGTCAAGGTCAGCGGCAACGTCAGCAGCCACAGCCAGTTACTGCGGGAAAGCAGATCGCACAGAAAAATTATTGTTCAAAACACGTCGCTTCTATATATAGGCAGGCCCATAGTTAGTGCAACACGTCGCTTCTATATATAGGCAGGCCCATAGTTAGTGAAACACGTCGCTTCTATATATAGGCAGGCCCATAGTTAGTGAAACACGTCGGTTCTATATATAGGCAGGCCCATAGTTAGTCAAACCTGTCGGTTCTATATATAGGCAGGCCCATAGTTAGTGAAACACGTCGGTTCTATATGTAGGCAGGCCCATATTTAGTGAAACACGTCGGTTCTGTATATAGGCAGGGCCATAGTTAGTCAAACACGTCGTTTCTATATACAGGCAGGCCAATAGTTAGGGAAACACGTCGCTTCTATATACAGGCAGGCCCATAGATAGTCAAACACGTCGGTTCTATATATAGGCAGGCCCATAGATAGTCGAACACGTCGGGTCTATATATAGGCAGGGCCATAGTTAGTCAAACACGTCGTTTCTATATACAGGCAGGCCTATAGTTAGTCAAACACGTCGCTTCTATATACAGGCAGGCCCATAGATAGTCAAACACGTCGGTTCTATATATAGGCAGGCCCATAGATAGTCGAACACGTCGGGTCTATATATAGGCAGGCCCATATTTAGTCAAACACGTCGGTTCTATATATAGGCAGTCCCATAGATAGTCAAACACGTCGGTTCTATATATATGCAGGCCCATAGCTAGTCAAACACGTCGGTTCTGTATATAGGCAGGCCCATATTTAGTCAAACACGTCGGTTCTATATACGGGCAGGCCAATAGTTAGTGAAACACGTCGGTTCTATATATAGGCAGGCCCATAGTTAGTCAAACCTGTCGGTTCTATATATAGGCAGGCCCATAGTTAGTGAAACACGTCGGTTCTATATATAGGCAGGCCCATAGTTAGTGAAACACGTCGGTTCTATATATAGGCAGGCCCATAGTTAGTGAAACACGTCGGTTCTACTTTTAGGCAGGCCCATAGATAGTGAAACACGTCGGTTCTATATATCGGCAGGCCCAGAGATAGTCAAACACGTCGGTTCTATATATAGGCAGGCCCATAGATAGTCGAACACGTCGGTTCTATATATATGCAGGCCCATAGTTAGTGAAACACGTCGGTTCAATATATAGGCAGGCCCATAGATAGTCGAACACGTCGGTTCTATACATAGGCAGGCCTACAGTTAGTGAAACACGTCGGTTCTATATAGAGGCAGGCCCATAGATAGTGAAACACGTCGGTTCTATATATCGGCAGGCCCAGAGATAGTCAAACACGTCGGTTCTATATATAGGCAGGCCCATAGATAGTCGAACACGTCGGTTCTATATATATGCAGGCCCATAGTTAGTGAAACACGTCGGTTCAATATATAGGCAGGCCCATAGATAGTCGAACACGTCGGTTCTATACATAGGCAGGCCTATAGTTAGTCAAACACGTCGGTTCTGTATATAGGCAGGCCCATATTTGGTCAAACACGTCGGTTCTATATATAGGCAGGCCCATAGATAGTCAAACACGTCGGTTCTATATATATGCAGGCCTATAGTTAGTCAAACACGTCGGTTCTGTATATAGGCAGGCCCATATTTAGTCAAACACGTCGCTTCTATATACGGGCAGGCCAATAGTTAGTGAAACACGTCGGTTCTATATATAGGCAGGCCCATAGTTAGTCAAACCTGTCGGTTCTATATATAGGCTGGCCCATAGTTAGTGAAACACGTCGGTTCTATATATAGGCAGGCCCATAGTTAGTGAAACACGTCGGTTCTATATATAGGCAGGCCCATAGATAGTGAAACACGTCGGTTCTATATATAGGCAGGCCCATAGATAGTCGAACACGTCGGTTCTATATATAGGCAGGCCCATAGTTAGTGAAACACGTCGGTTCTATATATATGCAGGCCCATAGTTAGTGAAACACGTCGGTTCTATATATAGGCAGGCCCATAGTTAGTGAAACACGTCGGTTCTATATATAGGCAGGCCCATAGATAGTGAAACACGTCGGTTCTATATATATGCAGGCCCATAGATAGTCGAACACGTCGGCTCTATATATAGGCAGGCCCATAGTTAGTGAAACACGTCGGTTCTATATATAGGCAGGCCCATAGTTAGTCGAACACGTCGGTTCTGTATATAGGCAGGCCCATAGTTAGTGAAACACGTCGGTTCTATATATAGGCAGGCCCATAGTTAATGAAACACGTCGGTTCTATATATAGGCAGGCCCATAGTTAGTGAAACACGTCGGTTCTATATATAGGCAGGCCCATAGATAGTGAAACACGTCGGTTCTATATATATGCAGGCCCATAGATAGTCGAACACGTCGGTTCTATATATAGGCAGGCCCATAGTTAGTGAAACACGTCGGTTCTGTATATAGGCAGGCCCATAGTTAGTCGAACACGTCGGTTCTGTATATAGGCAAGCCCATAGATAGTGAAACACGTCGGTTCTGTATATAGGCAGGCCCATAGTTAGTCGAACAAGTCGGTTCTGTATATAGGCAGGCCCATAGTTAGTGAAATACGTCGGTTCTATATGTAGGCAGGCCCATAGTTAGTCGAACAAGTCGGTTCTGTATATAGGCAGGCCCATAGATAGTGAAACACGTCGGTTCTGTATATAGGCAGGCCCATAGTTAGTCGAACACGTCGGTTCTGTATATAGGCAGGCCCATAGTTAGTCGAACAAGTCGGTTCTGTATATAGGCAGGCCCATAGATAGTGAAACACGTCGGTTCTGTATATAGGCAGGCCCATAGTTAGTCGAACACGTCGGTTCTGTATATAGGCAGGCCCATAGTTAGTGAAACACGTCGGTTCTATATGTAGGCAGGCCCATAGTTAGTCGAACAAGTCGGTTCTGTATATAGGCAGGCCCATAGATAGTGAAACACGTCGGTTCTGTATATAGGCAGGCCCATAGTTAGTCGAACACGTCGGTTCTGTATATAGGCAGGCCCATAGTTAGTCGAACAAGTCGGTTCTGTATATAGGCAGGCCCATAGATAGTGAAACACGTCGGTTCTGTATATAGGCAGGCCCATAGATAGTGAAACACCTCGGTTCTGTATATAGGCAGGCCCATAGTTAGTCGAACACGTCGGTTCTGTATATAGGCAGGCCCATAGTTAGTGAAACACGTCGGTTCTGTATATAGGCAGGCCCATAGATAGTGAAACACATCGGTTCTGTATATAGGCAGGCCCATAGATAGTGAAACACGTCGGTTCTATATATAGGCAGGCCCATAGTTAGTCGAACAAGTCGGTTCTGTATATAGGCAGGCCCATAGTTAGTCGAACACGTCGGTTCTATATATAGGCAGGCCCATAGTTAGTCGAACAAGTCGGTTCTGTATATAGGCAGGCCCATACAAAATGGAGCTTCATATGCTACAACAGAGGTCGTGCGTTCATCACCATCTGTCGGCAACTAGCTAACCATGATCATGAACGTCTGATTGATCCTGGAATAGTGCACGCCATGTACGTTACTTCCATGAAACCTCCATTGTTTAAACGTTCCCATAACATACATCGCATCTATTTTGGCACTTCGAAAAAACACCAAATATGTAAACCTCGACCACCTGGGACAGTGACCACATGGGATAGCGACCACCTCGGATAGCGACCACCTCGGATAGCGACCACCTCGGATAGCGACCACCTCGGATAGCGACCACCTCGGATAGCGATCACCACCTGGGATAGCGATCACCTGGGATAACGACCACCTGGGATAGCGACCACCTGGGATAGCGACCACCTGGGATAACGACCACCTGGGATAGCGACCACCTGGGATAGCGACCACCTGGGATAGCGACCACCTGGGATAGCGACCACCTGGGATAGCGACCACCTGGGATAGCGACCACCTGGGATAGCGACCACATGGGATAGCGACCACCTGTGATATCGATCACCTGGAATAGCGACCACCTGGGATAGCGACCACCTGGGATAGCGGCCACCTGGGATAGCGATCACCTGGGATAACGACCACCTGGGATAGCGACCACCTGGGATAGCGACCACCTGGGATAGCGACCACCTGGGATAGCGACCACCTGGGATAGCGACCACCTGGGATAGCGACCACCTGGGATAGCGACCACCTCGGATAGCGACCACCTCGGATAGCGATCACCACCTGGGATAGCGATCACCTGGGATAACGACCACCTGGGATAGCGACCACCTGGGATAGCGACCACCTGGGATAGCGACCACCTGGGATAGCGACCACCTGGGATAGCGACCACCTGGGATAGCGACCACCTGGGATAGCGACCACATGGGATAGCGACCACCTGTGATATCGATCACCTGGGATAGCGACCACCTGGGATAGCGACCACCTGGGATAGCGGCCACCTGGGATAGCGATCACCTGGGATAACGACCACCTGGGATAGCGACCACCTGGGATAGCGATCACCACCTGGGATAGCGACCACCTGGGATAGCGACCACCTCGGATAGCGACCACCTGGGATAGCGATCACCTGGGATAACGACCACCTGGGATAGCGATCACCTGGGATAACGACCACCTGGCATTGCGACCGCCTGGGATAGCGACCGCCTGGGATAGCGACCACCTGGGATAGCGATCACCACCTGGGATAGCGACCACCTGGGATAACGACCACCTGGGATTGCGACAACCTGGGATAACGACCACCTCGGATTGCGACAACTTGGGATAGCGATCACCACCTGGGATAGCGATCACCACCTGGGATAGCGATCACCTGGGATAACGACCACCTGGGATAGCGACCACCTGGGATAGCGACCACCTGGGATAAGGACCACCTGGGATAGCGACCACCTGGGATAGCGACCACCTGGGATAGCGATCACCTGGGATAACGACCACCTGGGATAGCGACCACCTGGGATAGCGACCACCTCGGATTGCGACCACCTGGGATAGCGACCACCTGGGATAGCGATCACCTGGGATAGCGACCACCTGGGATAGCGACCACCTGGGATAGCGACCACCTCGGATTGCGACAACTTGGGATAGCGATCACCACCTGGGATAGCGATCACCACCTGGGATAGCGATCACCTGGGATAACGACCACCTGGGATAGCGACCACCTGGGATAGCGATCACCACCTGGGATAGCGATCACCTGGGATAACGACCACCTGGGATAGCGACCACCTGGGATAGCGACCACCTGGGATAGCGACCACATGGGATAGCGACCACCTGGGATAGCGACCACCTGGGATAACGACCATCTGGGATAGCGACTACTTTGGATAGCGACCACCTGGGATAGCGACCACCTGGGATAGCGACCGCCTGGGATAGCGACCACCTGGGATAGCGACCACCTGGGATAGCGACAGCCTGCGATAACAATCACCTGGGATAGCAACCACCCACGATAGCGACTACCTGGGATACAGACCATATGGGATAGCGACCACATCGGATAGTGAGTACCTGGGATAGAGACCACATTGGATAGCGACCACCTAGGTTAGTGATTACATGGGATAGCCATCACCTGGGATAGCGACCACCTGGGATAGCGACCACATGGGATAGCGACCACCTGGTATATCGATCACCTGGGATAACGACCACCTGGGATAGCGACCACCTGGGATAGCGACCACCTGGGATAGCGACCACCTGGGATAGCGACCACCTGGGATAACGACCACCTGGGATAGCGACCACTTGGGATAGCGACCACCTGGGATAGCGACCGCCTGGGATAGCGACCACCTGGGATAGCGACCACCTGGGATAGCGACCGCCTGGGATAGCGACCACCTGGGATAGCGACCACCTGGGATAGCGACAGCCTGCGATAACAATCACCTGGGATAGCAACCACCCACGATAGCGACTACCTGGGATACAGACCATATGGGATAGCGACCACATCGGATAGTGAGTACCTGGGATAGAGACCACACTGGATAGCGACCACCTAGGTTAGTGATTACATGGGATAGCGACCAGCTGGGATAGCGACCACCTGGGATAGCGACAGCCTGCGATAACAATCACCTGGGATAGCAACCACCCACGATAGCGACTACTTGGGATACAGACCATATGGGATAGCGACCACATCGGATAGTGAGTACCTGGGATAGAGACCACATTGGATAGCGACCACCTAGGTTAGTGATTACATGGGATAGCCATCAACTGGGATAGCGACCACCTGGGATAGCGACCACATGGGATAGCGACCACCTGGGATATCGATCACCTGGGATAACGACCACCTGGGATAGCGACCACCTGGGATAGCGACCACCTGGGATAGCGACCACCTGGGATAGCGACCACCTGGGATAACGACCACCTGGGATAGCGACCACTTGGGATAGCGACCACCTGGGATAGCGACCGCCTGGGATAGCGACCGCCTGGGATAGCGACCACTTGGGATAGCGACCGCCTGGGATAGCGACCACCTGGGATAGCGACCACCTGGGATAACAATCATGTAGGATAACAATCACCTGGGATATCGATCACCTGGGATAACGACCACCTGGGATAGCGACCACCTGGGATAGCGACCACCTGGGATAGCGACCACCTGGGATAGCGACCACCTGGGATAGCGACCACCTGGGATAACGACCACCTGGGATAGCGACCACCTGGGATAGCGACCACCTGGGATAACAATCATGTAGGATAACAATCACCTGGGATAGCGACAGCCTGGGATAACAATCACCTGGGATAGCAACCACCCACGATAGCGACTACTTGGGATACAGACCATATGGGATAGCGACCACATCGGATAGTGAGTACCTGGGATAGAGACCACACTGGATAGCGACCACCTAGGTTAGTGATTACATGGGATAGCGACCACCTGGGATAGCGACCGCCTGGGATAGCGACCACTTGGAATAGCGACCGCCTGGGATAGCGACCACCTGGGATAGCGACCACCTGGGATAACAATCATGTAGGATAACAATCACCTGGGATAGCGACAGCCTGGGATAACAATCACCTGGGATAGCAACCACCCACGATAGCGACTACTTGGGATACAGACCATATGGGATAGCGACCACATCGGATAGTGAGTACCTGGGATAGAGACCACATTGGATAGCGACCACCTAGGTTAGTGATTACATGGGATAGCGACCAACTGGGATAGCGACCACCTGGGATAGCGACCACATGGGATAGCGACCACCTGGGATATCGATCACCTGGGATAGCGACCACCTGGGATAGCGACCACTTGGGATAGCGACCACCTGGGATAGCGACCGCCTGGGATAGCGACCGCCTGGGATAGCGACCCCTTGGGATAACGACCGCCTGGGATAGCCACCACCTGGGATAGCGACCGCCTGGGAAAGCGACCGCCTGGGATAGCGACCCCTTGGGATAACGACCGCCTGGGATAGCCACCACCTGGGATAGCGACCGCCTGGGATAGCGACCACCTGGGATAGCGACCACCTGGGATAGCGACCACCTGGGATAACAATCATGTAGGATAACAATCACCTGGGATAGCGACAGCCTGGGATAACAATCACCTGGGATAGCAACCACCCACGATAGCGACTACTTGGGATACAGACCATATGGGATAGCGACCACATCGGATAGTGAGTACCTGGGATAGAGACCACATTGGATAGCGACCACCTAGGTTAGTGATTACATGGGATAGCGACCAACTGGGATAGCGACCACCTGGGATAGCGACCACATGGGATAGCGACCACCTGGGATATCGATCACCTGGGATAGCGACCACCTGGGATAGCGACCACATGGGATAGCGACCACCTGGCATTGCGACAACCTGGGATAACGACCACCTGGGATAGCGACCACCTGGGATAGCGACCACCTGGGATAGCGGCCACCTGGGATAACGACCACCTGGGATGGCGACCACTTGGGATAGCGACCACCTGGGATAGCGACCACCTGGGATAGCGACCGCCTGGGATAGCGACCACCTGGGATAGCGACCACCTGGGATAGCGACCACATGGGATAGCGACCACATGGGATAGCGACCACCTGTGATATCGATCACCTGGGATAGCGACCACCTGGGATAGCGACCACATGGGATAGCGACCACCTGGCATTGCGACAACCTGGGATAGCGACCACCTGGGATAGCGACCACCTGGGATAGCGACCACCTGGGATAGCGGCCACCTGGGATAACGACCACCTGGGATGGCGACCACTTGGGATAGCGACCAACTGGGATAGCGACCACCTGGGATAGCGACCGCCTGGGATAGCGACCACCTGGGATAGCGACCACCTGGGATAGCGACCACCTGGGATAACAATCATGTAGGATAACAATCACCTGGGATAGCGACAGTCTGGGATAACAATCACCTGGGATAGCAACCACCCACGATAGCGACTACTTGGGATACAGACCATATGGGATAGCGACCACATCGGATAGTGAGTACCTGGGATAGAGACCACATTGGATAGCGACCACCTAGGTTAGTGATTACATGGGATAGCGACCAGCTGGGATAGCGACCATCTGGGATAGCGACCACCTGGGATAGCGACCGCCTGGGATAGCGACCACTTGGAATAGCGACCACCTGGGATAGCGACCACCTGGGATAGCGACCACCTGGGATAACAATCATGTAGGATAACAATCACCTGGGATAGCGACAGCCTGCGATAACAATCACCTGGGATAGCAACCACCCACGATAGCGACTACCTGGGATACAGACCATATGGGATAGCGACCACATCGGATAGTGAGTACCTGGGATAGAGACCACACTGGATAGCGACCACCTAGGTTAGTGATTACATGGGATAGCCATCAACTGGGATAGCGACCACCTGGGATAGCGACCACATGGGATAGCGACCACCTGGGATAACAATCATGTAGGATAACAATCACCTGGGATAGCGACAGCCTGGGATAACAATCACCTGGGATAGCAACCACCCACGATAGCGACTACTTGGGATACAGACCATATGGGATAGCGACCACATCGGATAGTGAGTACCTGGGATAGAGACCACATTGGATAGCGACCACCTAGGTTAGTGATTACATGGGATAGCGACCAGCTGGGATAGCGACCATCTGGGATAGCGACCACCTGGGATAGCGACCACCTGGGATAGCGACCACATGGGATAGCGATCACCTGGGATAGCGGCCACCTGGGATAACGACCACTTGGGATGGCGACCACTTGGGATAGCGACCACCTGGGATAGCGACCACCTGGGATAGCGACCGCCTGGGATAGCGACCACCTGGGATAGCGACCACCTGGGATAGCGACCACCTGGGATAACAATCATGTAGGATAACAATCACCTGGGATAGCGACAGTCTGGGATAACAATCACCTGGGATAGCAACCACCCACGATAGCGACTACTTGGGATACAGACCATATCGGATAGCGACCACATCGGATAGTGAGTACCTGGGATAGAGACCACATTGGATAGCGACCACCTAGGTTAGTGATTACATGGGATAGCGACCAGCTGGGATAGCGACCACATGGGACAGCGATCACCTAGGTTAGTGATTACATGGGATAACGATCGCCTGGGATAGCAACCACCTGGGATAGCGACCGCCTGGGATAGCGACCGCCTGGGATAGCAATCACCTGGGATAGTGACAACCTGGGATAGCGACCACCTGGGATAGCGACCGCCTGGGATAACAATCACCTAGGATATCAATCACCTGGGAGAGCGACCATACGGAATAGCAACCACCTACGATAGCGACTACCTGGGATAGAGACCGCATGTCATAGCGACCACCTAGGATAACAATCACCTGGGATAGCTACCACCTGGCATAGCAATCATGGGATAGTGACCATCTAGGTTAGTAATGACATTGGATAGCGACCTCTGAAAGTGATCGATTGGGAAAGCGACCTCCTGGGATAGTGACCACCTCTGAAAGTGACGACTTCGAATAACGACCACCTAGGATTGCGAGCACCTGGGAGAGCGACCACTTGTAAAAGCGACCACTTGTAAAAGCGACCACTTGTAAAAGCGGCCACCTCTGAACGCGACCACCTGGCATTGCGATTACATGGGATAGCGACAACTTGTAAAAGCGACCACCTCTTAACGCGACCACCTAGGATAGCGATTGCCTGAGTAGCGACAACCTAGCACAACAATCACAAGGGATAGCGACCACCTGACTTAACGATTACATGGGATAGCGACCACTTGTAAAAGCGACCACCTTTGAACGCGACCACCTAGGATAGCGATTGCCCGAGTAGCGACAACCTAGCACAGCGATCACAAGGGATAGCGACCACCTGACTTTTTGTCGTGCTCTGTTTTTTAACTCAGAATTAACTACGTATTTGGGGAAAATGCCGTCGCTTCATGTTCTTGCATTTATACTTTATACAATTATATCACTATTTATGATCCGTATTGCTATAATACGGCCGATACTTTATGGCGGATCGAAGGGTCGTGCGTGGGCTGCGCTACGTACCTGGCATTGGCCGCCCCGATCATCTTAATCCAGAGAAATGCCCCGTTGTATCCAAAACTCTCTCCAGGAAACAATGACCATGACCACTAGGAACCGAAAATATTATATTCGGCACACAATATCCATCCGACCAGTCAGGATCCCCGACGTGGATGGAGTAAGCTCGCTCCGGGAGTAACTACATAACCGCGCTCTGCTACAACTGCATTGTGTTTTTCCTGCGCCGCAACTCGGTTGCTTTAGTTAATATGGGCAGGGATTTTCCGGTGTTTAGACCTCGTCCGCGAGAGGCAACGCCAATGAGAGGAGAGCCGGCGGGGGGGGGTCGGAGTGGGGGCGGAGAACACGCGTCCATTCTGCAGCTTGTCGCTCAAAGGTCAAGGGGTCAAGATTGGGGATGGACACTTTGTTACCACGCGACTAGGCAATGGGCTATTCACGAAGCGTGAGACAAGAGGGAACGGGTGAGGGGTGGGGGCCGGGAATAGGGGTGGTGGAGTGGGGTAAACTCCGAAAGACCAGGGCCACGTGCAGAGAGATAGTACGAGTGGATTGCTGCAAAAAAAACATCACCGCCGATGGTAATAATTGGATGACAACTACACATGACAATTGCGGCTCCAGGGCTGCGGGGTTCAGGGGGTGCAAAATTAAGGCCATCTGGAGCGTGGCGTGGACCCCCCCCCCCTCCCGTTTACAAGTATTCAGTGAACCCCGCCCCCCGGTCGTCAAAAAATTGGTGAATCCCCGGTCGCAATTTTCTTCAGAGCCGCCCCCCCCTTCAAATTCCTGCATCCGCCCCCCCCCCATGGTATCGATATATACCCGAGTAAGGTAAATTAACCCCTAATGTCCAACTAGTTGGGGGTAGGGGGTCTTCTGATGCACGTGTACCATTACAATGTGAGACAGACGGCATATACTGCCTTTCATGAGAGAACGCATTTTGTAGGCAATGTCACTACAATTAAATACTTATATTAATTTTTGTGACCGACTAGGATAGCGACCGACTGGGGTAGCTGCCATCTGGGATAACGAACGTCCATGATAGCGACTCGTCTGGGATAGCGACCACCTGGGATGGCAACCACCTGCGATAGCGACCTACCTAAGATGCCGACCAATATAACGACCACCTGCGATAGCGACCAAAATAGCGACAACCTGCGATAGCGACCAAGATAGCGACCACCTGGGATGGCGACCAAGAGAGCGACAACCTGCGATAGCGACCAAGATAGCGACCACCTGGGATGGCGACCAAGAGAGCGACCACTTGCGATAGCGACCTACCTGCGATAGCGACCAAGATAGCGACCACCTGCGATAGCGACCAAGATAGCGACCACCTGGGATGGCGACCAAGAGAGCGACCACCTGCGATAGCGACCAAGAGAGCGACCACTTGCGATAGCGACCATGAGAGCGACCACCTGGGATGGCGACCAAGATAGCGACCACCTGCGATAGCGACCAAGATAGCGACCACCTGGGATGGCGACCAAGAGAGCGACCACCTGCGATAGTGACCAAGAGAGCGACCACTTGCGATAGCGACCAAGAGAGCGACCACCTGGGATAGCGACCAAGATAGCGACCACCTGCGATAGCGACCAAGATAGCGACCACCTGGGATGGCGACCAAGAGAGCGACCACCTGCGATAGTGACCAAGCGAGCGACCACTTGCGATAGCGACCAAGAGAGCGACCACTTGCGATAGCGACCAAGAGAGCGACCACCTGGGATAGCGACCAAGATAGCGACCTCCTGCGATTGCAAGCTACCTGGGATGGCGAGTCCCACCCCCCTCACCCCCATTTCTCGATCCTGACGCATCGCGTCCCTCCCCCAACCACCACCCCACCCTCCCCTAAACCCCTCCCTCCACCCACCGCCGCCGTACGATCAGACAGAAGAAACTTGTCCGATAAAGTATACATGTCATTCGGTGTGCTTAACGAGATGAACGTCTCTGTGGATAGTGTATGCAAGGGCCAAGGTGGACAGTACCAAACAATTGGAAGTCGTTCTTGCTGGGTTAATGAAGGCCAAGTGCTAGTCACGTACTTTAGTTACTAGTTGTCTTCATCCCGCGGTACGGTGTATTTACACCTGTATCGTGTGTCGTTTTACACTATAGGCTGGTCTCTTTTCGAACGCTTAGGCCTACATTACACGCCAGAGTTTACAATAATTTTATACATATTACATTGAGAAAAAAACTGGTTACGGCCATGATGATGAACATAGGTTTTTGGGTTTTTTTTTGCTTTGAAGTTTATATGTCAAGAGTTATAGTACTTATTTGTGTACCGTTGTTCTTTACCCATCAGTTGGTACCCACGCCATCCTCAGCTTGTAGAAGGGTTCTCTCAGAATATTAGCTACGCAGCTATCCAACGTGAGATACAATACTTATATAAACCCTGACAGAAATGGCTCACAAGGGTTTTGCCATGTAATAGATAACTGTTTGTTTAGGTAATATTTCTGTTGATATGTTATCCTCGTGTTCCCATGGTAACGGCATTTACAATTGCTTTCCCTAATAATCTGTTGCGGATTGAGCAAACAGTATATAATAAGAGATGTGGTGTTCATTTGTGGTTTTGGGGCTCATTTCTCTAAGAACTATTGCATGACTTCCACACCTATAACATAATGCACGTTAGACGCCGATTTTTGTCCAAGCACAACACGATCATCAAAGAATAAAGACGTCCCCAGATTTGTTTCATACCCTCCTAATCTCGCCATAAATATTGTTTTAATGGGTAGATCTATGTCCGGAGGGTGTAACAAGTCCCATAACGAGAGAAGAGGCCAAGGCTGTAAAGTACTGCTAACGTTTTTTCCGTGCCTTGTTGGGCACCGTTCCCATACTGAAGCTCACACGTCTGCCCCCCCCCCCCCCCCCAACTCTCCAGTAAGAGTTACAAAGCGTATCGCGGCTTCATATCGGCAGATTGTGCAAGATCGCAACGTCAAATGTAACTATTAGTTTGTTCTTAGTTATGTAGGACGTTTTGGGCCATCGGGCGTTTTGGGCCCCAACACACGTATTCGTCAGGTACGTAAGGTCGACAGGGCCTCAGGGTGATGGCTACCAAAACAACCTCACAATGATAACGTGCTTGGTTACTGACTTATTGGCTACAAAAATTGAGAAAGTAGTACCTCCTGACTGAGCCATAGCTTACCTGCTATTATTGCTTAAGCAGTGTTCCATTGTCGTAGAAACGGTGGTAGGAGTATGCCCTTTACTTCGATGTATTTACATTCGCACAAAGCAACACACACACACGTACTGTACGTGTGCATGGTACAGTTACACTTGGGTTCACGCTACCCCTGCGCACTAAAGCTATATATCTACAACTATTGTTACGGAGAGCTCTATTGTGTTAAGCTTGCCGATGGGTAGTGGTGGAGGGCGCAGTGGGGCTGTGGTGGGGGGAGGGAGCGGGTGGAGTGAGATTGGGGGTGGGGGTAGGGAGGGGGCGGGAGGGTGAAGTTGGAGGGGGTCAATTATCGTAATTGACTACTGGGGGTTAATGCACTGCACAAGTAATTTTTCTGTGTTCAGGTGTTTTTTTGTTTTTTTCTCGTTGGCGCGCACCCTTCTCTTTGGACTGGTAAGTGGACCAATCGACATGCACCGACCTCCCCCAATCCCCCCCCCCACCCACCCTCCCTCCCCGTCCACCCACCCACCATCCACCCCCACCGCCGCTCCTCCACCCCACACACTATTTGATGACCCAGTCTGTTGGCCTAAATATAGCACGCTATCATCATTTACGCATTTGCATAAATAACAGGCTAGAATATATAACCGAGGCCTGTATAGATATGTATATATATATATATATATTATTATATTTGCACGTCTCATGGGTATCAGTTAGTACAGTATAAGCACACGGAACATCCGATGCGCTATCGATACAAGTGCTGTTAAAATATCAGCTGTTTATAGGGTTTCTATGACGAATGTCATGCTTCTTAGGGTCATGAATCAAAGGATTGACAGTCTATAATATCCAGCTAAAGAACACATGGGATATCTGGTGTGTGAAACCATTCTATGGATGAAAGACCACTGATATCTGTTACTTTGATGAATCCCATGAAATTTGGCCATGTTACTCCCATGATATTTGGCCATGGTACTTCTATGATCTATGGCTATGATACTCCCATGATATTTGATCATGGTACTTCCATCATATATGGCCATGGTACTCCCATGATATATGGTCATGGTACTCCCATGATATATGGTCATGGTACTCCCATGATATATGGCCATGGTATTCCCATAATATATGGCCATGGTACTCCCATGATATATGACCATGGTACTCCCATGATATATGACCATGGTACTCTTTAATATATGGTCATGGTACTCCCATGATATATGGTCATGGTACTCCCATGATATATGGTAATGTTACTCCCATGATATATGCTCATGGTACTCCCATGACATATGGCCATTGTACTCCCATGATATATGGCCATGGTACTCCCATAATATATGGTCATGGTACTCCCATGATATATGGCCATGATACTCCCATGATATATGGCCATAGTACTCCCATGATACATGGCCATGGTACTCCCATGAGTTATGGTAAGGCTACTCCCATGATATATGGCCATGGTACTCCCATGATATATGGTCATAGTACTCCCATGATATATACTCATGGTACGCCCATGATATTTGGCCCTGGTTCTCCTATGATATATGGTTACAGTACTCCCATGGTATATGGCCAACGTGCTCCCATGATATTTAGCCATGGTACTCCCATGATTTTTGGTCATGGTACTCCCATGATATATGGCCATAGTACTCCCATGATATTTGGTCATGGTACTCCCATGATATATGGCCAAGGTACTCCCTTGATATATGGCGATGGTACTTCCATGATATATGACCATGTTACTCCCATGATATATGACCATGGTACTCCCATGATATATGGCCATAGTACTCCCATGATATATGACCATGGTACTCCCTTGACATATGGCCATGGTACTCCCATGACATATGGCCACGGTACTCCCATGATATATGGTCATGGTACTTCCATGATAGATGACCATGGTACTCCCATGATCTATGGCCATAGTACTCCCATGATATATGGCTTGTTTCAGATATCTGGTAACGAGAGATGTTTCTTATATCTGGCTGAGAGACATATATGGCTAAGTGTCATGTTTCTGATGTGTGACATATTCCGATATCTGGCTAAGAGTCATGTTCCCTGCTATTGGGATGAGGAGCATGTTTCTGTTATCTGGCGAAGAAACGTGTTTCTGCTATATGGCCAAGGGACATGTTTCATACGGCTAAGAGACTGATATCTGGCTAAGAATCATGCTCTCCGCTATCTGAGTCATTTTATTTGTTATCTGCATATGGGACTTGTTTCAGATATCTGGTAAAGAGATATGTTTCTTAAATCTGGCTAAGAGTTATATTCTCTGGCATCTGGCTTAATGACATGTTTCTAATATCTGACCAAGAGTTATGTTCTTTGAGATTTGGCTCAGTGACATGTTCTGATAGTTGCCTAAGAGTTATGTTATCTGATATCAGGCGAGGAGCTTTTTGATATCTGGACTTCGGCATGTTTTGATAGATGGCTACGGGAACTATTTCTGGTATCTGTCAGAAACGTGTCTCGGATTTCTGGTGATGGGACATATATGACACCTCACTTAGGCTCTGGAGATATGGGTAAGAAACCTGTCTGTTATATCGGCTAAATCTGTGAAGTGTGTGATTCTTGTATGTTGTGATATCGGCCAAAAGACTTAGTCTTTGGAGTCTATGAATCGTGTCTCTGATATCGGCTAAAGACTCCGTACGTCTTCTTTGAAGTCCATAAATCGTGTCTGTGACATCGGCAAAAGCCCCTGTGTTTGAAGTCTGTAAATATGGCCTCATGTCGACCTTAACGAGTAGGTTAGAGTAGATTACTACTCACTGGTGATAAGATCGTGTTGACCGTCTCGGTCTGCTCTCATTTCTCTGCTCCCTATCGGGGCACCGGTCGTAGGTCGACGAAAACTCACTGGAACAAGAGGAATGTAATTATATCATTAATCAACGCCATAAGAACATTCTGATCGTTCGTCCCAGAAGGAAAATGAATGCTGCCCCCTCGACATTGAAGTACTCCACGAAGCAGTGCTCTCTGGTAATGCTGAGAGCCATTAGCTGCTGAGTTGTTGTGGCGACCAACGTGGCTCCGTGGCAACATTTACATCTACTCACGATGAAGTGGCGTCTAGGTGACCCTATAAACGCTTAATCGATTTCCTTAAAGGGAAAGCCTTTACATGATATTGCAATGAAACCATTGAAGTGGAGCCCCTTGGTACAAAGACACTTTGAAGGCATGAATCCCAGTACATCGCGCCATTAAAATAGAATGCCCGTTAAGTTTTCGGGAGCGCTAGCTATTATACAAATTTGCCATTAATCCATAACATACCAGAAATAGACCAAGGTAACCATTCGACGTTTCTGACATAAATGTAGTTCACATGTATTGGCGCCGCACGCATTACTATATGTCGTTTAGTCTTTGACTCCGTTAAGAAATATAGTAGGATAAAATATTATTCCAGATATTATACTGCTTACATCCTTTCTCAAAGATACTAATTGATCTGAATATTTAGTTAGTACATTCTTCACCTGCCTATGATCAACAATTTTCTGGATCCCGCATCTACGTCACTTGGCCCGAAAAGTACAGCTCTGATTGGTCGGAGTTAATGCCCATGTTTGGACAGATTTCGTGACTAAATGGTGCCAATGAGGACTGAGAATTTTCATTCTCTGACTGTTGTTGTTTATTATCATATTTGTGCATATCCTCCTTGGATTCGTCTTCTTGGATTAGTGCTTAGGATAGTTACACCGTGTTGTCAGGCCTACAACGTGCCTGCCATGATAGCGCATGGAACATATGACACCGTGCACTAGCTCTTTGCATCGCACTCAGCATATGACCTCAATAGACCATTCCACACTCCGAGCTAAGCCCCGCCCACGCACGAGTCCTTGTTCGTTAATCGTGAGTGTGAAATTAACAATCATAGCTAATGGCAGGTACAAGAGAGAAGTACTCATATCTGACATTAACAGGAAAGTGACATGCTGCTTTGTTTGTCGGATTTGTTTGCCCGACATAACGCACGAGGCAGACCTTTTTTCACCACATGATTGGATAAAAGCAACAGTGACATGACATGTTGGTGTTTTAGGCCACTTTTGTGCACATACAGGCTAAATTGGGCCAAGGAACCTCCCGGGACGATGAAGGATGAAGGAATGAAACATGCCCCAGATTAGGTGCCCGAACCCGGATTCGAACCCAGGACCTATTGATCTGCGGTCTAGTGCGCTAACCACTACACCAGGGAGGCCCCCAAACGCAACAGTGACGCCAGTGAATGATTGACTGCCTTGATCGATCTCTTGTAGGCCACAGACCCATTTATTCAACTCACCTTTTCTTAAAACGCCTACTACGGATATTTCCCACTGTTTTACAAATGATTTTGAACATCAGTAACAATTTGAAGATGGCCTATGCGAGATGCATCGGTTGGTAAACATGCAATATTTTTTCTATTTGGATAAGGTTGGATATTAATATAGCTGTATAGTGTACAAATTAAAATTAAATGGATTGTTCTTTCGACTATTTTTGTTATAATGATGAAGGAATGTGTGTCTTTTTTGTGTACTACGTCATCCATATATGGAGAGTCTTTTCATGCTTTACCGTGGGGTATGAAGGCACACTTGATAACATATGCCTATATACACACTTTATACGTAGTTACCGTAGACAAAATAGATCAGTTGACAGTAGATCCTGCCAGCTTGAAAAAATGTTAAGAGACTGATTACAGTTAATATGCATATGCATACCGGCTGATTTCGTAGCAAACTGGTGTCGTTCGGTTGGCTGACCTTCTGAAGTTGGGAAAGCTATGAACTGTACAAAAGACGTCTGTTAGTGCAGGAATGTAATATGCGATTCGCAAAAATGTAAATGTAAATTATGCAACTTCTGGTGCGCAAGTGTTTCAACGTGATATTAGCCTCATATGTTTCAGAAACAAGTCCGCTTTCTCTTGAATTTAAATTATATACAAGATATCATTACTAGCATTATAATTGTGTTGACGAAGTGGAACCATTTCCCTATTATATTCCGTGACGCTATTTAATCCCACGACTTACTGTAGTACAAATGGCCAGAATAGATATACAAGAACAGGCTCAATGTTGAAATGTAGGTTTGCAAAAAACGAAAGACGGATATGGACGGAGTGGAAAAAAACGCATGTGGACGGAGTGAAAAAAACGGATGTAGGCTTTGATTCACTTAAAGCGGGTGTCCAACCTAATTTAATCGCGATCTGCACCGAAAGTTTACATCTGAAAATTAAATTGGCGAGTGTTAACGCTTCTTTTTGGCCGACTGGTAAGGAGAACAAAATTAAGGCAACCCGCCCCCAGCATTGTCAAGCAGAGCGCCATTTTGCCGGGAGCAGTGACGCATATTGTGACTATTCATATGGCGCCGTCTTACGTTATAACTCTAGGAGAGAGAGATCAGGACCGCGATATACAGATGAACAGCGGCCGTTCCAAACCGCGCAGTAGCGCAAGATCTTAGTGTTTCATAGAAACGTACCGTCCAAACAAATTGATATACGTCTTGCGACGATTGACTCCGCAACAATGCCATGATTGGAGTTAGAATCGCAGCTATTTATATTAGCGATTATCACGCGCTTTTGGTTTGCTCACACAATAGGCGTAATTTCCGGTTTGAATAAATTAGATTTTAGCCTCCTGATTGGTCAATCGCGCACCCGCCTCCAAAAAAGGCTGCCGCTAGGGTAGGCAGCGAAATCATGCCTGGCGGTCATTTCTAAATTTCATTTTGAGCTACACTTGCAAGCAACCTCGAACTTGATCATGTTCATACTTCTCTCCGCAAAATATGGTCTCGCGATGGTTAAAGTGAATTAAATTCCTTTGGCCTTGCCTTATGAGCCTTCCTACAGCCACAGAACTGGTGCTACTTCGCCTCCCTGACCCTTTGTGTAAGTAAAGTACTTTGCTTTTCGTGGCGTCATGAGGGTAAACTAACCCACCCCCTTAAAAATATGCTCCACTCTACATATTTTGGTAGATTTTAGATAGCGAAAGAATGATAAAGAAAAAGGTTTCATTACTATTGCAATTTGTTTCGGGTATAACTCTAGGTTGCCCGGGGTGGGGGAGGTCGCTTTTTCGGAAAAGAGGCCATGGTGAAGAGCCCACTGAACCCAGCACCCTATACCCCACGTCATCCGAACACCCCCCCCCACCCCCCGCCGCACCCCGAGCCGTCCGTCTATGTAGGTATGGCCGCAGTACCCTTAAATTTATAAACATGGGGCCGGCACGATAGCTCAGTGGGCTAGAGCGCTCGCAATGAGTGCTCTGGCCACCTGAGAGCTTAACAACAAGTGAATCGGTGGTTCGAGCCCTGCTGTGGCCATGTCTGTGTGGTCGCAGGATAAAGATCCCATGTCTTTCGTCGTAAAGAGTAGGGGGTTACCCCCCGGAGACATGGCTCGAGTCTCCCTCCCTTCTCCCATTGACGCGATATGACCAAAAGTGGTTAAAGCGTCCTGAATGTACATCAACCAATCACTTATATACATAGACAGTTTTGAACTACAGTCCCCCCACGCACACGAGCTCCCACACTTAAAACAGCCAACATTGGGACGGATTTAGCAGGATTTTAAAGAATCTGGTATGAGGTAGAGAGCTTATAACCGTAGGGGTTTACCCTGGATTGATACCGCAAGCGAAGGGACCCCCGAGAAGGGACGTGCCCCACGCGGGAGACCGCCAGAATCGGCATTGTGATGAATGCATATTATGATGGCACAAACTGCTACGCGAGGAGGTAGAATTAGATAAATCGCGTGGAAGAAACGTCTATTCATTAGCATATTGTCGTGCTGTCCACCAATGATTGTTGATAAATTTAGACCGCTCACCGAATTTATGAGATCGTGGCTTGTAGAATTGGAGATGTCTTGTGAGAACTATTTCCCGGCTCTCGCGGATAGGTCTAACCCGGTGATTAGGACGTCGTTAATCAAATAGTAAGTAGTTCGGAAGAGCACGGGGTAAGCGGCAGCAGTTTGATTGGAATTTTATGTTTAGCTTAACCGTGACTATCGGTCACACTATCTGGCAATGCCTATATTATACCTGCTTGTATTGACATTTATAATATTAGGGCGTGGAACCAGTCAGCCCAATTCTAAGGCTGAATTCGGATATGCGACCGGAGTAATCAAGCGCAGATATCTGGAGCATGCGCACTCATACTTTCCGCTCATGTGTGGATCAAGATAAACCGAACACAGAATCCGCGGTCCGCGTGAATGTTGCACTTGCTGAACTGCACAAATCCTGAAGATCGGTAAACAGTAGCATAAAATAAATCAACGGATACGTGTTGTGTTCATTATTTTATTCCAGTTGTTATAATATTATTTACAGATTTTTTGCAGGTCCAAATACTACTTTATATATATTTTACGCATTGTTGGGCCTGGAAGCCATGTTGAAAATCCTCGTGATCCTTTACTGGGTGGGGAGTAAGTTCCGGGAGTTAACTGTACCACGTGACTGCTCTATCGGACTACAATTTCCGCCTTCGGTTATGCATTCCGCGGAGTCGGACTATTCCGCTCGCAGACCCAAACTCACCTTCAGAGACCCCAACTGGGGTTCTCGATCACTCTCTGCCTTCGACTCACTCCGCTAGGGCTCCATAATATCTCTGTTGTCGCCTACTGCCTCAATATATTTTCACACTCGCTCGCCAGGGCGGCCCTGCACAAATGGATGGGGAAAATGCGCCGCGCATTTATACCAAATAGTGGCGGGGACCAGCCTAAACCTAACAACATACGGTATCAGGTGATTGAAAGAATAGGTTCAGTCACAATTATAACTTTTTCGAAAGGGTACGAGATGTTTTTTGCTGTATTAAATACACAGAGCTCGTTATTTTGATGCTTTGTTCTTGAAAAATAATATGTTGTAGGTAAAAACTAGAAGGCGAGCGTAGCTTTTGACTTTGTTGTGAAGCAATTTTTTAGACCCCCACTGATGATAACTGGGCTAAACTGTTTCTCACAACCTTATGACTTGTTCTTTTTAAAGGTAAAGTTTTACATATTATGCTATTTTGTATATTTAATATCAAAGTTTTGGTACTGAAAAAGTAGATCTAGTAGTCTAGTAGTACATTTGATTTGTAGTCAAGTGACCTGCCCCTGACAAAATCTGTCATGATTTAGGTTCCTATTACCATAGGTTGCTTTATTTACTTTACTAGGTTACTTTTTAAAGTAAGCTTATTAAAGAATGCCAATGGATAGATGTTCGAAGGTCTTAATAGATCTAAGTTATCTCTAGATGTAGACTAAGCTTAATTAAAAGTTTTGTTAAAAATCAGTTAACAACAGCAATTTTTGCCTCAATTTTTTTTAAAGCTTAGATCCAGATAGATCCGTATTAGAAGTCTATTTTAATGAAAGGCTAAAAGACGGTTGTCCCAATCAAATGGTTCCTTTAGCTTGTCCAGGAACCAGTCAAAATTTCTTGACGGATCCTGCACGGACGCCTGATGAACTGTCAAATAACCCAGTTAATTGAATGTGACACAAATAAGTGGTGAAACTCATATGTTTTAAATGTGACGTTAGATCTAGCACTTATTGGATCACCAACCTTCTATATTAACAAAAGCTAAACTAAAGTTGAGAAATATTGCTTGCGTCTTAAAAGAGGATAACATCGCAGCACACGCGCAAGTTTGGTATCATTAAAATTGCACGATGTTGCTTTCCCACGTCAGTGATTTTTAGAGCGATCGCGACAATTTCGTGGAAAATATGGGCCGAAACGACACGCTACGGCATTTATGACTTTGACTTTTTTAGATTGTAGGCCTAACGGATCTAGATCTGGATCCTAAGTCTTAGATCTATAAACATGTTGTAACGTTAACGAAGCAATTTTTGCCTCAAATTGTTTAAAGCTTAGATCCAACTTAAACTAGATCTAGGGAACTTATATTAACTTAACTTTCAGCTAGATCTATATTAGATCTTGTCAATTAGAAGTCTATTTTATTGAAAGGCTCAGTAAACAATAGCTAAAAGAGTCAAATGGTCCCCTGGTCAGGGTCAAAACTGTTCTATGGATCCTACACTGGCGCCTGATGAACTGCAAATAGATCCTAGGCTAGATCTAAATATTACACAAATAAGTTACTTTAGCACTTTAATGTATCACCAACCTTGATAAAAATTTACAAAAGCTAGACTAGACGTTAACATGTTGTAACATCGACGAAGCCTGCTAAACTGCTGACAGATCTGAAACTCGTCTGCGCGTTCGACTTGTGCTGCCACCAAGCGAATGCAGCGCGCTGTCAGGAGAGTGGAAACATGCATGTTGTCGCTATGATCAGCGTTTCATCAGTTGGAATTATGTTTTTGTATGTGAATTATCTACCAATTATGTACATTCTTTTGTGAATGTGCGGGTTCGGGCTGCATATAAGTTTTGGACAAAAAAATAAACATGACATTTCCCAGAATGCATTTAAACGCATGCGCAAACATGTTACACTGGGGGTCAACTTCCTGTTGATTTTTTTTCGCTCTTTACAGTATGGGATGAAGATACAGATTTTGTCAATTTTTTACGTGTGTGTTATCTCAAGAGCTCTCTACGCTCGCTATAATGTTGCAAGAAATTACATCTCATTTGACCGTTTTTCAAGAATCTTGAAATTTGCCCCCGGCCGACAGCAGCGGTAAAAGCGGAGCTTGCGTAGCGCCACCGTGCGGGGAGCTTGGTTCTCGATTAGTAAAGTGCTGCCTCCTAGTGGGGTCTCTTGGAGGCAGGGACCAACCTCTGGGGCTGGATGCGGCGGAAGGTAGGTCTGATGTATATTCTTGGCGTATAAGTTGTGTACGAGTGTTGTATGAATGTTGTACTATCTTTGTATATATAAAGATATATATATCTGCGTATATCTCACCGCGAGAATTGCTTCAGATATATCTGTTCTGTCTTAATACACCATGTTTGTTCCCGTTTATACAAATTAATAACATATGCAAATAATAGAACCTTTGCCATCTTATGATTACTGTCAAAGTGACAAGGGAGCAACCAGTGTTCACGGCGCCGGCTATGAGTGATTCGGTACTACCACAGGGCGAGGTGCACCATCAAAGATTATGATAATAACTGTAGGAGTCGGCCCGGCCCGGCAGCTCAGTGAGTCAGAACGCTGAACCTGCAGTGCATACAATTGCTTTATATACAAGGAATTAATAAACTTGCAAGCAACCCAATGCAGTGACGATCTGATTACATCGGGAATTTCCTGTTCATACCATAAATGAATAGATACCTTTTCGTGGAAGAAATTGATTATTTCTTACAATACAGATATATTCCAATTGAAATTATGTTCAGATCATGACATCAAAATATTTTGAGAAACTAATATCTTCCCGCAATAAAAGACCAACGAAATCAAACTTGATACCGATCACACGTAAATAAGCCGTAAATAAGCCGCAAATAACGTCATTTCGTTGTATTGTTTTTATTTTAAAAAGATTGACAAAATACATGTTTCCCCCCAGAATATACCACCAAGCGTTTCAGCCCTGGTCACGTGAATTGGTGACGCCATACATGAAAAGACGCGAAGAACAAATGTATATATATATAGAATCTGATATAATATATAATAAATGAGTAGGTCGTCAGTTTTGCTACTTTAGTGAACGCGTTTTAGTGATTTTAAAGAATAAAAGCGTTATTGAACGCCATTCTTATTTATTAATCTTCGACAAACAAAATCAACTTTGAACACCGCCGCATTAACACCTCAACATACGTAGGGCCTGCCAACCGTTATCTGGTGTCTGCAGATGACATGGCGGATAGCGACGCAAGCGCTGCAGTACATCATTATGTATTAACAATGCAGTCACGTGGTATGGACGTGTCTAACCCACCACAGCACCCCCATTCGCTGGGAACCAGCCTGCCTGTCCGAGCAGCTCTAGGCCGGTTCCCAGCCTAAGCGCCCCCACAGTAGCAGTACGCCGGAAATTCTATAGTCTCAAACCACCAGTTCTGTGAAAGCAGGTCTAGGGCACTAGTCACCCACGTGTCGGAGACCAGAACCTTGTGCTGGACGACAATCTCACGGCATTCACCGCTGCACGACCGCGTCTCTCTGAAACCGCAACACATTACGAATCCAGAAGATGCCACAGAAAAAACATAAGAACCAATTATGAATTTCGACATCTTGAGAAAGATATCAAGTTTTCGATGAAAGTTATGAACCTTGCAACATGATAGGC
Organism: Arenicola marina; assembly: GCA_964019135.1. NCBI lineage: Eukaryota > Metazoa > Annelida > Polychaeta > Arenicolidae > Arenicola > Arenicola marina. The sequence continues at coordinate 9,380,571 of OZ025255.1, forward strand.
GTCCGAATTAAAATTCCCAAAAAGGGCATTTCGTTTTTTGATGGGTAAATCTATACGAATACGATTATCAATGTGTAGCTGAGGTAATATATTATACCAGTAATAACTAAAGTCAAGCTTAGTACCCGCAGTAGCCGGCGGGGAACGTCTGGAACATTTGGGGGAGACGCCAGTGAAGGTGCACAGCGAAAGCCATGTCCCCAGTGGGTTGTGGCATCCAGACCGGCACGTGTCTGTAGCGACACCTGTCAAATAATAGAAGTTATTTCAACGGCATTATTTCTGACGTGACGAGAATAGCCTCACATTTCGGAGGTTTGCTGCGCGCCTTTTAACGTTGAGTCATGTTTGGCAGGGTGAAGCACAGTCTGATGACACGTACATACTGGTTGACACAAATTGTAGCCGGCCATTTTCTACCACGACGACGGTAGTCTTTTTTTATCAATATGTGATTAATATCTTTTAACTGAAAAACGCTCTCAAACATCAGACTGAATCATTTGGGGAAATGAACTTGAAGGTTTGTTTGGATGAAAGAAGTCATGATGTCCTCACCGAGAATCGAACCTAGGACAACCGGCTTGGCCCACTGGCAGCTCATGTATATACATCTAAGAATATATCTATATACATGTATTTTATATATATCGGTTGTTAAGAAAATTTGCAAACTTAGATATAATGTATTCATCGAATATGTTGCAGCACTCATCCAAATCTGATTCGTCCGACTTTACGTCACAGCCTGAAAGAAAACCAAATGGAATATGGGTAAACGTCACATTAAACGGTTACCCTCGTTTTAAGATTATCGATTAAGATTAAACAGCCTTTTATAAATCACTTGATTTTATGTGTTTTTATATTGAGCAGTTAAAGTACAGCACGATGATTTTTTACGCCTTACTTAGGCACTAGTTGGTGAGAAACTATTTCTCATATGTCAGATACAATGTTCGATCAGAACATCATATGACCAGCCTGCATTCCTGTAAGGGCTGAAATAAAAATAAGTGTCATACAGATTTCGCCATAAATGTGAACTCCACCACGAGGCAAAATTGGGAATATAAGTCCCATGATCATTCGCATATTTTCCCGGAAGTGACGTCATGTGGGTACACTTGAGATCTTGGGACGGTGTATCTTTATGGCGATTGACGTATACAATAATATGCACAATAATATGCATATACAGTGCACATAGCAACAAATTGAAATATCAACACCAAGGTTAGAGACATTGTAGCTTAACGTACCCTGCATTCATAATACACCCATCTAAGTTCAAAGAGTTCAAATTGATTCTGATAATTTTAATCATTCTAAAACATACAAATCTTAAATCTAAAGGCAGTTATTTTATGATAGTATGGAAGGCATTTAGGGTGACAAGCAAACAGCCCTCCCTAAATAGTTTACCAAATTAAAGAATACTTTCCTCCTCTCGCAATCAATAGAATTGTGTGTGCTCTCGCCATCTAAGAGCCTGACGGCGCGTGGATCGGTGGTTCGTGCCTTGGCGCAAGTGCCCCCAGGCAAGCCCGCTTCTCTAGGGGCACAACGGTAACCATGTTAAAATCCTTCGACGTTAGTAGGGAATCGACTGTAGCTTTTATTATAATGTGTGCTCGAACAATCATAGTGTTTACATATTCTATATACCTTATTCTATCATCTGACATCAATAAAGTGTGTCGACACTAGGTTGTTTCGGTTATATTTTCGCGAAGGAGCAAACAACTGTTCCCGACCAGCCGTCCGCCATATTTGTTTTTGGCGGATGCCGGTACCTGTGAATGCGACTTGGTTCCTCCTATCCGTTATCATATGACTCTCGGCTAGAGGGCCTTGTCAGTCGCTCACTTTGAACTTAAGGACAACAGCAGCGCCCTCTGTCACAGGTAATTGACTGTTACAAAGTTTGGGACCCAGGCCACAAATGGTTCAAATGATGGCGGGATTCGCCAGGTGGCGCTACATATGCATGGCGGTTGGTAGGGAAACGTCGCATGCTCCCACATTTGCTCGCGAAAATATGACTGCAACATTCTCGTGTTGACACACTTTCTTGATGTCAGAAGATAGAACAAGGTATATAGAATACATAAGCACTATTATTGTACGCGCCCACATTATAATAAAAGCTACACTCGATTCCCTACTAACGCCGAAGGATTTTAACATTGTTACAGTTGTGCCACTAGAGAAGCGGGCTTGCCTCGGGGCACTTGCGCCAAGTTCGTGCCCTGCTGTGGCCATGTCTGTGTGATCGCAGGATGAAGATCCCATGTCTTTCTTCGTAAAGAATAGGGTGTTATCCCCGGAGACATGGCTCGACTCTCCGTCCCTTCTCCCATTGACGCGATATGAGCAAAAGTGGTTAAAGCGTCCTGAATATACAACCAATCACTCTCAAACATATAAAATGTTGAACTATAGTCCCCCACCCACACCCGCTCCCACACTTAAAACAGCAAAGTTTGGGGCGGATTTAGCAGGATTTTAAAGAATCTTATATGACGTAGGGAGCTTATAACCGTAGGGCTTTACCCTGGATTGATACCGGAAGCGAAGGGACCCCCGAGAAGGGACGTGCCCCACGCGGGAGACCGGCTATTGGCCAGAATCGGCATTGTGAGGAATACATATTATGATTGTACAAACTGCTCTGCGAGGAGGTAGAATTAAATAAATTGCCTGGAAATTTGATACTGAAAATCCCACATAAAATACTGTTGCTGGGTAATTTCTGCGTCTGACATCTATTCGCCTACAACATGGAACTTGTATGAGAAAGAAGCGAAAGCGCGACGTAAATCTGTAACAAAACATGCGCGCGCGCCCCTAGCGGGGAGGGTTAATCAGCGCTCGGTCAACGCGGTGCAGACGGCAAAATGAAACGCAGGTTGTAGCCGCTGGAAGTCCGGTCGTGGAACAATTTGTGCGGCATGGAATTGCCACAATTATAAAGGAACAAGAGCAGACATTTTCTTCTTTCAATTCCCCAGGGACAGAGAGAGGTAAGCGTCTTTTCTATGAGGTTTCGGTGAACAATTGAGATTAGTCCATGACCATGTTTGCTTATGTTTTGACAGGCGAGCTGTCATTGTCAACTGACTGTTTGACAGCTCAACCAGTGTCAACTACGTGTGTGAAGATCTGTAAATTAGGCATTGTTAGTCTGATCAGACTCATAGATGTGGAATGTAGCCAAAGATATTTTCATTAATGCTTAGAGTATCTCCGTTAAATTACTGATCAACTGTGTCATCCCACTTTTATTTTTAACACTCTTTTTCCATGGCTATGCCTTTGCTGGGCTTTTAGTGTGTGTGGGGGGGGGGGGGGAGGGAGGGGGGGGGGGGTACCAGATCTACTTAGGCCTAGTAAATGGATTTAAGGATTTTTTTTTGTAGCTCTGTGTGACACACCTTTTTACAAATATTCCTCAAATTTTCCTTCCAGCCAAAGTGCGTTAGATATTATATTCATAAAGTAAAGATGAACTGTCCTCAAATTTTAGGTAGGACTAGATTTAAGCTTACATCCAAAATCTCTGCAATGTCAGGCTATTTAATATTGCATGTAGACCAATCCAGATATGTCACTATAGTATACTACAGAAAAATTCTCTAAGAGTCTATGTACAGATGTACATATATATATACATCTGTACATGTTTGTTTTAAGTCTTTTTGTGTGTTTTAATGGCTTCAGGTGGTTTGAGTATTTCTGTATCTATGTCTTCCTTTGAATAGTTTTGTATGTATTGGTTTGAGTGTGTCTGGCTATAGCTTATGATTACCCTTAAAGTAACCTGTGTGTGGTCATAATGGTGAACATGTTTTGTATGCATATTGTTTAATGAATATTAATTGTCAGGTTCATTTTCAAATATTAAAACACACACTGTGTTTTAGATAGGATTACATGTTTTCAATGTTTATGTCTGTCTTGGGAGCTTTTTTCCTAGAAAATAAAAATAAATGATCCCTGAATAGGTTTTTATAAATAACACAAGTAACATTTTGTTTAAGATGTCAAAAATGGATTGTCAACCTGAGAAGACAAGATCTGGCAGGGAAGACTCCTGACCAGTTGAAGAGCCGAAGAGTTTGTGCAGTTCACTTTGAGGATTCTCAATTTATGAATAAAAGTGACAGGTGAGTGACTATTTGGATGCATTCATATAAATTGCAATTACAAAGCATATGGTCTTATAACAAAATATCCTTGTAATTTGTATGCTTAAAATAGACCAGAGAGGATAAAAATTGTCCTTGAGAGGTCCTTGAATTTTTCTAGTGCTTGCCTTAAAAAGGCTTGAATTTGATGGAACCTTGCCTGTATGAACCCTGTTGTAAGGATTTGTAAGAATTTTCAAATTTGAGTATGCCCAAAATTTGTTTTCATAATATTTTTGGCTCCATGAGAAGTGCATTTTAGAAATGTTTTCATGAAGTATTCTATCAAGTAGACAATCTGGCTTGTCCATTACTTTTACTTTAAGAAATTAACTTGATCATTGTGCTCATATGAATAATATTGTGTATTTCTTGTGTATTGTGTATTGTGTATTCTTGTGTATTGTAAAAGGTTGATTTTTATTATATAGGAACATTTTTTTTTTACATTTGATTGATAGGAATAAACTGGTGTGGAGTGCGGTGCCCACACTTGTTGATGCACCAAATCCGCCCAAGAAACTACAAACAAAACGTCCTGCACCATCGGTTCGATTGGACAGCAGTGAGCAAAACAAGAAGAAAGGTTTAGCAAATTTATTTAGGAAGACTTTGTCTTGTAAATTACATTCATTATGACTACACTAAAAGGTTACTTACAATTTGTTTTATAACCAGTACATTACTATAGACGCTTTAAAGTCACATATATCTAATATCTTTCCATATAGCATAATGGTTTTGCATGACTATACCATAATGCATCCATTGTATAAGGCTATTTTTTTAACCCAATAGATGTTGGATGTACACATGAGGAGGCCCAGCCGAAACGACCTCGCACATCATCCCCAACCAAGTTGAGAGGAAAACTCAGAGGTTGCAAACATCCCTGTGTCGCCTGAAGAAGAAATTGCACGGGCGTAAAGTTTCACAAGTTAAGGCAGCTGATGTAGTCAAGGTGTTATCGAATTTTTTAACTGGTACAGGACTTGATTTTGTTACGACTCAGATAAACATGGCTAAGCGAACAGCTCATGGTCACAGATGAACTCATAAAAACAAAGCTTTTGCGTTAACACTTTATCACCAGAGTCCCAAATGTTACAACATTTTGAGGAAGTTCTTTTCGTTGCCAACTGTGCGTACTCTACAGACAACTTTGAGTAAAGTAAATATCAGACCTGGATTTTATTCCTGCATTCTTGAAGCTTTGAAGGCGAAAGTGGAGTCTATGACAGAGGAAGAGAAATTGTGTTCCCTAGTTTTGATGAAATGTCTATCAAAGAAAATGTCTTATATGATGTAGAACTGGACACTGTGGAGGGGTTTCAGGATTTGGGTCAAGGTGATAGAAGTAGGTATGTGGCCAATCATGCTTGTGTTTTTATGGTAAGGAGTCTCGTGTCCAAATGGAAACAGCCAGTTGGGTATTTTTTAACCAGTGGTCTACTCAAGATCTAGAACCCATCCTTCTTTCTTGCATTGATGAACTATTTACAATTGGATTACAGGTGAAGGTTATTGTTTGTGATCAGGGCAGTAATAACCGTAGTGTGATTGGTAAGCTGGGAGTCAATGCTGACAAGCCTTTCTTCTTCCATAAGAATCCCAAAGTGCATGTTTTATATGACCCACCACATCTAATTAAAAATGTGAGAAATCATTTCAAGAAAAGCGGATTTACTTTAGATGGCAAAGACATTCAGTGGAGGTATGTCGAAGAGTTCTTCAACATTGATTCACAGCTTCCAATTCGTATGGCACCACGACTGACATCACGCCATATAGATCTTCCTCCATTCACCGCCATGCGAGTCAGGTTAGCCACCCAGGTACTCAGTCATTCGGTTGCTGCCGGTATTTCGACTTTGTGTTGTTTTGGTAAACTTGACAAAGATGCCATACACACTGCCACGTTTATTGGAAAGATGGACTGTCTCTTTAATGTATTTAACAGTGGTAGCCTGTCGGATGCCAATGTCCACCGTACTGCCATCCGCCCAGGTTCTTGCCACATGGGCCTCTTGGGTGAATATTTTACATGGCTATCGTCACTTTACCAAAGGAACAGATGAGACAAGCATCGAGTAAGAAAATACGTTAAAATATATCGAATGTGTCTGACTTGTGTTGTCGAGGTATGTATATATATAGACCAGATATGTAGTAATACAGAAACACCCTTCAGCGCAGGAGTAAAGTATATGCGGAAATCCTGGGCGATGTAGTAGAAGATTTGGAGGTTAACTTGTAACACACAAGAAATAAATAAAGAAATAAAATAAAATAAAAAATCACTCTGTATCCTAACCCCCCCCCCCCCGCCCCCCACCCCTCCCCTACGCCCCTAGCCCCCTCCTCCCACGCCCCCTAGGGTTGGGTGACGTCAAACAAGCGAACCTGTAGACTAAAATAACCCACAAGCCAAAAAATTGCTCTAAAAAATTCCTCAGCATGCCGACCCCCCCCCCCCTAAGGCCCTACCCCCCCCCCCTCCCACACCCCTCCGTAGCTAACCGCCCCCATCCCACGCCTAGTGCAGTTAGCAATTCCGTATTAAGTGCAATAGCCAATCACTGGGATGGTATTTAAGGAATGCTCTTTACCGGAAATAAAATGCTTATGTTTTGGGTCACTTGAAGATTAAATTGGGTACAGAACCTTCTCGGGACAAATGACATGACACATGTATGACATGATATGAACGTGACGGGGCGCGAACCCGTGACCTGTCGATCTGCCGCTCAGCCTGGTTACTAATCCGACATGGGCTAGTGTCTCAATACTAATTACTGTAAGACTGTTAGGCAAGCGAAAGAAACAGTGGTCGTCGCTTGGGTGATCTCACCGCCGGGGCGATCTTACTTCTGGGGCGATCTCACCGCCGGGGCGATCTTACTTCTGGGGCGATCTCACCGCTGGGGCGATCTTACGTCTGGGGCGATCTCACCGCCGGGGCGATCTTACTTCTGGGGCGATCTCACTGTCGGGGCGATCTTACTTTTGGGGCAATCTCACCGCCGGGGCGATCTTACTTCTGGGGCGATACCACCGCTGGGGCGATCTCACCGCTGGGGCGATCTCATATCTGGGGCGAGCTCATATCTGGGGCGAGCTCATATCTGGGGCGATCTCAAATCTAGGGCGATCTCATTTCTGGGGCGATCTCACCGCTGGGGCGATCTCACCGCTGGGGCGATCTCACCGCTGGGGCGATCTCATATCTGGGGTTATCTCACCGCTGGGGCAATCTTACTTATGGGGCGATCTCACCTGTGGGGCGATCTCACCTGTTGGTCGATCTCACAGTTGGGGCGTTCTCATCCGTGTGGGATCTCTTACCACTGGGGCGCGCTCGCCGGTGAGGTACCGCCGGTAAGAGGGTACGAGTTGACGAAGTGGCGAAAGTGCCAGCGCCACGCCGCCACGCGTCACCGCCAGGTGGCGTGCCGCCTCGTTCTCGGGGGTATTTTCCGGCCCGATTGGTTGTACTTGTGCCGGGGTGTGGGTGACAGGGGCCACTATCCCCTCCCCCCTCTCCCCCCGGCTGGCCGTGACAGGGTCACAGGGACGGGCGCTACAGGGTCACCACAACCGCGCGGTCCGGCCCAGGGAGGTCCGAGCGGGGGGTGGGGGGGGGGGTGGTCAGGGATCTGAGGAGTGCGGGGAGGAGGGCCCCGGGGGGGGGAGGGGAGGTAGGTAGTTGCCGGCCTGTCCGGGTGTCAGCCACACCCTTCGTATCGGCACCAGTGAAGAACTCTCAGCTCCACTTGCCGCCCCGCCCCGCCCCGCACCGCCCCGCCCCCATCCGGCCCGCCTCTACCACTACCCCTCCCCGGCCCCACCCCCGTCCCTAGCCCTGTATCTAACTAACAGTGTCATGACGGCGTGAGGTTCACTTACCATGAGCAATCCATTAAACATGGAGTCAACACCAAAGGAAAGGTATTGGTGTGTTTATCTTATTGAAACAGCAGTGGCAGTCTTTAAGTCCCACCCGGCTATCATGTCTTTAAGTCCCATCCGGCTATCATGTCTTAAAGTCCCATCCGGCTATCATGTTTTAATGTCCCATCCGGCTATCATGTCTTGAAGTCCCACCCAGCTATCATGTCGTAAAGTCCCATCCGGCTGTCATGTCTGAAAGTCCCACCCGGCTATCATGTCTTAGAGTCCAATCCGGCTATCAAGTCTTAAAGCCCCATCCGGCTATCATGTCTTGAAGTCCCATCTAGCTATCACGTCTTAAAGTCCCATCCGGCTATCATGTCTTAAAATTCCATCCAGCTATCATGTCTTAAAGTCCAATCCGGCTATCATATCTTAAAGTCCCATCCGGCTATCATGTCTTAAAGTCCCACCCTGCTATCATGCCTTAAAATCCCACCCGGCTATCATGTCTTAAAGTCCAATCCGGCTATAATGTCTTAAAGTCCCATCTGGCTATCATGTCTTAAAGTCCCACCCGTCTATCATGTCTTAAAGTCCTATCCGGCTATCATGTCTTAAAGTCCCATCCGCCTATCACGTTTTAAAATCAGGCCTGTGTCGATGGCTTATTGACGTCACGCCAGGCCTGTGCCGAGTTGAAGACGTCACGCCAGGCCTGTACCGAGTGGATGACGTCACGCCAGGCCTGTGCCGAGTTGAAGACGTCACGCCAGGCCTGTACCGAGTGGATGACGTCACGCCAGGCCTGTGTCGAGTTGATGACTTCACGCCAGGCCTGTGTCGAGTTGATGACCTCACGCCAGGCCTATGTCGAGATCATGACGTCACGCCAGGCCTGTGCCGAGTTGATGACGTCACGCCAGGCCTGTGTCGAGTTGATGACGTCACGCCAGGCCTGTGTCGAGTTGATGACGTCACGCCAGGCCTGTGTCGATGGCTTATTGACGTCACGCCAGGCCTGTGCCGAGTTGATGACGTCACGCCAGGCCTGTACCGAGTGGATGACGTCACGCCAGGCCTGTGCCGAGTTGAAGACGTCACGCCAGGCCTGTACCGAGTGGATGACGTCACGCCAGGCCTGTGTCGAGTTGATGACTTCACGCCAGGCCTGTGTCGAGTTGATGACCTCACGCCAGGCCTATGTCGAGATCATGACGTCACGCCAGGCCTGTGCCGAGTTGATGACGTCACGCCAGGCCTGTGTCGAGTTGATGACGTCACGCCACGCCTGTGTCGAGTTGATGACGTCACGCCAGGCCTGTGTCGAGTTGATGACGTCACGCCAGGCCTGTGTCGAATTGATGACGTTACGCCAGGCCTGTGTCGAGTTGATGACGTCACACCAGGCCTGTGTCGAGTTGATGACGTCACACCAGGCCTGTGTCGAGTTGGTGACGTCATGCCAGGCCTGTGTCAAGTTGGTGACGTCACGCCAGGCCTGTGTCGAGTTGGTGACGTCACGCCAGGCCTGTGCCGAGTTGGTGACGTCACGCCAGGCCTGTGCCGAGTTGATGACGTCACGCCAGGCCTGTGCTGAGTTGATGACGTCACGCCCGAAATGTTTGCGGACCTGGTGTCACGATGGGCGCAGCCAAGTGATTGCGAAAATACAAGAATGGCACACATGCAATACAATGTACTCATTCGAAATAGCAACAAGAATAAAGATTACTATCATGTCAACTTCAAGTTTCATGTGGTTGCAATCCGTTAAAGATGAATCTTATGCGCAAACAGACTGCATGCAGCGCATCCTTTTCTAGTTGATGACGTCACGCCAGGCCTGATTCACTGATGTATGTAAAATAGGCTAAGCCGTATAGTCTTAGTAACTAGTCATGGTAACCGTACTGCATATAAACGATTATTTAAATTGTCATTATTTAAATCAGTTTGTATACTAGTCACAAATACTGCTAAAAACTGGGTTACCCTGAAATTTTACCAACCGTATGTATATGCATTGCCTTCCTATTAGGACTAAACGCATAAACAGAAACAAATACTGATTCATCATGTTCACTGTAAGCATTGTCATTAAGAGCTTGATCGAAGTTACTAAGACCGCGAACGCAGGCGGGATTCGCATGACGCCTGCTTTTTGCTGTGTATGTGTAGGGAGCCGGATTTTTAAAACGATCAACCGAACATTTTTTATTAAACAGCTGGTACGCAAAGCATTCTGGGACGGACCGGAAATCAAATTTGTTCGACATATCCACCAGATGGCGCTGCGCCAAGTAAAGCGGTAGCCTTGGATGTTTCTTCCCTGTTTGATGATATATATAATGGTTGCCAAGTCAATTA